>CM047511.1:7301015-7838515 GCA_026122265.1 Ammodytes dubius
CACAAAAAAACACAATTTGATTGCAATATTATTACATGCAGATAATTAAACGCGTGAATAATTTGGATACAGGAGATGCTTCCAGTGGTAGGACCTGAGCCACACCATCTCCTTCCTACCAAGTTAGAAGGGAGGACCAAGAGGAAACGCTTGGAAGACAAAGAGTTAAGCATGGACCAAGATAGACAACACACATCTTTAGGGCCCTATGATTTCCGCGATAACGAAAACGCGGACGGGATCACGGAATCGGGCAATAAAAATGGAATCTGCTTGTTAACACGGAATGTCACGGAATTCGCCATTATTTTGGTGAAATTCAATTTCCAAGGCAAAGGGAAACAACACGGTTGAAATTAAAGCAGAACTAGGGAGGAATTATGGTTTGGCGACATCTAAAGACCAAACTACTGCCGTGAAAAGTATAGCCTGGCTGCAGGATCGCTAATGTAACACACAGCGCCAAACCCTTTTCACAAATCTGTCTATTCAATATTTACTTATTAATTTATCCATATACGTAACTCTGGCATGTACATAACTTAACTTATTGTTAATAATATGGTCTGTTTATACATTCGGCATATGATTAAAGCATCTAAAAGGCACGTAATCATGTTAAACGTTTACTGTTATAAGTTATTAATGCCACTCGCTCCCGCAGATACACAGCACAGGGAGGTCTTATATTCAGCCATTGCTAAAGGGAGTGTTGTATTATAGAACGGCCGCTTCGGTACGAAATTCCAGTCTCAACAATGTTTCCTACACGCAATTATAACTAGCGTCTACAGCCCGTTGTTTTCAAGTAGTGTAACCTACCTGTAGTGTTACATTATTCAGCTGTTGCCGTGATGTCGGCTAACGCTGATGCTAATGATAACTAGCTCTCTGTCGCACAATAGACTGTAGGTTGGTGTTGCAGCCAGCTGTTGGGTGAAGGGCTGTCCCACATGTAAAAGCCATGGACCTATAAAGCCTGTCCAATATTCACTCTAGTCCAGCTTCTTGAAAAGTTTATAAGGACTTTATTATTTATGTAAAAAAAAATATTTAATGCTTCACTTGAAGCACACAATTAATGGCTTTATTTTCTTATATAGCCTAGCTACCCAACACATCTGTTTTTAGTTTTTTTAAGCACTAAAAACAGTGCAATGTTGTGATGTATTTTAAATTTAGCCTTATATCTGATTAAATTGTTAGAATATTATTTGTTCGCAATAATTAGACACTCGTTCTGATGACGAAATGAGTGTTAATTGTAAAAAACCGGAAATCATGAGATTAAAACGGAAAAAACGGAATTTGTGAAAAAATAAAACGGAATTTGGAAAAAAATAAAACGGATTTCATAGGGCCCTACATCTTGGCAGCTTTTGAGGAAGGTTAAAGAACTGCATTGATATTAGCAGTTACATATTTGCCAAATGTTTGCGTCTGCAGGACACATACACCGGTCAGACCGGCCCGATAATCGCCGCCGTAGAGGCTGGAGGGGGCGGGGACACGAATCTGTTTGGTGTGTGCCGTGAAATCAGTCGTCGTAGATGTCGTCGGGCTTCTTTTGGCGGCGGGCAGTCTTTCAGTTGGAGCAATTTGATTTGTGGAGGGCTAGCGAATCAGTGAAGCACGGAAGTGATGCGGGTAGCACAAACAGCTAACAACAGTTAGCCATTGTTTTAATGTGTTTGTTTGTTTCGTTCAGCGGGTACTCACATGCATCAACCCTTGTTGACTGCTTGACACCATACTTGACACTCTCTGCTAAAAATGGTGCTCTTTATGGTCCATAAATATAAATACGTATTTCTATCTATGGCCGTGTCTGAACTGCCATACTTACGTCCTACTCATACTCATTTTGACTTCAATTTGAGTATGTGACGGTTGGGTATGCGAGTTTGGGTATGCGAGAAATACCCGGATGAGTACTAACTTCCGGGAAGATTTTAGGTATGAATCGCTCGGATACTTTTCCTACTCAACCGGCCCACAATGCATCGCGTCTTTTCAAACCACAAGGAGGGTTTTTTTTTTTTTCATTCATCATTTTAACGACATGGAAGGTGCCGCAGATAAAACGCAGCAGTCATTATTCAGATGTAAGTAGACCTAAATAATGTTTTTTTACGGCTTGTATCGGATGAAAATAGCTTTGAAAATAGTGTTTTTGTTATCGGAAATGTATTTCAAGTTGCCATTCGTGCTGACAAAGCTTGTTATCATGTTGTTATCTTTTTGATAGTCTTGAAACTATAGCCTATGAGTCGGCTGATACAACTATAGGCTACTTGTAAATGATAGTTATCTGTTACAAATTAGACGGATAATTCATAATGTATTCATTCATTTATTAATTCTGTAGACATTATTGAGTAAGGGTCAGACGAACGGACGGGCTTATTATCCGTTGGAGAGGTATATAGCATATCCTATACAGCTGTTATTAGGCCTAATTAGACTGATTGGCTAATAATTCCTTCTGTACATGATTGTTTAAGGGTCCGATGAGGACACCGAGGGGCTCATCCGCTGGAGAGGGAAAAATGAGCACTTATTTACCGGCCGGAGAAACGCTGCAATCCTCGGCTTTCAGTAAGAAACATTTTTTCCCTGAATGGTTCATAATTTATATAGCCTATAGGAGTTTTATATCAACTAATTTTATTTCTACATAGCCTATGCGTCAGCATAATGTAAGCACGAACAGGGAAAGTTACTGTGGTGCTCTCTTGAGAAGTGTAGGCTATAACATATAGCCTATTTGACAAGTGACTTGTTTCTTGTAGAAATGTTTGTACTGGTTGAAGCAACGATCACATTTGTATGTAAATGGTTACTGTTTATGCTAATTTGACTTATGTTATATTTGTGTAGAACATTCATCGTGGAAAAGGAGTTGGGGGGAAAAATTGAGGCCCAATGGGTTAAAAAAAAGTGGGAAAATATAAAGCAGAAGTATAAGGTGAGTACAAGTATCAGTTATATTAAATATCAGCACGATGATACATTTGATACTGAACTTTGCTTTCTCATAATCATACAAATGTTGCTTAATTATAAAAATGTAGTTAAACATTGCAATAACATTTTTAAACCTGGTTCCCATTATTTAATCAATTAGGACAATAGCTTACAATAGATAAACTGTAGCTAAATAAGCATTATTAATAACATAATTATGATCAGATATCTCTTTGTGCTGTTAACTCTTAGGACCTAAAGGCACCCAAAACTGGTGTGAGCACCGAGGGAGGAGAGGCCACTGCAGCTAGCTGGAAGTGGTTTGATGTCATGGATGAGGTGATGGGGCAAAGGCCATCCATAACCCCCCCAAACCTCATCTCCTCGGCTGTGGCATCAACTTCTGCTGCAGTGGCCTCTCCTCCAGAGCAGGGAAGCTCCACCAAGAGGAAGAGAGATCCTGAGTGGGTCCCTTTTATGAGAGAAATGCAGGAGAAGGACGAGGAGAAAGAAAGAAAAGCTGAAGAGAGGGACGAGAGGAGAGAGAGGGAGAGAGAAGAAAGAGAAGAGAAAAGGGAAAGAGAAAGAAGAGAGGACAACAGAGCGAGAGAAAAAGAATGGAGAGAGTGGATGGAGAATCGTAGCAGAGAGGAGCGGGCTGAAAGAGAGGAGAGGGAGAGGGAGAGTCGGGCAAGGGAGGAGAGGCTTGTTTCACTTCTAGAGGCTCTTGCCAAAAAATAATAAAATAAAATATGTGTTTATTAATAAAAATGTAAACATTTAATTGAACCGTTTACTCTGTGATCATTTTGTTGCAGACATTTCAAAAGGTCATACACAGAATAGGCAGGCAGGCAGGCAGATAAATACATTATAAATATAATATAAATGATATAATAATAAATTCGATTTATATAGCGCTTCTCTGCACTCAAAGCGCTTAAATACAGTATAGCCTATATATAGGTATATCATAGTTATGACTGTTTAAAATAGGCTACATCCCGCAAAATGGGATAACAGTACTACCTACTGTTACAAACATGTACCTGCAGGGAGCGAGGAGCCTTTGGGGCAAGGGATTTTTTTGGGTTAATTCCGCAAAGATATCCAGGAATGCCTCGAGGTAGGACGTGTGTTGAAGTCTGCACGTATATTATATTAACTATTGAATTAAGATATAAGTTAGGCTGCATCTATTTAGTGTGATGTTATGTATGAGTTCATTTTCGCCATGTTTTATTCAGATACCAATCTTCTATTGTGTAATTGTTCATACAAATGCTCTAATTTAAGCTAGTAGCAAAATACAGTAGGCTACGATATACCGTATTTGCAGCTAACAAACCACTTGTTGACCAACCTTTCTAAGAAATACAGTTAATAAAAAACAAGAAGTTAATGAAAATAAAGGACACAACTAGAATTAAGAGATGATACTTATGTTCATTTATTGACTGTCATCATGCGATTTAAATTCAGAACAAGGGAGAAAAAAATAAAGGAAATCATGACGACAAGTCACAGAAGTACAGTTAATAGAAAAGCAAAAAACGTTCTTCTTCTTTCGTGTAACATCAGAGGTCCAAACTTAATGGACAACTACAATTAACATGTTAGTTGTCATGCTAAATTTAAATGAAAAGTAAATGGAACTAAGGGACACAACTAAGTGTGCTTGTATTTGTTGTCATAAATGTAAAGGAACTCACGGACACTGTACTTTCTGATTTAAATTAAAACAAAGGGGACCAACCAACCAACCAACCAATATAATACTATTCTTATTTTTTCTTTAACAATAATCATGATCCTGTAGAACCTGGTTCCTGAGCTCAGGAGCAGACACTGCGGCAGCAAGCCTTCTCCTGAGAGCATTCCCGGACTGCTGGTGGTCGCAGGCTTCAATGGGGTCACCAGCATCATCATCCTCATGTGCCTCTCCCTCAGGCTCCAGGATGTCCCCGTTAGTGATGCAGAGGTTGTGGAGGAACAGGCAGTTGATTATCACCTCTGACGCAAACTCCACCTTCACCGCTAGGGCCTTAAGGAAGATGCAGCGCCACCGGTTCTTCAGCACCCCAAAGGCCCTCTCCACCACGCACCTTGCCCTGGACAGCCGCGAGTTGAACCTGGCTTCCACAGGGTTCCTGACTGGCTCACGAAACGGGGTCATAAGGCATATTGGCTCAGCCAAGCAGGGATACCCTCCATCCCCAATGAGGCACCATCCTGGAGGTGGGTATAACTGGTTGGTGTAGAAGGGGCTGCACCTCAGTATCCTCGCATCGTGCACCGAGCCAGGGAAGCCTACATGGGCATCAAGAAAGAGACCCCTGTGGTCTGAGATGGCTTGAAACTGGATCGAATGGTACAGCTTTCTATTGAAGTAGTCAGCGGCATAAGCAGCAGGAGCCACGATGCGCACATGACACCCGTCAATACTCCCAGCCACGTTACGGAAGGCTTGGGAGCCCGACAGCTGCTGGAACCCAGCCCCAATCACTTCCAGCTCAGCCCTGTTTGGAAAACGGATCTGGCTCCTGAATATGTGTTGTATCCCCCGACTCACACGATGGACCAGATCATGGCAGGTGGAGCGGTGGATATCGAAGGCCTCAGCTACAACCCTGTAGGATGTGCCAGACGCCAGCCAAAAGAGAAACACCAGGACCTCAAAGGCCTTCCCCCAACCAGGCTGTGGATCTTGATTAAGATGATGGATAAGGTTTTCAATGGTTGGCCTGGACAGACGGAAGTCCTTCCTCAGGTCGCCATCATTGAAGTATAGGCGCAACAAGGGAACGTGGGGATTCACCCTACAGTATGGCCCTCTTGCACCAACCTAAAAAAAGATGTTCATATTAATTATCTTGTAGCCTACTTATTATACTTTTTAGTAGTTATTATGAACAAATACATTTATACTTTGCAGTTCTTTCTAGTAGGCTATAATGTATGTATTTCTTAATTAGCCTACTTGTTTTACTATTTATTCTTCTCATAGGCTACTTCTTTTCTTTAGGCCTATATCAACTTTTGTCTAATATTAAACATGTATTGGTGGAATAAAGACGTCTCAATTTCATTTCATGATATGTTTTCACTTGAGAAATGTGATTGTTAGGCATAAAGCTTCAAATCCTACTTTTCATTAGTTTTGTCTTTACATTTTACGAGATTGTAGGCTAATCTGTGACAGTAGGATTGTCACAATATCTCTAATCAATTGTTGACAACACATGGATATTGTTTAGCAAACAAATTAATAGTCTACTTACTTGAGGGGGAAATCGCATTGCGTTCATGATTGCCATGTAACGCAAACGGCGCCGACGAGCTGTCAGTCGTCTCCTTGCTGCCAAGGCTCCAGTTCTTGAAAGTGGCATTTTGCATCGATCTCTGTCTATCATTTGGCCTATCTATTTATACACGCATCAATCAATCAATCAATAGTCTTTCAGTCCACCTGTTCAAACAAAGGTGGAACCGCAGGGAAATCACAAACAATAAACTCTAGAAAAAACGTGTTTTATTTTTCTTAATTTTTTTATTAACATTCTTCTGGAAGTCATAACATTGAAAATGTAGACCAAACTTAAAAATAAACTTGTTATAAACAATGTTTTATTTACGAGAGCGGCTCCGTAGCTTGGCAACTGTGACGTGATTCACGTCAGCTGACATGCTTGAGTATACTTCAGTTAAGAACGTTTCGGCGCAACTCGCATACACAATCGATCTTTGAGTAGAGAGTATGCAGTATGTAGATGGTGAGTATGTAGGATGTAGGACGCTAGTATGGCAGTTCAGACACGGCCTATGTTTATGGTCTAGAGAGCCGTCCCATCATTTCCGGCTTCCGTAATTTTTCGGGTCACAATACAGATTAGCGCCGCCTGCTGTTATGGAGACATTACGTCCCGTGCAAGTTAGCCACCTAGCTGCACCATTTTGGACCTTTTGTAAGCTCATAATACTTTCCCTAGGTAGCCCAGACAACAAGACGTTACAATAATCGAGCCTAGAGGAAACAAATGTATGCATCTGGATTCAGCATCAGGAATGGACAAAAATGACTTAATGCTAGCTATATTTCTAAAGTGGAAAAAAAGTGGGCAGTGGAAATTAATTCCATAACTGCGTATAATTTGGCCAATGGATGAGATACTGTAGATAACCAGAAGAGCAGTGGGACGAGAGGTACTATTTCACTTCCCATAATACAGATTTAGCACTATTGTATGAGACACCCTGTGTTGTTTCAGATAGGTAAGACTTCAGCCATGCATGAGCCAAGCCAGATCCACCTTAGTTGCCATATAGTCAGCTAGAATTTGCATTAGATGAGAAAATGTGGCTTCACATCCGTGTAGACTAGGCACAGGACAGTAACCATGACAGTACTTTTGATTGTCATTATTATCCGACTGTCACAACACAGTTAGTACAGCCTACGCTTTGTATCTGATGGTGCCTGGAGGCAAGGCTTGTTTTTATCATTGCCAGCAAAAAGCAGGTTTAGGCAAAGCGTTCAGCATAACTCCCTACGAGTCAGAAATGACTCCCAATGAGGAAAAAAAGGAAAGTGCCTTTTAAAGTGGTAACAGGTAGAATTCATTCTTGTCAGAGCCTGCAGAAGGCCTTGGTGCTGTAAGGAATGGTAGCAAAATTGAAGCTGATCAAAGACAGATAGAAAAAGTCATCAATGAAAATGTAAGTGGATCAACTAATAGCAGTTAAAAAGTAGAGAACATATTTCCATCACTAGCCAACTCAAACTTAATATTATTTTGCAGTGCTTTTTTCGAAGTGGAACAAAATATGTTTGCAGAATAGTTTGAGATGGCAGTGTGGGTGCAGGCTTTTGGGTGTGAATATGGGTGTGAAAGGGCGTTGAGACGTAAATTAGACATGAGAGATCATTCCAAACCACCATGCTGTAGTAAAGTAAGGCGACTCAAACAGGTTGGTGTGGAGACAAATGCTGCAAGAGGCAACTGCACTTGAAGTTCAAAGCAACTCTGCCGCAGCCATAACAGTAAAAAATTTCAGATATCCATTTGGATGAATACAGGTACCTTAGTTTGATATCTTACAAATGAGTCACAACTTTCAACTTACGCAACTAGATTTTTAACATATCGAAGGGTGTGTTTAATTAAACTGTGCCTTGTCTGTGACACACTTTAAATCTCAGCTCTTTAAAGGAAAACCATGGGGCCTTACGACTAACACACCCAGCTTTTTACAGCAGCCAAGAAATTAATGGCTGATGGGTTTTGTTGACTATAAGGAATTAGTTGTGTTTAGTTCCCATGAGAACAATTGAAAGATGAGGCAGTGGAGCTCTGCATCCAATAAAAAATAACTAGACCGTTTAACAACCTTCGCTATTTTAGTTGATTCGTCCTCACCTGTAGTTAAACCCATCACAGCAAAATTACACATAACTTTACTCTAAACAATGCACCATCTGATGCAACTATACCATACAAAAAAAGTGTATCTTGGGCAGAGCCGGCCCGAGGCATAAGCGAACCAAGCGGTTGCTTAGGGCCCCCGACCGCCAAGGGGGCCCCCTCCAAAAAAATAAATTTAGTTTGTGTGTTTGATATTAACATCATATTATGCAAATGTAAGTTATCATACAAAAAAAGGAATACAATGTTTTGGCCTAGATAATCAATATCCTAAAAATGTAATCAGTTCATCTGGTAGGTAATCCGAAATTATCTGATCATGTCACGTTCACATCCATGCACAGTGTGTATTGAGTTTATTTAAAAACAATTGGAAATGGGGCTGCCCTCAGTTGCCCATGCACTGTGTATAGTCTATAGCCTATTTCAGCCTCGTCTGTGGAAAAAAAGATACAGTAGCTGGACAACAGAGTTCTTCTGCTTCGTTCCTCTCACTGCATTTAAATGAATTCATTATATTACAAAAATATGTCCCGTAAAAGAAAAAGACCTCCAAGCCCAACTCAGAGGACCCTGCATGATATTTTATTTTATATTAATATCTTTCTGGAAAACCCATGTGTCCTTCTTCAATAGCTTCCAATTCATCCGACCCAGTGTCTCCAAATTATTTGTTCACACAAAAATTTCTCAGATTTAGCCTCTTAATTTTCCTCTCAAAGTGCACCAGATTCATGCATTTCACTTTAAAAAGGTAAAAACAAATCTCCCGGTGGGGCATTCCCCCGGACCCCCCTAGGAGGGACTGAATCTCGGCTGTCTAATATTGTCACACAGCTGCACAGTGGAGCCACTAGCGGAAGACACTGGGTGTGTGAATGACATTTAACAAATATCTATAATTTCAGCAGCGCTGACATTGGAGAGGGGCCCCCTAATCATATCACATCATATAAGCTCAACATAAACCTAATAATTAGCTTTGGCATTTTAGACATCGCCAACAGAAAAGGTTATGCTCTTTCAGTGTAAGTGACTCTAGTTTCCTGCATTACATTTGCACGCTAACTCTTGTTAAAAGCTGCTGGTCTTTTAGGAATGTGTCAGAGGCATAATGAGTGGAACATTTTATGATTGGAGGAGAAGGGTAGAGAGTGAATAATCATTTTGTCATGATGTTACTTAGAGGTGTGGTTCTACCTTGAGGTGATTGGCATTCTTTTATGATAGAGCTGACAGTGTTTCTTGCCGCGGGGAACCAAGCCTTAACCGAGAGGTGAGGCGGAGAAAAAGCAAGAAAATCATAAATCATAAATCAGTCCAACCCCCTAACATTTAAAGGGCAAGGTAAAATGCCAAAGTGACAGATGATGGGCTAAGATTAAAAACTAAAAAAAACATGTAGGCATATATCATACAGATATGTGAGAACAAAACTAACAATAGGACTAACAATGTGGCCTGTTCACGTACAATTACAGTGAAAGTTATACACAGTCACATGCACCAAAATGTGGGTAAGGATTCTTAAGTACGGCCAGTATTGATGATGTTTTAAACAGACATCGGGTCCTGCATATGGTTATGATGCTGTGCTCTTCTGAACCTACTGGGCTCCCAATCAGGTGTCGCCATTGTCTAACCCTGACTTACAGTACATTTGAGCTGCCTTTAAATCCTACTCCCACCCACGCAAATGGCAGAAACATGGCAAATTTACCTTATAACCACATTGCAGGATTTTTTTTCTTGACTGTTTATATTTCCCCCATTTAAGACTATTAAAGTCTGCAACAGGGTTTGAGAATGCAAAGATTAAACATTTTCAAGACAACATATTCTATGCACTTTTACTTAAATCTGGGGTAAATGATCTCCACCTAAGACACATGTTAACTGCAAGGTCACCTCTATCTGCTTAGTTGATTACGACTAAGTCCTCAATTCAGAGGTGAGGTTAGTGGAAAAGCTTGTTCACCAAGATAATTCCCTCTGATGTGTTTCAACCATGGGAAAAGATGAAATAATTAGTGTAAAGTATCTTGGGTGCAGACTGCAGGGTGGATTCCTGGGAGGTGTGGGGTTGGGTGAGGCCTTATGTAGAAAAGGTACTCTGTGTACTCCCCACCCTGGCTGAAAAACCACTTGAAGCAGTTAGAGCATCTACAGTAACATTTTTTATTTCATCTTTCCTAACTGAACTCAACCATTTGCCAACATCAGCAAACAACAGGGATATAAAAAAAAAATGTGTCACCAAGAAATATAATAAGATACCACTTCATTAGGGCTAGGTGGTAAATTGACCTTAAATTACAGCCAGACCAAAACTTTTGGATTTTTTGAGGTATTGCTGATATACATTTGTAGCCTGGTGCTACCAGACCATCGTACTTCATTTCATTTGTACAGAAGGTCTGGCAGTGCTGTAATTGGCAAACGTTCACTCATGGAGGCGGGTGTCTGTTAAAGTTTAAAACTATTGGATCTGCCCAGTGCCACTCTGGATTAGCCAACCAATCGCATAACGTTTGGTCGTCACGTGTGTCATGAGCCGGCTTCTGGCAACTGAAACTGGAGCGCGACTTCGACGTCTTCGTTCTCAGCCACTCGCTCTGTTCGCTGATTGGACCGGCTGTCGAATCTCCGGCAAAACTGGGAAATGGGCTGTACACCCAGACTGACTACTGAAGGGAAAATAAAATTTGGCCGGAAGTAGGCGGGCGGGCGGAGCCAGGCTAATACATTTGTGGGATTAAAAAAAATATTTCGGTTGATTTTTATTCTTTTAAATAATATAACACATGCAAGTACCAAAAATCACATGTATCCCTTTTCTTTATTCATTTATCCTTTGTAACCAAGATTAACACTGCACCGGCTGTTAGAGTGGATTATTTCTTTTATACATAGGGGAAAGTGGGGTGAGTTGTGCAACTTTTTACTCAAAGTGATTTTAAAGTGAGGCCTTGACAGTTATGTCTCCAACTCAAATATGTACATATATTTCAGGATGTTGTGCATCCCTGGCAATAAAAACTTTGGATCTGGAATAAACTGTTTAAGAAATATAGCTTTCGGAAAAAAAGTTGTCTTGTCGCACAAATCACCCCACTACGTGGGGTGATTTGTGCATTTGGAGAAAATAAGGTGGGGTGAATTGTGCCAATTTATATATATCTCAAAAACTGTAATGCAAGACAAATCCATTAGACAATCACTTATTTAAGGTGTATTTAAAGTAAATAGTTGACAAAGATTGAAGGTACATTTTCTTAAACAAGGCCTAGCAGATCTAGGTGGTTTTGCCTGCAAAGCTCAAAATGACAAAGTCACCATCATCATCTTTCTGGCCATCTGAACTCTCATCAGTGGTGTCGTTAAGTGGAATTGAGATGTCACTCTCTTCTGAGCTACTGTAGACAATCACTTTCTTTTGGTGACCAGCGTATACAGCCATGCCACTGGCACAACTCTCAGAAATGTACTTTGCACTAGTTGCTCCGTGCTTGTGGAACCAACTGCCACCTGACAAATGTGATTCCCCTACATTTCTGCCTTTAAATCAAGGCTCAAAACCCATATGTACACCCTGGTGTTTCCTCCCCATTAACCTCTGCACTACTTACTTACCTCTGCACTACTATCTGTGTTTATGTGGATGTATGGGCTTTACGTCTTTTATTTTGGTTATTGTTATTTTACCTTCATTGTTTACCTACTGAATGCACTATGTACAGCACTTTGGACAGTGCAAACTGTCATAAATGTGCTTTTCTAAATACATTTTACTTACTTACTTACTTATAACTCACCCAGGCACTTTCGCACAAATCACCCCATCCCCAGAATTTTGGATAATAGGCATGATGCAGCAATTTAGGGCTGACATCGTGCTAACTATATAGACTCAAAGTGTAGCATACCAAAGCACTAAAACATGTGTCAAATGTTTTCAAACGTGTCTATAATTGTTCAGACACAATAATCAAAAAACCTTGATCATGGAAATTTTACTTTGAAAGGCAAAACACAGTTTTTTGAGCTTAAATGTGCTTATATCTTATTCCTTGTGTCTCCCTTCTTTACAGGATGAGTCAAATGGATGGCTCTTCTTAAATATGTGGTCACATTTCCAATTTCTTCCACGGTTTTCTAGAAACAAGGGGTTTCGCAACTTCCAAAATGCACAACTCACCCCACTTTCCCCTATTATGTTTCTCACTCACTTTTTATATGTTTGTCTTGTTTAATCACAATATGTGTGCTGTTTTGCACACGTGATATGAAAGAAGTCTATTAAAAAATTCAAGGTGTTCAGCACAAATTCCATATAAAATTATTCACAATGATGTATAATTCTCCATCTGACGCAACTATGCCATGCAAAAAACAAACAAACTAATCTTGGGTTCAAATACTTAGCTCAACATGAACCTAATAATAAGTGTCTGTAGCATAGGCCTTTTAGACATCACCAACAGACAAGGGCTGCTCATTCAGTGAAACTGACTTTAGTTTCAGGCAGTTAACGTACTAGCTACCTGTTGCTAAAAGCTGCTGACATTAAGAATGAATCCTTGCTGAAAATTTATGAGAATTTGGATTCATTTAGTTGTTTTAAGTTGCAATACAAAATAGTTGTTCCAAAGTGGCCCCAAAATGACCACATTGCCAATCAAAGGATCTGTCATGGATGCCTCCTGGTGCATCATCAATCACTTAAGAGTGTCACAATAAAGTCATTAAATTATTGCACACAATGTCAAGTTACACACAATTCACATGTAGCATAATTGGTTTCCCCACAATTGGAATCGGAAAACAATGTTTATTTTCAGACTTCAAATACAATATTTTATCAGCCCCATCCAACCACATTTATCCAAATTGGACTAAAAGCTTATTTAACACTCAAGTTTAAGTACCCTTTGAGTGCATTTGAAGATATCCCATTGATTACACCTTGGTATTTCAGGGAGTGACACAGCTACAGTCTGTAATTAAAAGAAATATGACATGATGAATCACTCCAAAAAGTTCATAAGACACCAAGCATAACAGAAAACACTGAAAGTGCCACATACAGATACTGAAACATTACAAACTGAATGATCTGTACCTGGTATTGCAGTAACCTTCACATTAAACATGGCCCCAGACCCACCTGCTTTGCACTGAAGCACCTGCCATTGATGAGAAGTGGTATTCTATAAGAGCTGAACTGTGGCAAGCTGCCTCATGTTAATGCAGCTATGCAGAGGTCGAGTCCCCCTCGAAACCAACCCTGCGGTACATTTCCTCTGTACTATGCACATTCATACTGTCACTTCTATGCATCAGGGCATGCTGTATCCAGCATGATTTATGATATGGAACATACTAAGCAGAATCTCTGAGGTGATTATACTTATATAACGTTGTGGTGTGGTTCAGCAAGTTTGCATGCCTATCATACCTTTCATGATAGTTTTATAGGGTGTATCAGGGCTGTACGCTTATGTTTTTAGGTGGTAGCACTGGTGCTAGCAAGCAAAAAAAATCAGTAGCACAAAAATAAATTCAGTAGCACACAAAGTATGATCGAAAACTTGCATAACCTTAACCCATGCATTTCGCTCTAATTACCTTTTAGCCTGTCATATTGGTCTCATTTGAAATTCTCAATTAATATCATATCCTAGTGTGTGCAGTAATAATTGTAGAAAAATGAATAGGGGTGCACTGATTGCAATTTAGACAAAATAATCTAACCTGCCAATTGCAATTTTTTGCTGATTCAGAATTATTTCTCCTCATAAAATGTATATCTATATATTTTTTATATACACATATAATTATTATATTCATAATAATACATTTTTTTGGTAAATGTCCTTCTATTAATTAAAACCAAACTTTAAAACATATAGCCTATTAAATAAATAAGTATACATATTGGTACAATTTAGGATAAGTTAAATAGGTTGTTGTGAATGTGTTGGGAGGTGTTCTTCAGTGGCTTATCAGTTATTTCAAACTTTGTTTAAATAGACTACTGGTGTTGACTGCTCTCTGCAGCTGAAGCAGTTGATTTTGCTAGCGCACTGCAGGGCTGTGAAGCGCAAACTTCCTGTTCTTACGGCTTCAAAATAAAAGTCAACTCACGTTTGGCTAGTAACAGGCTTTTAATGTGAAGGCGCACAGGAAATGTTCTGTTTGCACACGCGCTAACTTAACTGCGTGCCGTCTCCTTCCGGTTATTACCGTGCGTTGGTGAAGTGTATTAGACGCTAGCACCAGTGCGAGCAGCATTATATTCATCATTGCACGTGATCAATTTCAGTAGCAAATGCGATCAAAACTGTCGCACTGTACAGCCCTGTGTATGTATTTTCAATTTTTCAGTCCACACCTGTGGATAGGTAGGTGTGATAAGAGAGGTTAATTAAATCATTATTGTTTTTTTGTTTGTTTTCAATTGAGCTATTCACTCTTATGATACACACTTACCGTGCGGTTCATTTCCACCAGGTAATCTGATTGTATTAGGTACCATTATTAGGTCAATAATTACATCAGAGCACCACCAGCTTCTATTATAGTGCAATTTGTGCTTGATTAGCATCTGTACCGTGCCCTAGCACACCTCTCCCAACTGTGCTCGACCTGAGGAAGTGTACGGTGCCAGAGTACGGAACGGTGTACTCGCACAAGTCAAACTAACTAGACTTTAGGGGGCAAACATGCTTGGGCACGGTACAGATGGCCTAGTGTGAGTGCGGCCTTAATGCTATCTGCTGGATGTCACTTTTGATAAAATCGTCTGCTGAATTATATATTATATTAAAAACATGATGAGGTATTTCCAAGTTGTTACATTTTCATGATGACAATGTACAGTATTAAATGAACAATGTCGAAAACAAAAAAGTGTTTGCTTACATTCTGCAAATGTAAAACCCAAACGCATATGGGGCGGAAGAGCGGTCACTTTGCATACAAAGTCAATGTACAGACGTGAATAAACGCAAATTCTTCACAAAGCACATTTTCGCGTTTGGTGTGGACGCAGCATTAAAGAGAATGCATATTTGAACTGCACTTGTCTGCTAATGAGAAGAGAGAGGGGATTCCCATGTCTGGTGAAAAAACCTGTATCTCAATTTTTTGGAAATTTTAATTTTTCCTCATAAATGAGTGCTATTGGTCACGCTGCACGTCTGTGTTTGTGAGTTTTATGACGTTTTAACCAATTAAAAGTATTACAACGAACTTGAGAATTGACGACGCAGGGTTAATTTGTTTTGTGAATACTGTATTTTTTTGTATTTCCTGAAAAGTGAGCGTTTTGGACATACTGTACAAGATTTCTGCCCGACAGCGACGACATGTCAAAGAGGGGACCAAGTGTGATTCTTGTTCATACATTCACGACGTAGGCCTAAATGTTTTATGTCAGCACTTCTGGTCTAAACCAATCACTTAATGACCACATAAAAACCTTCACACGGTCAATACTGAACATCAACGTATGATACATTGGGCTGACTAATGCAGGGCACAGTAGACACTGCAGAGTGATGGAATGACTGTACTTTATGTCTCACAGCTTAATGTGATGACATACAGTTCCATTCCACTGTCACTTCTATCCACTGTCACTTCTATCTCTCTCTATCTATCACTGACAACCGGGGATAACAAGCGTTTCCTTGTTTTCGTTCCACATATCTCACTACAAAATGATTTAGCGTGCAGACTTAGAGGGATTACCAAAGTTTTTTTTTACTGATCTTCAACTTAAAGTGGCTGAAGTGTAATGTTTTTTTTGCACTGCCAGACTTTGATGACGGCGGCAGGAATAACATGCATGCCTGGATCTTGGTAACACTTTACGATAAGGGGACATTAATAACCAGTGGGTTAATGATTCATAAGCAGTACACAACTGTTCAACTAAGCAGTAACTAACCGTTATGCTTACTTAATGCTTTACTAAGCATTAGTTAAATAAGCATAGTTAATGCATTAACTAAGCATTAACCAATTGTTTATAACTTATCATTAACAGTTAGTTTATGCTTAATAAGCATGGGCTATGCATGAACTAACAGTAAATACAATTAACTTAGCATTAACAACAGTTCATTTATGTCCCCTTATTGTTAAGTGTTACCAGGATCTTTATTGAATTTAAATGTCGATTAGTCAACCCTAATACATGAATCATAATAGCCAACTTTTACATATGATCCATGATGATGAAGAGACACGCATAGCAAAAACAACATTGTCAAAATTTCTAAAAACTTTTTTCCAGAGGAGCTCATGTCTTACGATGAAGCTCGTACCCTGGACTGATTGTAGCAGTGCTTGTAGACTTGGTGTTGAAGCCATTTAGCATGTTTCCTATATTTGTTTATAATGCTATGGTTATTTGGAATATTGTTTGTTTTAGTTCATTGATACGGACTGTGTGTGTGTGTATGACCTGGGGGTGTGGTGGAGCCGTTTAATTATGATCAGGTGTGCATGCTGAGGAGAGTGAAACGCCAAACAATTTTTCAACCACACATACAAACCCTTTCGAAGCCTTGTGTTTGTATTGATTTATTTACCTTTGCCTTACAATAAATGGTAAACGATGAACAGCGAGTGCAAGTTGTATTTTACTGACCCCTCTTACACTTGGTTACCTCCACTAGGCATGAAGTGCTTGCAGGAGTTTTGCTTGTGTATATTCAGGATGCATGTGTTGTTGCCAGGGTGTGGCTCATCTTTCCCACATCTCATTAACAGCCCATGATTTGATGCTGGTATCACACACTCTGACACACACACACACACACACACACACACACACACCCAGTGACTGGCCAGAACTCAAATAGATACAATTCAATGAAAAGAATCCATGCTCAAAAATCATTTTCTATGCAGATTCACACACACACAGACAGTCACACAGATCTGCCCTATGTTTGTTTTTCAAGGAAAGAAATTAAAGAAATATCTGAGTGTCTTGTTTCTGCATTGCGGCTGTCAAGTTCATCACTGACTCCCATTGTGCCAGTTTGCCCTCTGGCTATGTAGTACTGGGTGTGGTGGCAAAAAGATTAAAGCGGCAGAAGGGTGTGTCACAAGGATTGGCACATTTTCAGAATGCTGATAGAATCCTCTTCAACATTCATGGCTTTGCAATAGGAGCAGAAAGGTAGTTACTGCAGCATTAAAGTCATTCTCTGCAATATTACTGTGAAAAAAATATAGTGCGTAATAGTATGTAATTAATAGGACTGTCACATGTGTTTTTCGCTCCGCATTCTGTATGTTAGTTTCGAAATAAAACAATGACCATGAGGTTAGAGTGTTAACAGCTGTAATGAGTTGTTTCGCATCAACCTTAAAGATTCAGGAGCTGTTTTAACCGTTGTTGCACATTTAACACGTTTAAATAAACTGAGGTAACTACACATATAGTAAGGTTTCAATTGTCAGGTGCATCGTCAGACAGTTTAGTAAAAAGGGCTATGAGTCTTGCACATAGGGAAGGTTGCATTCATGGTGGTTTACCTCATTGAATCTTCCTAATTGATCTAAAAGGTGTGGCCACCATCATAATCTTCCCTTTATGAAGTGTGGTAGAAAAATTGCCTCTGGCTTGATGGACCCAGTCCACTAACACTCCCTTGTAGTGGCCTTTGTAGAACAAGGTAGTTTAACTTGTGTCTATGTGAAAGAGAGAGCAGGGAGTAGTATAAATGTGTGCAGCAGACATAGTCAACACCACGCCTTAATCGTAGATAATTTACCACAGCTCTGACTGAACGGACTCTCACGAGTTCAACAGGACCTATTACTTAAAAAGTTAAGGCCACAGCACTGACAAGACAAAAAGTATTTAATTTGAAAAACATGCAAGACGCAATTCACTTGTACTTGCACCTAACCTAACCATTGGGAGCCATTTAGGGTTCAATGTCTTGCCCATAGACACTTTGACACGTGGAAGGAGGCGGGGGATCGAACCACCAACACTGCGATCACTGGATACATACATTATAAGTGTTCTGTGTTAGAGCATGTCTCTGATGCTGTAACATGTGTTAAGTGGTTTGATCTTTAGTGCATTGCCTAGAGGAGACATATACCCATAAACAAATTATTACAATTATCAGTTGGGAAAGATTCGACCTTCAGTAAGGAGTATTATTATCGCTTGGTTTATTCGAGCAGCTGCTATGGCACAAAATGAATGAGCCACAACACGTCAAAACACAAATGGTCTCTATAGTGGCTTAGAAAACAATGAATGGGATTGCCAGTGGTTCCTCATGCTTACACGGTTGAGCATAACGGCCCCCACACACATCCTGCGTCTACCTCTGGAGCGCGTCGCGTTACCTTACTGCTGCCTCTCTCGGACTTTTCTCGGACACACATGCAACGTCTCAGCAGCTGCTGCTTCTAAAAGCCCTATCTTTCTACATAGAGTTTTCATAGATAATTCCCATTAAAAATGAAGTTATTTCATGTCATCTATGATGCATATGATTTATATTGAGTCTGGACAGTAATCCGTGCGCCCCATTGCCATTTTTTTTTCTTTTTTTTGCCATGGCCTATTTTCGCTTGTTGGAAGTTTTATTTTGAAGGGGACACACCAGGAAATGGTGAAACTACAGCGAAAGCTTCCAGTATGAAGTCAATATGACTCTCAGCAGAGTATTTCAAAAAACACTTTACTGATTTATACGGGAGAGAGAGAGGGGGGTGTGGTCGGGGAAGAAGAAGGCCGTAGACACAGATAGAGCAACGGAAAGCTGTTGCGCTCATCATGATCTTTTTTATTTCTTCACTATATTGGATCTCTATATGTGTCATTTATCCAAAAATAAAATGCCAGAACTAATTGAAAATTAGTTTTTAAATCCCTCGGATTTTGATTGCACAATTAAATCGTGAAATAAAGGGATTATTCGCGTATACGACTGAGGGATGTTTTATTTTGAAATAAACACACCGGGTAAACGTGTAACTAGAGTGAATGCTGCTGGTATGACTGTCAGCAGAGTATTTCTCTATCAGTTAAAGCACAGAGACGCGAGAGAGACGCGCTGCTCTCAGAAAAAAAATAGGCGAGCCTCCTGAGGTGAAGGGGAGCGGCGCTGGAGACGTGCCTCCGACGCGCCTCAGCAGTGCGTCTGAGGTTGGATGTGTGCTCGCTCTACGTTGATTTCACAGTCTGTGACAAAAAGTCAGACGCAGACGCGAGGTAGACGCGCAGTAGAGGTAGGATGTGTGTGGGGGCCGTAATGATTCAAATCAAGTGCAAACTTCAGTCTTGATTCATGTTCAGCTCTTTTTTTGTGTCACAAAGAACTTGGAAATGATACCAATCTATTAGGCTCAGTTTAGACCTACAGGGAATCAGGATTATTTTGTTGGCTTTAATTGGCCTAACAAGATCCAACAAACAAGCTCCCTATGGGTCATGAGAATGTTGTTTTTGCCCTTATTTGTAATTATTGAGACTATTTGTTTAGGGCCCAGGTTTTTGTATTTTGATGTGGTTTTTAGTAGAGATGATACAGAATCGTAATATGTGTGGTCTCTAGAGAGCATATACAAGATAGTGGACTGAATTCAAATATTTGGGCACGGCTTCTTATTATAACCATTAATGAAATGACTAAGGTGAACGAACCAAACAATAAGTAGTTGGAGGTGGGAGATGTAGCTTCAGTCTTCTGACCCTTGTCATAAAGCACTTTGCAGCAACTTGTCAACTTGTAACCTCACAGCTGCTTACTTTAACCTGCACATTTAAAACAAAAAAAACTTTATCAAAGTAATTAATAATATTATTCTGATTAAAGAGAGACTCTGTTGTCTAATGAACTGCGCTAATGTTGCCTCATGTTCTCATTGTTTGCAATCGGTTCATATACACTGCCAGGCCAAAAGAAAGTGTCAATTCGTTCAAAAATCAACGAGGGTTCACCGGAGAACATATTCTCCAACTTTAACGTCAAAACACAAGACACTGAAATAGCAAAGGCTCATAAACTATAGCACTAATTAACTGACTTATTCACAAGACAAGTTGGCTTCAAGGTTTCTGAACCCTCAGTCTACATTAGTCTACACATATCTTATATAGGTTTTATTTATTGAATGCACAATGCAGAAGCCTTTTGGACACTGCAAGATCAGCAGATACAAACTAGAATCATACCAAATGGCTTAAGAAGAACTGGTGCATAATACAAAACAATAATGTGATTTTATGTGTTGAAGAGATGACATGGTGCTCTCTAATGCATCTAAATGGGCTTGTCTAACCTGAGTGGACCACTAAGGCGTGGCACACACGGTGAATGACTAAATATGTCCTTCTCCTGGCCAAGACAAACAGCAAACATAATTTAACATGTTTAGCACAGCACCATACTGGAGGTTGCCGTCGAGTGTGACCCCGACGGGATAACATTATATAATGCTATTGTGTGCTGAATGGCTCTAGAGTATGGCAAGTATTGCACGTCAGAGTCAACTCATCCTCATTTAATTACTATTTTTTTTTCTTTCTCAGCAGTCCCTCCTGCCAAGTTTCAGTAGAGTAAACTCCCATCTCAAGGCTGGTTCTCACAGAGAGAAATGAGCTTGTGAACATTCCATCGCATGTGCTGACTAGAGCGCCTGAAGTGTCACCTGTCAGATCAAATGCAAATCCTGTACGAGACCTGCGGGTGCCACTGCCTTTATGGAGAGAGGTGAAAAGTATTTCATATCCTTTAAGTTGTCTTCTGATGACAAGTAATGATATACACCGTGCTCTTTTTGAAAAGGTTAAAAGTAAATTGCTGAAGCCTCAATTTTTGTTTTTGCAGGAGGGATCTCTACCTCAGATGATGATGTTTTTTAAAGACATCATGTATATACAGCAAAAAGTTCCAACTTTCTTTGTGTTGTTTGGTTATTGTCATATTGTAAATGCTGTAAGGTAGTTTAATTTTAAAACAAAGCTTCATATCTTATAAGCTCCTTATAGGTTTTGTATGCAACATTCATTAAATACATTTATTTTATTATATTCAAGAAATGTCTGTGCAGTTCCCTGGCATCTGAACCAAATCTCCCCAAACTAAACGTTGAGTGAGTGGACAGGAATTACTCACTGGGCCCAGGATGTTGTCAGTACTATGTCACAAACTGACCTGATCCAGTTCAAACAATATCATTATCCAAGAGATATGTGTCCTCTTTAGTCAGACACAGGCTTATTTAACAATGCATAACAATATAATAATTTGTGTTTAAAATATTTGATTATAGGGGAAGGTGGGGTGAGTTGTGCAACTTTTTACTCAAAGTGATTTTAAAGTGAGGCCTTGACAGTTATGTCTCCAACTCAAATATGTACATATATTTCAGGATGTTGTGCATCCCTGGCAATAAAAACTTTGGATCTGGAATAAACTGTTTAAGAAATATAGCTTTCGGAAAAAAAGTTATCTTGTCTACGTGGGGTGATTTGTGCATTTGGAGAAAATAAGGTGGGGTGAATTGTGCCAATTTATATATATCTCAAAAACTGTAATGCAAGACGAATCCATTAGACAATCACTTATTTAAGGTGTATTTAAAGTAAATAAAGTAAATAGTTGACAAAGATTGAAGGTACATTTTCTTAAACAAGGCCTAGCAGATCTAGGTGGTTTTGCCTGCAAAGCTCACAATGACAAAGTCACCATCATCATCTTTCTGGCCATCTGAACTCTCATCAGTGGTGTCGTTAAGTGGAATTGAGATGTCACTCTCTTCTGAGCTACTGTAGACAATCACTTTCTTTTGGTGACCAGCGTATACAGCCATGCCACTGGCACGACTCTCAGAAATGTACTTTGCACTAGTTGCTCCGTGCTTGTGGAACCAACTGCCACCTGACAAATGTGATTCCCCCTACATTTCTGCCTTTAAATCAAGGCTCAAAACCCATATGTACACCCTGGTGTTTCCTCCCCATTAACCTCTGCACTACTTACTTACCTCTGCACTACTATCTGTGTTTATGTGGATGTATGGGCTTAACGTCTTTTATTTTGGTTATTGTTATTTTACCTTCATTGTTTACCTACTGAATGCACTATGTACAGCACTTTGGACAGTGCAAACTGTCATAAATGTGCTTTTCTAAATACATTTTACTTACTTACTTACTTATAACTCACCCAGGCACTTTCACACAAATCACCCCATCCCCAGAATTTTGGATAATAGGCATGATGCAGCAATTTAGGGCTGACATCGTGCTAACTATATAGACTCAAAGTGTAGCATACCAAAGCACTAAAACATGTGTCAAATGTTTTGAAACGTGTCTATAATTGTTCAGACACAATAATCAAAAAACCTTGATCATGGAAATTTTACTTTGAAAGGCAAAACACAGTTTTTTGAGCTTAAATGTGCTTATATCTTATTCCTTGTGTCTCCCTTCTTTACATGATGAATCAAATGGATGGCTCTTCTTAAATATGTGGTCACATTTCCAATTTCTTCCACGGTTTTCTAGAAACAAGGGGTTTTGCAACTTCCAAAACGCACAACTCACCCCACCTTCCCCTATAACTATATTATTGTATTTCACACATTTAAAAACTTGCTGCTGACATGGTTAAAGCCATTGCTCTGCAATCTTTGCTCGTCAAACGTCTTCAAATGCACATACTTTGATTAAAAAATAAATCAATACTCTCCCCGTATTCCAGTCCCTAGCCAGCTAAGATTTTGGATCTCTGTATTGCCTGTTTCCCCTTTTAGATATTAAGCATTTCAGGGTCTCACTGTTTTTTTAATGGTAATTGGAACAAAGCATTACAACAGAGGAAATCATTTTGGGTGCTCTACAGTTATAAATATGAATGGATGTAGCCATGTTGCTACCACTGCATGAATCCACAGTGATTCAGTCCCCCTATCCTAATTCACTGAAATAAACCCTATGTGTTCTCAACACTAGCCCAATCATGCAGTCTGCTATAAGCGTGTCCAATCAGTCTCGTAATAAATGGAAAGCGATGGCTGCTGATCGTGTTTGGAAGGGCCTCCCTTTAAAAGGTCACAACTGTGCTAGTTTTCCTTGGCCTTTGAGTGAAATGATGAAGCTTGTGTCTACAGAGCTGTGGTCTAGGACTGGTTGGTCTCACTGCTCATTGTGGCCAGCCAGGTCTTAATGAACAGATTTAGTTGACCAGCATTAACCATACATAAACTGTGCTGTTATTTGATATTGGAGCAACTGCAGATTCACCAACAATCCATGGCAACATTTTTTGCAGAAATGAAAATATTTCTACAATAGGTTTCCTCCAAAACATGTATACATAATGCAAGGATAACATTCAGTTGCACAGTAGTATGTCTTCTAGAGAGTATAAAAGTGAGAGTGAATACTGACATTTTCTTTTTGGGTGTGACTCAGTTGTGCCCTAAAGCTAATTAAGATGCTACTACAGGATATAGACTGGGAAGCCAACACCTATATTAGAGCAGCCAAGATGAGTTTGAACAGGTATCGACTGTTCCATTTCTGGCAGAACAAGAATTTGTATCTACTTATTAGCTCACAATGTTCTTTTAGCTGCAAGCTGATGCAAAATGAATTACAGTTTTAAAGTGGAAATGTTGAAAAGGGACGATAAATAATGTTACTAGGAGTGTCACTACTCAAAAAGGCTGTGACAACTACTGAATGTTGGTGATCCTAGCAAATCATTGTTAGTCATAGTGGTATGAGCGCTGAAGATAGTACGTGCCGTGCCCGCAAGCACCTAGCCTACTGTACAAGCTGCAGGCCTGAACAGATGTTTATCAGGATGATGGAATCAAACTAATAACTCTGGAATTTGAGACTTATTTCTTGTGTGTTTCTTTATCTATTTATCCTTAGATACTAGGGGTGGGAATCTCTTGGCCGTTCACGATTCGATTCCGAGGTCAACGATTCGATTCAAAATCGATTCTCAATGCATCTCGATGCAATTTTTTTTTTACGTACATACCTATGTGTGATTTTCAAAAATATGTGTATATACACATCTGAGTTTGCTACTCAGTTTGCTAATCACTTCCTATTTTTTTGATGATCATTAAATACAATCAACAGATGAATTACCTTCTCTAATATTGTATTAGAGAAAAAGCTTTTCTTGTCACAAATATGACTTTCTATGACCAGTGCAATAATCAATGCAGCTTTCAACACAATATGGAAGTATGTAAAAACTAAACCGATTCAGTTTAATTTTCTTTCTACTCTTGTGAATCATGTTTCTATAGGATTTCTATTCTATGATTTTCTATGTCATTTCAACACATTGTGCAAACAACTATGGCTTGGAATTCAGCTCTCATACAAAAACGTAAACAGACACAAAGCCAGTGCAGGTCATATGGGTTTGCTGCTCTCTGCCCTTTTGTCGCCACTTTTAACAACTCGCACTTGTGTGGTGTGCATGCGCAGTAAATCGATTATCAACTTTTATGAATCGATTCGGAATCGTTCGAGAGATAATCGCGATTAATCGGAAAATCAATTATTTTTCCCACCCCTATTAGATACTCACTTAATTTCTCCCACAATATCACCTTTTTATGCACCCGATATCTTTTTTTCAATGCTTAATGGTCTTCACTCTAAAATAATGTCAAATTAGTTTGCCAGTTTTAGCCTTCTAGACGGCCAGTGTACTGGCGCTACTCTGTGTGTATCTATCTAATTCTCTGCAGAGGGAAAGTACCTTGCCACTCGCTGGAAACTTAAGAAGAATCCCACCAATTGAATGTTTTGGCATAAATATCTGAGAATATATGATGATGTAATTCACCTTGGGTATCAAAAGGTGTTTTCACTTTTCATGGTCAACTGCCTCAAACCCAAAACTCTCACTGATTGTGTTGCAGGTTGCTTTAAGTTCGCCCTAAATGAGACGAAAAGAAGAAACATATATGATCTTTTTTATTATCATGCAAAAAAATCATATGTATTTGCTTGATACAAACTTTTACATCTTCAGGAATCGATGCATACATAAAATGCAGTTAAATGCATACTTAGAGTGAATAGGATAAACACACTTAATATTAATATAATATCTATCGTTTTGAGAAGATCAAAAGCAGAAAGTGGTGGATCAGTGAGTAAAGAGGTCCCCCACCCAGCTCATCAAGTAAATGTATTTTCCAACATGTCTTCCTCCCCTATCATCGTGGGCTGTGATGCCGTTCCCCTATGAGCATCTGGGTGTGTCAAGCCCGTGATCACCTTACATGGGTGGCACGGTTACCTGTCTGACAGGCTGAGCTGCTCCAAACCAATCTCCTTACCTGCGAGTGCACATTAATTGGATGAGGATTGAGGGAGGTGCAGAGGAGGTGGAGCGCACTGGGACCTCCCTCAACAGTCTGAAACGGATAAAAACCCATCACGGACAGGGAGAAGGTACTTAGAGGGACTTGACTCTCCTCTTCGTGTGCTCTGCTAAACCTTTTTCACCTTCTGCTCCTCTTACCAAAGCAGCCATGAGACAGAGTACTATGAGCGTGAAGAGTTCCAGCAGGAGCAGCTATGGCGGAGGAGGAGGCAGCTATGGCGGAGGCGGCGGCGGTGGTGCCCGCGGGTCCTCAAGATCTGCCATCGTTGGCGGCAGGTCGCAAATGTCGACAGCCAGCATGTCAACCTCAATGCTTAGGTCAGGCTCCGGAATGAGTTATGTCGGTATCGCTGCCACTCCAGTTAGCAGTTTTGGTGGCGGAGGAGGAGGAGGTGGAGGCTTGGCGGGGGCTATGGCGGCGGCGGCGGCGGCGGCGGCGGCATGATGATGGGGGGCCCAATTACACCCGTCCAGTTCAACCAGAGCCTGCTGACCCCCTTCAACATTTCCATCGACCCGCAAATCTCGACTGTCCGTACCGAAGAGAAAAATCAGATCATGACCCTGAACAACCGCTTTGCCTCCTTCATTGATAAGGTGAGTGGGCCCTTTTCTTTCAGTGACTGGAACAGCTTCTGTATGAAAATGTATGCGGTGAAATATGTTTGCTTTTAAACATACCATACAAAATCATATACATACATCATAATCCATAATGGTTTTGGTGTTAGATATTAAGTTACTTGAGGTTTTAAATAAATATATTTTGAATGAAACTGAGGAACATCAAAACATGAGGAAAATATTAGGCCATGCACAGAGCAGAACAAGTTATATCTGCAAGTGTGAATGGCTGACAAACTGCCTCTAAAGGGATACCTGGGCTCATTAAATATTACACAGAAACTGAATCCAACATCAATTATGTGCATTATTAAGCTAGGGTTAACTCTGACTGATACTACCAGTAAATATAGTATGGGTATAAATATGATGTAGTCAGTCATCCAAAACTGCTTGCTAGGCACCTCTGATCTCAAATTGTTGTGTTTACTGTGTTTAAGCTAGCAGCTGTCTGCATAGTGTGAGGCAAGAGAGGTGTCCAGTAACTGGTGGCTCTCAGTAGGGGGAAGAGGATGGGATATGTTACAGTAGTTGAGTTTTGAATCTACTCATGCACACTTTAATGTAAAAAGATAACCACACCCTGTGGGAACATGCTTAGAAAGCTTTTTCTGCATATACCTCTAACGCCTGTCACACAGGTGATCTGGTCCAGTCTTGTTCCATTCAGAATTCTTCTTATTAAATTCTTCTAAGTTAAATATTGTGCAATAAAACATTCAAACTTGAACTATAAGAATCAAAATTCTCATTATTAAATATGTATTGAACACTTCCTTTAATATTTATATGAAATCAAAATATTACACAAGCCTTTATGCCACATCACTCAGTGGATAAGGCAGTGAATAGCCTCGGGCATCTAACAATAATTACTGAGGGTTGTGGCAGGCAAGTTGGCTCAGTTAAAGTATGTATCCTTGAGGCGAGGGAGCGGTAAGGACAGAGGTTGGATGGGAGGGGCTGGGCTGAGGTGTGGCACCATACACCTTACCTGGCCTTTAAAAAAAAAAAAGTTACAGGTACTCACATACACACCCAAAAAAGAGGGATGGGCTCCAGGGTTCATAAACGGATGGCAGAGCATTTAACTTGCATGCATGTTCTGTCTCCAAAGAACATGCTTTGAAACACTTTTCTGCAAATTATGGTCTAGTTATCATCTGTACAGCTCAGCTACATCAACTATGCTATGCCAAGAGAATCCACTACGGAGAATGTCTAGAACATCCATGCCTCGAGGGGTATTTTAATTCATCAGCTGCCATTATTGGTGCATACAAATGCTTCTTGTGAGTGAAAGTCACACAGAGGTGTGGCTTTGATGGATCACCCAAGTAAAATAAAACAAAGAAGACAGACATCTTCGTTACCTCCGTGTGAGCATGCCCAATCATGATGAACCGGGACAAAACATGTAATCTATCTATTTGCTGAAAATGATCCAATGAAACTGCTTATCCCACACCAATCTATAGGTGTTGTCTTATGCTGTTCTATAGACACATGATTATATCATCTGATTGATAACGTTTTGTAGTCATATTCAATGTGATGCCTGTCCCCAAGTGACAGTGAATCTAAACTTGGCCAATCGTTTTTCCCTTTTTCAGGTCCGCTTCCTGGAACAGCAGAACAAAATGCTGGAGACCAAGTGTAGCATGCTTGAACAGCAGTGCGGTGGCGGCGCAAGCAGTGGCAAACGCTCCAACGCAGAGACCATGTTCGAGGCGTACATTTCCAACCTGCGCAGACAGCTGGATGGGCTGGCAACGAGAAGGTAAAGCTGGAGTCAGAGCTGAGGACCATGCAGAACCAGGTAGAGGACTTCAAGAACAAGTGAGTTCATACCATCACAAGAAAACCAAGTATATCTCGACTTATGAACAGCTGACCCACAGAAGTGACAAATCAGCTAATTGTCTCACCTTTTTCTGTCAGATATGAAGATGAAATCAACAGGCGCGCTGGTGTGGAGAATGACTTTGTGCTCCTCAAGAAGGTGAGAGTGGATCTGCAATTGTAAAAGCCTGCCTTTTCACCATGTCATTAACAACAGCAGACCAAATTATTGCTTTCGCTCTGACCCGTCACCCATGCAAGCCTCTTCCTTCTTCTCCACTTACAGGATGTAGATGCTGCTTACATGAACAAGGTTGAGCTTGAGGCAAGGGTTGACTGCCTTCAGGATGAGATTAACTTCCTCAGAGCTCTCTTTGAAGCGGTAATACAATTGTACCCCACCTATATATATTTTCATCTTTAACGAAAGCAAAAGAGATGTTGTACCACTTTTCTTCAAACTCTTAATTTTTAATAAAAGAACACATACTTTATCTCTTGTGCAGGACATGGCAGAAATGCAGGGAAGTGTCAAGGACACCTTAGTCATTGTGGAGATGGACAACAACCGTTGCCTAGACATGGACTCCATCGTGGCTGATGTCAAGGCTCAGTATGAGGAGATCGCCGCCCGCAGCAAGGCAGAGACAGAGGCATGGTACAACGCCAAGGTAGGCAGAGAAACAAAATACTCTCACTAACAGCTCTAATATAAAACACAAATCCTGCAATGCAAAAAAAGGAGAAGATGGTATGTTGAATCTGCACATTTAAAAATAAATCTAATTTCTTTAGTTCGAGGAGATGCAGAGCAGTGCCGGCCAGGCTGGAGATGAACTTCGCAACTCAAAGAGTGAGATTTCTGAGCTGAACCGCATGATTTCCCGCCTCCAGAATGAGATTGAGTCAGTCAAGGCACAGGTACACTCAAGAGTTACAGCGACATCTACCTGAATTACCTTCTGGTTGATTAAGTCGTGGACCTATCAGGCATCCTGAATGACAAATATCTCATCTTAACTTTCTGCTAACTTTGCAATCTCCCAGCGTGCCAACCTCGAGGCCCAGATTGCAGAGGCTGAGGAGCGTGGTGAGATGGCCGTGAAGGACGCAAAGTCGCGCATCAAGGACCTGGATGAGGCCCTGCAAAGAGCCAAGTCGGACATGACCCGCCAGGTCCGCGAGTACCAGGAGCTCATGAACGTCAAGCTGGCTCTGGATATTGAGATTGCCACCTACAGGAAGCTTCTGGAAGGAGAGGAGGACAGGTAAAGAGCTTAGCTACTTCAAGCGTTTAAATCTTCTGAAACACTGAGAAGTCAACGCATCACACAGTTCAGGCAGCAGCATCAGCTTTCTAAAATTGCTCATTCATTTTCAGAATCAACGCTGGAGGCGCAACCGCAATCATCCACATACAGAGCGGAGGCAGCAGCTATTGTATGTATCAACATATATCTTTACAATTTGGGTGATATTTTCAGCAAGTTCAAAGGCATTCTTGAAAATCTTTCTGAACTGGAAAATGCTAAGCTGCTAGGTATCAGTAGCCCTATGCTTGATTTGATGAAAAGAGCATAAGATTTACAGGAATCGTATTCCTTCTTATTCTCAGCAGCAGGAGGTGGCGGCGGCGGCGGCGGCGGCGGCGGCGGAGGCAGAGGCGGCGGAAGCTTCGGCAGCATGAGTATGGGCGGAGGAGGTTATGGCAGCGGAGGAGGAACAGGCTATGGTGGTGGTGGTGGTGGCAGCAGCGGCGCCATGTCCATGTCCATGTCATCATCAAGAAAGAGCAGCCGTTATTAAAAGCAGCGGCTGTCTTTCTCCATTCTTCTACCCTCATTTTGTTCTACTCGTGTCTCTCCTCTCCCCCTTGCATCCACTCAGAAAAGCTTCCAAAAACCCCACCATATCCCTCCCAGACACAGCAGCCTAAACAAAACATTTGTTTTGACAGGTTTACATCTGGTAGATCCATGTAACGGTCCAGCTCTCTTTGGCATTTAGTTCCTGTGTTGCTGCCCTCTCTTGTTGGTCACTACGTACCCATGTAGAGATTACATCAAAATATGAAGTTGTGGTACAGAGATAATAGGACTTAAAAACAAAGAGAAGCAGAGAAATGAGTAAGTCCTGTCTTCCTTTGATCATGTCTCCTGGCTTTCTGTTGGTTGTCTGATGTGCTGTCATACAGACAAGAGAATACTTGTAGTGTCATGACAGATTCTTAGGTGGCAACAATCACACATCATCAAAAGTGGCCACAAATAACACTTTAAAATTTCAGTTTGTGGGTCTTCTTTTTCTTCTCCTGAGAAAAGAGCTCTCCACTACACTAAATGGTGTTTTCATCCTGCTTTACTTCCATTTCCAAACTGAATAAAACAGAGCAACATGGATAAGGCTGACTGGGACAACCAGATTTATAACACATTTGTACCACCAACATGTCTGAAATAAATCTGATTTCATACTCATACTGGCAGTTCTCATTGATTGTTGGTGTACTATTACTTTTGAACAATGAAAATAAATATGGGTTTATACCAAGCCCCAACAACAGCGAGTTCTACAGCAACCAATATGGTAGTGACAACAATTGCAGTGGACCCGAGTGGCCACTAAGGGCAGGTTTCAAAACAGAGCAATTCCTCATCGACTCCCGTGTTAAATATGCCCTGTTCACAGCATTATTAAACCTATTTAAGGCCTGGTACAAAAAACATTCTAGTTTATATGGTAAGTTCATATCTCCATGACAACACTGAGCGGGTGATTTTTTTTAGCAGGCTAGTTTTTATTCTATTGGAGGTTAAAATATATGAATAATTAGGGGCGTGGCCTCTTGAGTGACAGAAAGCCGCCCGTTAGCCCTCAATTCGCCTCGGAGGCACAGTATACGTCAGCTATATGGGTGTATCTCCATCCCCCCGACGTCACATCAATGCCCTTTTTCGGAAAGAGGAAATGAGGCGGAGTACAAATGACTGACAAGATGGCGACACGCATAGGCCAGGACGGTTGGATGCAGTTGGAATAACTGAGAGATTGTGAGGTAGACCGGATGCTAGATCCATTTTATATAGGGGAGAGTGGGGTGAGATGTGCCACTTTTTACTCAAAGTGACTTTAAAGTGAGGCCTTGACAGTAGAGTATCCAACTCAAATATGTACATCTATTTCAGTGTGTTGTGCATCCCTGGCAACAATAACTTTGGATCTGAAATAAACTGTTTAAGAAATATAGCTTTTGGAAAAAAAATTGTCTTGTGGCACAACTTGCCCCCGGTGTGGTGTAATGATCAAGAATTTGCAGAAAAAGCTGAAAAGTACAAGGCTGAATGGGTTGAAAAAGCTGAAGATTTTGATAGTTGAACAGTTTCACTAGCTCAGGGGTCTCCAACACGTTTTCAGTAGCTCACCTGATAGGTTGACCGACTGAATTGTTAAAAAAAATATATATATTCCGACAACAGTAAATGCACCTCATCTCACAAAGGTTCACATATGTCACATTGGTGTCCCATCCCCTCCAATTCAAAACATAACAGGCCTATCAACTGCGAATAAAAAGTAAATAAAGCCAGAGTGTGTCTTGAGTGACGTTGTATGCTCACTAAGCTAAAGCGAGGAGTTTGGTGGAATTAGCTAGAATTTTAGAAAGACAACAAACATGGATAACCAAGCTGGCCAAGTAAAAAAAAAAAGCAGAAAACTTACAATTTCCATGTGGAATGGGAATGCAAGTTCTTCTTCACTAGTGTGAAGGACAAGTGTGTGTGTCTCTTATGCGGGAGCAGTGTTTCTGTCGGCAAAAGAGGTAACGTGGAGCGCCATCACACTCAAGTCCACCGTAAATTTGCGTGGGATTTTCCAGCAGGCAGCAGTCTACGGACTGAGAAAGTGAACCAGCTGAAAGCCACCCTTAAAAACAGCAAGGTTTATTCATGGGACCGACGAAAAAAGCCAACGCGGCCACGGAGGCATCATTCAAAGTGGCACACATTTTGGCAAAGCACAAGAAGCCATATACCGATGGCGGGTTGGTGAAGGACGCAATGACAGCGGTTGCCGACACATTATTCAAGGACCATAAAAGTAAGACTGAAATCATGTCCGCTATCGCTGATATAGGCTACAGCTTGGTGCCAATACGGTGGCACGGCAAGTGTCTGCGCTCTCTGCCGATGCAGTGGGTCAGTTGGAGCGGGACATGATAAGGTGCAAATGGTTTTCCATTCAGTGTGACAAGTCGGTGGATGCGGCTGATACCGCTCAGATGGCTCTGTTTGTCCGGATGGTTTTTGAAGACGCTTCCACCAGAGGAGTTATTGACGTTGCTTCCTCTTAAAACCACAACCAGAGGAGTTGATATTTACAACGTTTTGAAAAAGTACTTAGTTGAAAATAACGTGCCTATTGAAAAGCTGTTGTCTATTACAACAGACGGCGCACCAGCTATGACAGGACGCCACTCAGCATTTATTGCACTGTGCAAGGCCGACCCGGACTTTCCTAAAATTGTGAACTATCACTGCATCATTCACCAGCAGGCTATATGCGCCAAAGTCATGAGATTTGATCACGTCATCATGACACCTGTCATTAAGATCATCAACTCCATTCCCGCAAAGGCCAAACAACACCAAAGCTTCAAACTGCTCCTCCAGGAACTGTCCGCTGAATACGGTGATCTCCTCCTCCACACTGAGGTGAGGTGGCTGAGCCGAGGAAAAATACTGCATCTGTAGTTAACATGTTAGATAACCATGCAGGGGCTGACTTGGTTTTGGATGTCAATAAATATTGTGGCCTCATGTCAAAGCTAGGCCAGGAGTTTGAGGATAGGTTCAAGGGTTTTGATAAGCTGGAGCCATGTGCGGCATTCATTGCCAACCCATTCACCGAGGTAGACATCACAGAGATTTCAGAAAATATGGCTGAACTGATCACTGTCAATCCTGTGGAAATGGAGATGGAGGTTATAAATCTCCAGAATCATGTTCAGCTTAAGTCTCAGCAACACTCAAAACATTTCTGGAGCCTTGTAGACCCAGAACACTATAAGAACATTTACCAAGCAGCACTGAAAGTTTCTGCTTCATTTGGTTCGACATATAAAGCAGATATGTCGATATGAAGCTGCTTTCTCTGACATGAATGTCGTTAAATCTAAATTCAGAACAAGATTGACAGATGAACATTTAAATGACTGTATTAGAGTGAACCTGAGTGCATACACTCAGCATACACCTCTATGGGGGACTCATGCAGTGCCAGTCATCTCACTAACTTTTAAAAAGAGTGAGTGTAGGCTACTTATGTCCCATGTGTACGAAAGGGCTGTGTTCGGAAAGCCCTACTAACGTCCTACTCATACTCATTTTGACTTCAATTTGAGTATGTGACGGTTGGGTATGCGAGTTTGGGTATGCGAGAAATTACCTGATGAGTACTAACTTCCGGGAAGATTTTGGGTATGAATCGATTGTATACTTTTCCTACTCAACCGCCCCACAATGCACTGGGTCAATTCTACCCGTGTAGAAGTGTAAAGTATTAATGTTTTTCCTGGCACTTGATGGGAATTTTCAGAGATATGTAGCTAACTTATGTGGAACATTTAAATGACTAAAAGTGAACCTGAGTGCATACACTCCAGCATACAGTCCCATGTGTACAATAAGATGCTTGTAAGGTGGTGATAATGGACCTTGAACTTTGTGGCCTATAATAAGAGGTTTACATTTTCCTTTGACATTGATGTGCATTTTCAGTGATGTATATGAGAAAGTGTAATGTTTCCTTGGACCTTGATTTGAATTTTCAGTGATGTATATTTGGCCCACAAGAAGTGTAAAGTAGTTATGTTTTCTTGGACCTGAATTGTGAATTGTCAGTGATGTATATGAAAAAGTTAAATGTTTTCTTGGACCTTTGATGTGGAATTATTTTTGATGGGGTATTGCAATTTCACACGTGTACAAACAGATGCTTAATCGTAGATTTGGTGTTGACTCTGACCTCACTTCTTTGTTTGTTCTTGCGCTGGTTTTGCGTCACCAATCTAATTTAAATATGTATGAGTTGGAGGTCAAAGGGTCAAATTGGCATCTTTCCAGGGCAGTGATTGGCTTTCACATTATGTCAATCTCTTTCTTTCTACAACGGACTGGTGGTAATTGCAGCGTCGCACTTGAGCAAATATATTTACTGTAAAGTTCGTTAATTTACTGAAGACAAAGAAATATGTGCCCAACTTCAACGAAAGGATGAGTAATCCAAGTGACAGGTAAGATGCTAATTACCCTAAAGTCTTGAATGTGTGTGTGTGTGTGTGTGTGTGTGTGTGTGTGTGTGTGTGTGTGTGTGTGTGTGTGTGTGTGTGTTTATGTATCGAGGGAGGGGGAGGGGGAGGGGGAGAGAGACCGGCCTCTGTATTACTGTGTTGTAACACCGGTATTAGTGTATACAGTGTCAGTGAAACAAAATAGGCTATGTTATCCATTACATCTATTTTTAACCTGACACATACATAGGGGTATTGTTTTCATAACTTTACAATTACATTTCTGCTTTAAAATACACAGCAATATAATTTGAATTAAACCTCTCGTCCTGAACGCCGGCCGGCGACCGCGCGAGAGGACGCGTCGCGGCCTCCTCCTCTTCGGAGCGAGCGGCGCAGTGACGCCGGAAGCGCAGAATTGGCCGCGACGTGCTCGATACGGATGCAAGGACGTCCTCGGGCCTGGGCTCTCACCGGCCGGGTGAAGTCTGGAGCGCGTGGGACGGCGCGGAGCGAAATTACAGCGATTTCCTTTTTTCGTGGCGATGACGCCGAGAAAGTACGAAGGCCACGGAGCCGATAGAACTGGCCTCCCGTGTTATTGTTGTCTCTGCACCTCCCTGAGCTGCTTTGAGGTGTGTGTAGGACTTGGAGGTAAATCACCAACATGCGATATTGGCTTTGCCCAGCAGGTGGCGCTCTCACTTTATATGAATATTAGCGTGTGGGCTTCCTCAGGCCTTGGGTCTCATTAACCATAACAAATTTGATGAGACAGATGAGACAGAGTATGGTGGAGTTAGGCCAACTTCCTGTTTTTTTGACGAATACTAAATAAATAAAATAAAAGACTTCCTGTTGATTTTGGGGCGGGGCGTCAAGAGGCTTTTTTGTTTGTACTGGGATTGTACATTGCTGTATGAAATTGTGTGGTTGTTCTAAGTATAACACAGCCTGAGGTCCGTTTTAGATGTTTTTTGGCGAATGAGGCGCCGGTGCTGCAAGACGGTTATTCCGGATAAAACGAGCTTTCGGGTATATCATCTTCCACGTCGGAGGACTTACCCTATCATGTTTTTTTTTGCACAAAACGTTGTTATGAGTCCAGTTTACTCTGCAATCCTGCAGAGTAATGTGGAGTTATGACATATGACTCAATTTTGGTGAATATTGTCCGGCATTTCGTCATAGTTAATCGGAATCAAACAACTTTTTTTGGTGTATCTTCCATGTCTTATGAGTGTCCCTATAATTTTCGTTTTGCTAAATATGTTACTGCTAGGAGTTGTGAATTTTTGAACATTGTGATGATTTGAGAGTCAGAAATTCACAAATTTCAAATTAAAAGACTTCCTGTTGATTTTGGGGCGGGGCTTCAAGAGGCTTTTTTGTGGGGCCTGCAAAGATACGTTTGGGTTTTAAATTTGGTGCAGCTAGGTATAACACAGCCTGTGTTATGATGAATTAAAGTTTCATGAGGTTGGTTTTTTATGATGTTTACGTCAACTTTGACCCCCAATAGCTCCCTGGTACTACTGTGATTTTGAAATCTTTTCGCAATTTAACATTGGGCAAGCGTCTTGAGTATTTGAGATGTGGTTGGACGTCCCTGGCGTAAAAACTCTAGGGCGAGTATGTCGATATGTGAAATTTTGTAATATGGCGATTTTAGGAACTAAATCCAAAATGGCCGACTTCCTGTTGTGTTTGGCCCAGGACATAACATTGCATTTAGGTGTGCCTCGGGCCAATACATGTTGTCCTAAAATTTCAGGCTTCTAGCCCAATTTTCGAGCATGCATTTCCTGAAAAACTGTTTGTGGCCCCTGGGGGCCCCGTTTTTTTGGCCCGGTCTCGAAACCAACAATAAGTTGCAATTTTTTGCAGGTCTGATGGGTACTCAAAACATTTTCAACTTATGCATGATGGGAAGGGGGTGAAAAGTGCCAAAATCCTTACAGTTTCAATAGGGCTTCGCACCAGTCGGTGCTTGGGCCCTAATAACAGAAAGTGAGCGCACCAGTATCTCCACTATAAACTCTATACAATTTTAGGCAGAATTTCGTTCCAATAAATATATCTAGCCCCAACTTAAACTAAGTAAATCCTTTCAGTATAATGTATTTGAGTTAGTCCAAGTAATTATTGTAAAATAAATATAGCTATTCAATATAATGTAATTTAGTTAGCTATCCAATATAATGTTTAAAAAAACAAAACGTTTTTTAAATCAAATTATTATATTTGATAGAAATATTTTGCTTTAAATATCTAACCACTCTATGAAGGGCTTGAATCGTATATAACTATATATGTATTTGCTCCAGATTCTGCACCTTCACCACATTTTGAAAGGCAAGTATTTCACTTAAAGGTGCAGTGTGTAATATGACATCATCATGAACGTTCTACAAAGTTCTAGAATGCAACGCTCCCTGGGTAACCCCACCCCTTTTGAATAATAACAGAAGCTACAGTGGCCTTCAAGGACAAGAACAATTCTACATTTTAAACAATGCACCTGATGACATTCCAACTATGACACTTTCAAGATGGCGGCACTAGGCCTTGGTCCAAAATATGCAGAAATATGGACATATATGAGACCCTTTCTAAGGGAAAAAATAATAATTAAAAAAAAAAATTCAGCTATTATGCACTAAATTAAATGTACTTATGGATATTATAATTACTTTCTACAAAATCTGCTAGGAAATAAAACCCAAAATTCTACACACTGCAGGTTTAACTCACGACTTTGAAAAATAAGGGTCTTCACTCTTCACTCTTTTTTTTTATTTTATTTTTTTGCATTTTCATGCTTTATTTAGAGATATGTTTTTGGGCATTTTTATGCTTTATTGATAGTGTACAGACAGAGTTAAAATGGGGCAGAGAGGGGAGTGACATGCAGAGAACGACAGCGGGCTGGAATCGAACCCGGGTCCGCTGCTGGCCGAGGCCCATGGGGGGGACGCCCTACCAACTGAGCTAAGGGCGCCCCCATTTTCATGCTTTATTGTTAGTGTAGAGACAGAGTTGAAATGGGGCAGAGAGGGGAGTGACATGCAGAGAACGACCGCGGGCTGGAATTGAACCCGGGTCCGCTGCTGGCCGAGGCCCATGGGGAGGACACCCTACCAACTGAGCTAAGGGCGCCCCAAGGTCTTCACTCTTGTAATGACTATTCAATTACACAATAATGTGTGGGATATAATACAATTTATTGTTGTGATCCTATTGAAATGTCCTAATTATATCATTTTCAAGACACGGAGAACTTCCAAAAGCCTGGAACAAATACTGAAAAGTATTGAAGAATTGGCACGACCTGGGACCAATATAAAGGGTTGCAGTTATTCCAATGCTGATGGCCTTTGGAGAGATGTCTGCAAAAGCCTGGAAGAGCCCAATACATCAGTGAATTGGCAAAAACTTTATAAGGCCGCTTCTCATCTTTGGAAGGTATTTAGTCGTCTGTCAAATGATTTAATGACAACATAATGGGTGGCCATTTTGAGGATGGAAACTCATGTTTAAATTGTCAGAGTGTTAATGTTATTTTGAAAATGTAAATATATGCTACATATATGCTACAAATTCCAATAGGTTGGAAAAATTATGCAAATATTGTGACTTTTATAGGACACCTCAGGGAGAAAGAGCAACTTAAAAGTGACAGATGGTGATACTGAGGAGAGGGAACACATCGCCTCTTCGGTAAATTCTCTGATGTTACAGTCAAAACATTTTGTTATTGTTACCCATGCCATTACTTTTGTCGTTTACAATTTGAAGGAATACAAATTATTGTTAGAGTGGCCACTGTACAGTGAGTCAGACACTATTTGATTATTTATCTTTGGTTGTACACCAATGTGATACTCAAATGTTTACTTACAGATGTCAGATCCAGTGCTGTCATTGTAAGATATTAGCAGAACAATAAGTGGATATATTGCTGTTCATTACATGAAATTATGTTTTCAGTTCCTACTACTTCAGAAAATTTTACTATTACTAATGTACTGACACTGTGCCACATCAATTTAATGTTAATTTACGGTGATCTGTATGCTCTTCTGTCTGATTGCATTATATAGAAGCTGTTAGACTATTAATTAAAATGCTTTTCTGTGCCTTTTTACCTACAAAGGATGACAGTGATGTTGGAGACACTCATCTGTCTCCACCTTTGGAACAAGAGGATGAATGTTCATCTTCATTTGAAAAGGTATTCCTACTTTTCCTTTTCCTTTTTAAGTGATGTTATAATTGCATTTATTTCAAGTGTTTGCTCAGTGACGATGAAGTCAAGAGTAATGTTTAATAAAAATCAATCTAGCCCATGACAATTAGGTAATTGTCTATTTTTTTTAAACAAAAAAGGTAAAAATATCTAGTATCATATTTTCTGTTATTATCAATGGTGTACTTTAAAAAAATTAAAAATAATGACACTATTTCCAGGGCTATTCTTGGGGTGATTTAGCATTATATGAAACAGCTTGTTCTGTTTTAGTAGTGGCAAAAAATTAATTAGGACCCTTATTAAAATAAGGGTCCTAATTTAACTTTTTTAATTTCATATCACAAAAACTTTTCATATTAACTCTGAAAATGTACTATGTTCCAGGATAATGACAAGGAATCCAACCTGGCTGAATCTGCTTACATGTCAACAGAGAGAAGTGAGGCAGAAGAGACATTTGTCTAATGTAGTGTGCCACAGCAGCCATGTTTCTTTTTTCGTGATAAAAAGGAATGGCAAGACCTGAGGAAATCTCAGAGAGGAAAATGGTTTCAAGGGTTACAGTGGACAAATGTGAAAGCAATTGGAATAAGGTCAGTTCACCATACTGCAGCTTTGGTTTTAGACGTCACGCATTAAAAACCCTGCGGTCTACTACTGTCGGTTTGAAGATTGCCCCATTGCTGTTAGTGTCGAAGTCAGAGATGAGGTCACCCTGAAGGCAGATGTGGTATTCACAGGAGATGAGGTGTGCCACAGTACCACTGAACTCAAAAGAAGGCCAGTCCGTGCAGATGCACGTTTATCAGTTGGAGAAACCCTTGAAACAAAGTTACCAAGAAGCCTTTTTTGGACTCTATGCAGAAAATTCCTGAGATGGTGGTAGAATCAGGCTGCAGGGACGAAGCACCGACAAAAGAGGTTCTAAGGAACATCGCATGGACCCAAAGACAACTTAAAAGACCTCACACCAACAAACTTTTAAGTCCCCAAATGCTAATTGACCAAAAACAGGAACAGACAATGAAGTCCTGCAGAGGGTTATGATGCACCCAAAAGGAATAATGCTGTGGTCAAAAAAGACACTGTCAGTTTTTTACCAAAGATGAAAAGGAAGACATCGTGTATCTGGATGCAACAGGAAGTATAGTTCAAAAAGAAAGTGGCAAAAGTCCACCATACTATGTGCACAAATTAGTTGTGCGGAATCCTTCCAAGGGGGCATCTCCTCTTCCTGTTGCAACCTACCTGACTTGTGACCACACCACAGCATCTGTCACCTACTTTCTGCAGGCTTTCCAAAATGATCCGATGAAGTTGTATGGGAAAAGGGCAGTGAAGAGGCCAGTGATGATCATTTGTGATGGCTCTTTAGTGCTTCTGCAGTCCATTTCTTTTACATTCTGCAGACTAAGCCTCGAGGATCTTCTGCAGAAGTACTTTGAAGTCATCACTGGCCAACATCAAGCAGAAAGGTTTGACTTTCCCATTCTGCACATATGCTTAAGCCACATCATGAAGAATGCAAAGGATCTGTGCAAAAAGCAGTAGGTATTTCTTTATTTGAACTATTTTATAGTACAATCAAAAATTTAACTAAAAGTTAATTCATTTTTTCTGTCTTTATTTTTAGTGTTCAAAACCATTACAAGCCATGCATATAATTGGGCTACTTCCATGTTCCACAACTCTAGAAGAGATGAATGAGGTCATTCTCAGTGCCACAGTCCTGTTCTGTAGTCCTTGCACTGGAGACAAGTGTCAAAGCACTACAGCAACCTCCAAGTCCTTATGCAGTAAATGGGAACATTTGAAGTTGAGGAAGAAAAAATTGTTGCTGAGGACTACAAGGTAATTCACAAAATTCTACTTCTATTCATAGTGCATACTGTTGACCGCATACATGGATTTCATGGACTATAATGACCTTGTTGTTTACATGAGTATATTTAATTAGAATTGTGTGAAATTGCAGGAATTGTATTTTTCTTTAGAGCTTACACAGATTTCATTTACTTTTTTTCAGTGTGATGTCACTGCCACACCTATCCAGAATCACTTCCAACAAATAATTGACAGGGCACCTCTTGACCATGATGGTGAAGAAAACAACTATCATGCACCAAATGTCATTGCCCGGTTGGCTAAATACTTCCTGCCTCATGCCACTCTGTGGTCTGGTCTGATGCTAGGTATTTTTTGCAAGTTCTGTTTTAAAAGTGTAGTAATTTATAAAAACAACATATTAACAATATATTCAATGTCATTGTTGTCTTCTTTTACGTTCTCATTATATTTACAGGGGATATTGGCCGTCATGGTACAGGCCCAGCATACCAGCATTTCAGCAAGATCCACAAAGAAGTCAGTCAGTCCAATAAACAGGTAAATACTGTTCAGATATGTTTAACATTTTGTTTATCAATAGCTGCAATTTTAATAATGATGTTCCTTAAAATGACTGCAGAAAAAATTCAATCTTTTCAGAACTTTACACAAGACAACCGGACACAGGGCATTATGGAGAAAAGTCAGTGGGACCTCAAGAGAATAAGATTCCAGAGAAGGCGACTCACACGACTTGATGATTTTGTGCAGACATACCAAAAAATGCATGATGTACTGATCATTGAATACCAAGACAGAGAAAGAACCAGAAAGAAAGTAAGGAGTATTTTTTGTTTTTGTAATTGTGCCAGATCATACATTTCATTTCATTCATTGATCTTCATCACATGTGTGAATATTGTATGTCCTCTATCTTTTCGAGTGGAAATGGGAGCAGTGGAAGAAGAAAAGTCAGGGGCGTAAAGGAGTATACGTCTCCCATTCAAAGACGTGAGAAGCAAGGTACTCTTTTAGGTTTTAATATTACCCATTATCTTATAAAAATGTAAAAGAATTTGCTGAATGTATGTGTATAAGTATTTTTATTATTATTATTTATATATTTTTTGTCTGTCCTTTTTGGTCAGAAGAAGTCTCCAAAGGCAGCCACCAATGAACCCAAAGAAAAACCCAAAGCTGTGATCTCAACACAGGTGATTTTTTAAATATCATTCATGAATAACATTCTATATATCTTATCAGTATATAAATGGAACAATAATATTACAATATACTGTATGAATACAATTAGTAGTTTTAAGCTATATTCATAAAATTAAATTATTGGGCTAAGGGTTGATTACCAAATTAACTGTTAAACAGGCATGAATCCAAGAAGGCTCTCCCGACCAGTAAAGATAAATACCCTGCAACACATCCTTCACCATGACTACTGGTTGACCAGTGATGCCATGGATCAAGCCAGCTACCTCATGGCCAAGGATCATGAACACCTTGACGGGTTTCAATCTGTTTTACCGTTTAGCGCGATTGCACAAGGAGCGATTGTGGGGACTCCTGAAAAGAAATTTGTTCAGATGTTGAACATCAGACAGAGCTACTGGATAACAGTCAGCAATGTGTTTTGCAATGACACTCAACTCGCCGTTTATGACCAATGAGCCAACGTAGCCCTCTGGACCCAAGAACACTACAGGCACTGTCCTGGCTGCTAAGGCCACAGTCTGACACTTTTGAAGTTTTGCAACCAGCAGTGCAGCAGCAAACACATTTGAGTAACTGTGGGGTGTTTGCAATAGCCTTTGCATATGCATTATGCAAAGGTCATCAACCAGAACAGTGCATATACAATGAAAGCAGGATGAGGGCACAGCTGTACAAGTCATTCACAAGAAACACCATCACATTTCGAATGAATGTTGAAGACAGGGAAGCTCAGTCAAAGATCACAAAAACTACAGTACCAGTATACTGTGTTTGCAGAACAGCTCATTACAAAGAGCTGATGGTTCAGTGTTCACTGTGCAAAGAGAGCTGTGATCGGGAATGATGACATCTGGTAGTGTTCCAAATGTGAACAAGCCAATAGCACTTGAGGTGGAACATTTTATTCATTTAGACCACGTTGGTGGAGCACAAAGTGCTCAAAAATCTTACAATTCCTATTTTCAAACATTATTTATCACATTTGTCTATGTTTTAATGCTATGTTTTTACTATTAGAAATGTATTTATGTTTAAACCAAAAGAAAAAAAACGTTTGAAGGCTTCAGTTTGGTATTTAAAGTCGACACTTTGACAGTTGTCAAATCTTAAAATGCTTATTTTTTAACATTATTTATCAAATTTTTGTCTATGTTGAGAGTTTTACTATTAAAAATGTATTTATGTTTAAACCAAAAGAAAACAAAACATTTGAAGGCTTCAGTTTTGAAGCCTTCAAATGTAAACCTCTGTCTTAAATCATGAGGACAGTATCTAGCCAATATGCACTTTGAGAGTGGGAGGGATTTTGAATATAATTTACTATAAAACCATACAGTAAAATGTCTTGATATTTTCTATAGTGATAGGCAGGATCACCTTGAACAAGAATCCATTGAAAATTTCAGCAAACCGACACACAATCGGCGCCAGCCACCCAGAGCCAGCCCCCGGCCCCCAGAGAGTATGCCCCAGTGCAGCACTAGTCCCAAGGAGGTCCGGGGCCATAGATAGAGAATAGACAGTATAGAATAGGGAATAGCCAAATGCACCGCTGCCACGAGGAGCAACCACAGCCGAAACCCCCGGAGGGGCGGCATGTACAGCCCACCCAGGCCCGCCGGACCGACCATGCCCAGCCTATGAGGCAAGGCCAGAGGCGCCAAGCACAAAGGGCGCGACGCATCCGCCGCCGCCATCGGCACACCCAGAGCCTGGACCGGCCGGAGGAGCACCGACGCCAGGCAGCGAAACAGACGCCAACAGCGACGCCACAGAGCTGACCGCCAGGCAGGGATAAATGATTAAAACAGTTTAAAAATTGTTAAAACGCAAATTGCTTCTAACCGCTCCAGGACAATCTATCCGCAGTTCTCCCGAGGCGGTCAAAAGCAACCCGCGTCTACACGATTAAAAACATCACAGTGCCCACCTACCAGTGCAACAATTACACAATCTCCCCACTCAACGGTCCAGTCAGGCAATAGCACAGCGCCACCGCAGACACCTGAGCACGCACCTGCCACCCCAATGCCCCGTCCCCGGCCCAACACCATCAGCCGACATGACCTACCCAGCCAATCCTCGCAGGCCGCCGCGACCGCACGTCCGGAGGCAAAGCATGATCACACCCCGCAGCAGCGGCGGCCACGGTCAGACGCCAATTTGCCCCAGTCCAAGCGGCCAGGGCAGCCCACTGGAACAGCCCAAGACCGGCACATACCCCAGAGCAAGCTCCCCCCCAGCAGAGCCCAGAGAACCGACCCCGCGCCAGCAGAGAGGTGGACGAGCGCTAACCAAAGGTTAATTCAAAGAGAAAAGTCTTAAGTTTAGACTTGAACACCTCGATGTCTGATCTCTATCGGGAGTGTGTTCCATAACGAAGGAGCTCGATACGAGAAAGCCCTGCTGTCGGCAGTTTTCTTAACTCTGGGGACAGACAGGAGCTCTGCAGTCGTAGACCGTAGTGCCCGTGATGGGGCATACCGTGCAACTAGGTCAGACAAATATGAAGGTGCAAGCCCATTTAATGCTTTATAGGTCAATAGCAGCACCTTAAAGGGGACATATTATGAAAAACCAAACATTGCCGGTGTTTGGGCACACTGTTTAGGTTATTGGCATCCCTACCAGCACACACAAGCTTCAAAAAGACAAATATGTCAGTTTCTTCTGGGACACTTATTTCGAAAAAGGGGGGATTTGAAGGTTTCCTCCAAAAAACACTGACCGATGACGAAACCGGTCGGTTTTCATTATCATAAATACTCCCACGGGAAAGCTCACCAGAAACTCGGCAGTTGATTGGCAAATCAAGACGCCCCGTTGGTAACCACACACACCTGGTTGAGCCTCCACTCGCTCATGCAACAACAGAGGAGAAGCAGGCTGCTGTGTGAGCTCAATCTCAAGCTACCATCACACCCCAGCCTCGAAGCACACTAGGGCTGAATGGATTTACTTAATTTTTTGTTAGGCTATCTCCAGCAAAGGTTTTCAATCTGTTAGTGTGATCACAGCCTTTTTACTGGAGTGTGGAGGAGACTGTGCCAGGAAGACTGAGAGACACCATCCCTCCGAAATGTAAGTAGTCCTATTTTAAAAATAATTCTGTCCGTTTGTTAGTTCAATGTCTGTAATGGGCTTTATTTTATCCCTCCTATAATAACCAACACCGACTGAAATGAGAGAATGCGGGGTTTAGTCGTTAGCATTAGCGCCTGCTAGCTTTACCGTTAGCTTTATGCGCCAAACCCCTTTCACAAATCTGTCTATTCAATGTTTACTTATGAATGTATCCATGTACGTAACTCTGACATGTACATAACTTAATTCATTGTTAATAATATGGTCTCTTTATAAATTCGGCATATGATTAAAGCATCTAAAAGCACGTAATCATGTTAAACCTTTACTGTTTTGAAGTTATTAATGCCACTCGCTCCCGCAGATACAAAGCACAGGGAGGTCTTATATTCAGCCATTGCTAAAGGGAGTGTTGTATTATTATGGAACGGCCGCTGTGGTACGAAATTCCAGTCTCAACAATGTTTCCTACACGCCCGTTGTTTTCATGTAGTGTAACTTGTGTAATGTGTTACATTATTCAGCTGTTGCCGTGATGTCGGCTAACGCTGATGCTAATGATAACTAGCTCTCAGTCGCACAATAGACTGTAGGTTGGTGTTGCAGCCCGCTGTTGGGTGAAGCGCTGTCCCACAGGTAAAAGCCATGGATTTATAAAGCCTGTCCAATATGCACTCTAGTCCAGCTTCTTGCAAGGTTAATAAGGACTTTATTATTTATGTAAAAATAATATTTAATGTTTCACTTGAAGCACAAAATGAACGGCTTTATTTTCTGTTATAGCCTATAGGCCTACCCAACAAATTTGTTTTTTTCGCTTTTTTAAGCACTAAAACAGTGCAATGTTGTGATGTATTTTAAATTAAGCCTTATATCTGATTAAATTGTTAGAATATTATTTGTTCGCAATAATTAGACACTCGTTCGGATGACGAAATGAGTGTTAATTGTAAAAAACGGAAATCATGAGATTAAAACGGAATTTGGAAAAAAATAAAACGGATTTCATAGGGCCCTAAAGTACACACCGCAATAAGTCTGCGGACAGTGTGTAGTAGAAGCAGCAGTAGGCCTATTACATGATCTCCAGTGTAATGTACACATAGACAGAAATACTGTAAGTTGTCTCTGCTGCTGTTTGTTTCCTGTCCATTATATTTCAAAAAGCACACAGTATCACTCAGCACTTGTTGCTTATTGAGCCAGGGCTATACTGAATTTGTTGTAGCTTTGCCATAACAGTATGATGTAGGCCTATACATGTCAGCTAGGCTACATGATGTAACATTGAATGTGCCATGTTTTACAGGTATCCGAGTGACCTGATGGAGCCGGACGGAGCCACCAAGACCGTCACACTATCCGTTCCTTCAGAGGAGGATGTGTTCACTGGGTGGGACAGGTGGTCTTCTTCAGGGCCCAACAACAACTGGACAGTTACATCAAAGTTATGGCTTTGCTTCTGTTTGATATGTACACTTCATATTTTCATTCCAATGGCTATGAATAAACTGCTTTATTTTTAAGGATGTTTTTGGTCTTTTTAAAATGTAATGATACTGTTTTATCAGAGAAAATTTTCAGCAAGATGAAAATGTGAGTTTCAAGTAATCCTTTGCTACAGGTGACAGTAAGCAACACAATACATTTTTTAACGGTAAAACTTTATTATGAATGAGTGATCACAATACAAATGATACATTATCTACTAGATATTGAAATGTTGTCAGATAATTTGCAGCTCTGATAAACCTAAAGCATAATTATTTCAACCATACATTTTACAAAAGATAATGCCTTTCCAGTGAATCTTGACATGATTCAGGATACATTCTTTTCCATTATGGTTACTGTACATTTTTACATGTCAACTCAGTATCGGTTCACAACCAAAGCTTTTTCACTCCACTGGGCTGTAGATCATTCCACAGACCTGTAAAGACAAATGTAAAACAGGGTGTATGTTACCAGTTTAGAGAGTTTATGCATAAATACTTAGCTCAAATTATGTTATTGACTGTGACATAATTAAACAGTATTTACCTGAGGATAATGTCAGGGAAACCAGAAATCTTGATGCCATTTTCACAGTTTTCAGCTCAGACTCCTGCCTGACCAGGTTCAGTTGTAAAGCTTTTGGTTTAGAAGTGGTAAGTGTGCTGACATTTGCTGTAGAAATGAAGCTAAACATGGTAACATCGATCTCCATGCTGCATTGGCCAAAAGTAAACAAAAACTGACAGCTGGGCGTGTGCCATGCCCATGGAGGTAGGTATAGAGTAAATGAGCAGGGCGGTGCATGCACGCCCATGTAGATCTGACCAGTCAGAGCAGACTAGGCTTTCTGCGGAGGGGGGTAGATGTCAAAACCAAATTTTTGAGGGAGAGGCCAAAAAAGGCCTGAAAAGGCAATGAAGAAATGGGCATTGGTAGAAAACTAATGGGCTTTTTGTACTATAGACCATTAAAACCTTTTCTAGTAGACCTCGGAAATACACATTTAAACCCGAGTTTTTGCATAATATGTCCCCTTTAAAGTCGGATCTGACATGAACCGGAAGCCAGTGGAGCGATGCAAGAACGGGGGTGATGTGGTCGTATTTTCTAGTTCTGGTCAAAAGCCTCGCCGCAGCATTTTGTACCTTTTGTAAGCTTTGAGTACTTGCCCTGGGCAACCCAGACAGTAGTACGTTACAATAGTCAAGCCGAGAAGATACGGAGGCGCGTATTAATATTTCCGCATCAGCCATGGACAGACTGGATCGTGTTTTTTATATGTTCCGTAAGTGAAAAAACACAGTTTTGGTAATCTCTTTCAGAATCAGAATCAGAAAGGATTTTATTGCCAAGAAGGGTTTTACACCAACAAGGAATTTGTCTTGGTGAATAAGGTGCATACAGTTAGACAATAAACAATGAACGAACAGTGACTGTAATATATACAATATAACACAATATTTGTCCTTTGATGTGTTGATCAAAGGACAGGTTGGAGTCGAACTTAACACCAAGATTTCTTGCTGTTAAGCTTTGAGAGATAACGCAATTGTCGGAATTAATTGTCAGTTGCTCAAGCTGATTTCTAACGTGCGGGAACGTTAATAACAATTCAGTTTTTTCTGAATTTAAGAGCAGAACGTTTTGCGACATCCAGCTTTTAACAGCGGATAGGCAGGCCTCTAAATTAGCGATTTGAGTAACATCGTTAACTTTGACCGGGACATAGAGCTGAGTATCGTCCGCATAGCAGTGAAAATTGACCCGAAGCTACGAATAATTTGACCAATCGGAGAAATATACAAAGAGAAAAGCAGAGGTCCGAGAACAGACCCTTGAGGTAGTCCGTATTTCACGTCAGTGAATATGGATGTACTGTTGTTGTAGGAGACGCACTGAGTTCTACCGGATAGGTATGATTTCAGCCAATCGTGGGCCGGCCCTGTAAAGCCAAACAGGTTTTCCAGCCGATCCAGGAGTATGACATGGTCGATGGTGTCAAACACTACACTGAGGTCCAACAATAGAAGCACCGAGGCTCATCAACAGAGCAAGGGCGTAGGAACCGGGGGGGACGTGTCCCCTCCAATATTGGAGACAGGCGCATTTGTCCCCCCCAAAAATGATACCGCGAGGAGAAAAATATTTGATTTTGAAAATACTTTTATTTTGAAAGCGCAACACAGCTTCTTGTCACCGGCCTCCTAAATGTGTTTGTTTTGCCCCGAACCGAGCCTTTAAGGTAGCGCGCAGGGTTGGGAGTTTAGGCATTCAGGCGGGAGTGCCCATTGGAGTGCTTTAACGCAGCGCTGCCTAGAAGGCTGCGTTGAGGGCACACAACACCATCGAGCCACCGGCTCTGAGGCTCAGACTGTTCGGGAAGTCTTTCCTTTGCAAAGGCAGTTAGAACGCTACTCGGTGACTTTTTTCACACGTTAACCTGTTCTTTCTGTTAGTAAATGCTCTGCGCAAAAGCTCATTCACTTCCTACTTCATCCAAACCGACTTAAACAGCTCTCTGTGTATCGTATCGCTAATTTAAGCCTGTAAACAAACCTAGTGCTGAGTCCGCCTCTCTCATGCTGCTGCTGCTGGCGCATCAGAGGTTCACTGCTTCTGAACGTTACCCAGCATGCGCTCTCTAAAAGCCTTCTGTTCTATGGGCTCGGCTGCCTACTGTAAATATGGGTTTTCAGGTCGATGCAAGGTGCGATTTTTAAAAAAAGAAAAGAAAAAAGGGTGATGTTTTTATTCATGAAACATTTGGAAACTAAACTTGCAAGAATTAAATCTCCCACACAGTAACATTCAAAGTATATCAGTGTTTCCCCCACGTTCACACAGCAGCGGCGCGCCACCGCTGCTGTATTTTCTCCGCCGCTGCTATTAAAATCCTCCTCCTCCTCATTATTCTACTTTTTTTCTTTCTTTTTTTTTTGGTACGTAGCTCATTTTAGAAACGGGGCAATGCGTAACATAAACGCTGACCATGCGTCGGAGGTGAATGTAACTTACTCGGCGTAAAACAGAAACTAAGGGAGGGGAGCGGCTCACTGTAGAGTCCCTTTAAGGCCAGGACACACCAGTCCGACTTTTCCTGACTTGTTCCGACTACGCAAAAAATGGTGTCGGCCGTTTCAGGAAGCTCCAGGCTTCCCGTCGCGGCCAGAGAACACACCAAACTGACTGCTGACTTTCCGTACGCTCTGTTGCATGCGCGGGACGTAATGTCTCCATAACAGCAGGCGGCGCTAATCTGTATTGTGGCCCGAAAAAATACGAAAGCCGGAAATGATGGGACAGCTCTCTAGAGCATAAACATAGATAGAAATACGTATTTATATGTATGGACCATAAGAGCACAATTTTTAGCAGAGAGTGTCGAGCAGTCAACAATGGTTGATGCATGTGAGTACTCTCAAAACGAAACGAACAAACACATTAAAACGATGGCTAGCTGTTGTTAGCTGTTTGTGCTACCCGCCTCACTTCCGGGCTTCACTGATTCGCTAGCCTTCCACCAATCAAATTGCTCCAAATGAAAGACGGTCAAAACAAGCCCGACGACCTCTACGTCGGCCGACGTCACGGCACACACCAAACAGATTCATGTCCCGACCCCCTTCCGACACTACGACGGCGATTATCTGGCCGGTGTGTCCTGGCCTTTAGTCGCGCTGTCAGTTTTCCGTCAGGGCTCTGTGTATCCGGGCTCGAGACATACAAACAGACCGCGGAACATTCACTAACGAAACAGTTAGTGGCTGAGCGAAGAATGTGGACTACTGTAGGCTACTGGTGCAAATTCCACAACTCATTACTTGTGTTACAGTTTAGTACAATATGTAGGCCTATTCATTTATATTTGGCTGCTCAACCAGTCCAGGCAGGACAGGATAGTTAGCCTAAGTTTCAGTTTCGTTTTTCAACTCCGTGTCGGACAGCTGTTCGCTCAGCTGATGGGCTCGAGCCTCACGGAGCAGACAGCGGGAGTCAGTCTAAAGTCAGCAATGATCACTTTCACAAATCAAAAAGCTAAATTATAAAATAAAGCTATCTCTTCTTCCCTCTATCTGTCTGTATAGGGCCTATATTTCTCTCTCCACTGCACACTTCGTCACTACCACTAGTTTTAAGGAAGCAGAAGGAGGATTATACCCTCATTTTGCACTTTATTATTTTCAAATATTAGAAGATTGCAGGCAAGTAAAATACCACCAGCCACTACATTCTCAATGATAGAGACGAATAATTACCTTTTTTTCTTACAGTTTAAATCAAATATTTGAACAATACAGGAGAATAAATATTTGAAAGCAATACAGAATGCATAATATTACTGCATTGTATTGTATTCTATTTTTGTCACCAGGAACTTAAATGTTGTCAATTAGCCTACTTTACATATATTTGGTGCATACAAATTCACCAGAATGCAGGAAATTAAGTGTTGAATGCTCAAAAATGTATGGGGGGACACCCCCAGACCTCCACATTAAAATGTGTCCCAAACCAAGGTTTAATCACAACCTACACCCTTGAAATTCATGAATAGTTTTGTTTTATTTGTATCTAGGCCTTTGATTAATTTTTATCACATTATTTTAAATTAAAGTCTTAGGTCCTGCTTATCAATTGCTCATAATAACCAGTAGGCCTACTTCTGTGTTGGACATTACTGAACCTCTTCCCATTTATAGCACCCAATGTGCTATATTGGGTGCTATATCTATCTGAATAGTAATTAGTGCATATTCTCCTCTCAAAGTGCACTAGATCAATGCATTCAAATGTAAAGGGACCCCCCTAGGACGTTCAGGGACCACGCCACCGCTGCTGAAAAAAATCCTGCGGGAAACACTGCTGATTGCATATCAGATTGTTGTTTGTTTTTTTACATTGGATTTTTTTTCTTGTTATTTTACTACTTTTGTCTGGAAAATTCCTTAATATCAGTGTTTCTGCATAAGTGGATTTTCAATTCATAGGTATGGTGATATTTCATCAAGTTCTGAGGTGTCTTTGTGAAGGGATTCAACAGGTGTTATGCAAATTATTCTGTATATTTGATATTTATTATTTTCAAAGCAAATTTGAAAATGTCATATTTTGCTTTCCATGGAAGGTGGCAGATGGTTGTTATACTGATGTGGAAAGCTTCTGGTAGTAGTGCTATCATGGTAACCCCCCAGCTGTGCCAAAAAGCAGGCGCAGAGATCTTGCAAGGGCAAACAAATTCCGCTCACGCGCTCAGCGCGCGCTCGCTTCTGTCCCCCCCCCAATGTTAAACTCGTTCCTACGCCCCTGCAACAGAGTATCTACTTTAGTGAGCGCGGTTTCAGTCGAGTGACGTGCCCTGAAGGCAGACTGAAACGGTTCAAAAAATTGATTACTAGTCAAGTGATCCGAGAGCTATCTATTAATCAATGATTAATGTTATTTGACCCATGATGAACAGCTTTCTACTGCCCCTTTTACTGTGCCTTATTAACACCCAAAATACCCTACCCTAACACAGTAACAATTGTATGGGAAAATCGGAGATTAATACTGGTTTGTCTGTCATAAACGACACGGTCTACTGTTGAGAACTTAAGATTCTATAGGGTACCTATTATTATTATTATTATTAACTCAACTCCTTTCCCAGAGGACAGGCAAATTCAAAATAAGATTTCTTCTTTGACCAGCCTATTGATCCTAGACAGAAATGAGCTGTATATAAGATCAATATGAGAATTTTCACTGTATTCTCATACTTCTTAAATGTATCGCCTGCGCAATAAGCCACTTCTCGTCTCAGTCTGATCCTAATGTAACGTTTTAAGGCCTGGACACACCGGCCCGATAATCGCTGTCGGAGAGTCTGGAGGGGGCGGGGACACAAATCTGTTTGGTGTGTGCCGTGATAACGGTCGTCTGTCGTCGGGCTTCTTTTGAGCCGATTGAACATTCAATTGGCGGCGGGCAGTCTTTCAGTTGGAGCAATTTGATTGGTGGAGGGCTAGCGAATCAGCGAAGCCCGGAAGTGAGGCGGGTAGCACATACAGCTAAATACAGCTAGCCATTGTTTTAATGTTTGTTTGTTTAATTCAGCGAGTACTCACATGCATCAACCCTTGTTGACTGCTCGACACCATGCTCGACACTCTCTGCTAAAAATGGTGCTCTTTATGGTCCATAAATATAAATACGTATTTCTATCTATGTTATGTTTATGGTCTAGAGCAGGCCTATTCAACTAGCGGCTTAATTTTTTTCTGGCCCGCAAGAGGTTGCCTGCAAACTGAAAAAAAAGTTTGAAAAAAAAAAAAAAAAATTATATATATATATATATATTATAATCAATCTTTCATTGATTCCGTCATAATAATTTGCGCGCGTCTGCGCGGCACTGTCGGTCTACCCCTCGTGTGCGCCTGTCTTTACAAGCTCTCGTTTGATCATCCCATCAGCTGATCTGTGTGTCTGCGTGTATGTGTTCTGCGCGCGGCGCGATGCGCGTGTGCATTCGGTGCGCACTTGTTAAACACGGAAGCCAATGAGCAGGAGCATGACTAGCAAGCACACGTTGAACTAGTGGCGTAAATAAAACCAGCGCCTGCTCTATGGAGATATTAAGGACTCAGTAACAGGGACGTTGAACAGGAAAAAGTGCTGAGCAAAACTTAAAATCGCTACGTCGCCGTGGCAACACAACCAATCTGTATCAACTGCAGAGACAAAGCAGAAAAAAACGGCATGCACTCGTTTCAGTAAGTTTACAGAAGTGCCACACTGCTACTGCCTTTGGCATTCTCAGAAAAGCATTCATTTATTTTCAAGGGACATATTAATGTATTTATTGTTTTAACTGTTAAGTTATCTTGAAAACAGCAGGCTATTGTAGGCCTACAAGCTTTATTTTTTTGTATTTTCAATGCTACTTTATTTTTATGTTTTAAATTGAGAAATAGGCTAGATGAAATATAATGGTCGGAATAGGGAATTTGCCTTATGTAGCACACATGTTGATAGGTTAATCATGATGTGTAGCCTATGTTAATGAATTTGTTTTCAACAAGGCTATTTGCCTAAAAAAAAATTCAATAGGCTAGCTTCAAGGTGAGGTGATTCAGATTATTCCAGAAATGACCTGTCTATATTAGATCTTAGTGTTTATTGTTTTTTTATTGAAATACACGTGTTTTTCTTCAATAGTTTGACTTGCGTCTCCAAATTATTACAGGAAATAGTTATAGGCAGGACATATGACAGTTGTTTACAGAGCACAGAATTAAACAGATTTCGCCTCTCAAAGTGCACCAGATTGATGTATTTAACTTTAAAAGGATAACATTTTCTTCTGCAGGGGCATGCCCCAGACTCCCCAAGAAGGTCCATTCTCACCCAGCAGGATCTAAAAATCCTGTGAGAAACACCACATGTACAAACGTACTGAATGTGAAAGCATAACCCTATGCCCTCATTCTTAACGGGCTGTCAAAAGAGGCTCATCCCAAATGGGGTTCGTTTTGGTCAATTTCTTCTAGAAATTTGATACGCCATACTCTTCATCAGCTCTTACCACCGGGCCTAAAAAAAATTCTAGGGGAAACACTGATATATATATATATATATATATATACATACAAACAACAGTTATTATAAATGTGTTCAAAATATGTAAGAACAAATTGTTATGATACAATTAAAAGTGAAGAAGAAAGGAATGCGTCTGACAACTTTATTCCATTTAGCAGTACTATATCTATTGAGTTAACACTACTTTGAGTACGATTTATTTGTTGCGATTCATCGGCAGTTTTACTGTATGTGTGGCCCATGAACCCCCAGCGGTTTTCCTTTTTGGCCCACCTGTTAAGGAGGTTGAATAGCCCTGGTCTAGAGAGCGTTCCCATCATTTCCAGCTTCCGTATTTTTTTGGGCCACAATACAGATTAGCGCCGCCTGCTGTTATGGAGACATTGGTTGCGTTCCGAATCGCATACGCTTTCTTTTTTCTATTCTACATACAACGATAAAAATAATCTAGTTAGGATGCAGTAGGCATACTATTGGGACATACTTTTCTCTCTTATTTCATCATAACATTGCGCCTTGATCTTGCCTCTTGCTTTTATATCCGTCGCATCCCCATTTGTTTTCATATGGAGGCTTCGTCGATGTTACGTCACTTCACGTGCGCATTGGATTGTGGGTCAGAATCGCCCAAATAGGATGCACTTTTCAACACTAACAATCTTGGCCGCATGAAGTAGGACATCCGGGTACTTCTAACCATCCTAAATCTGGCCACAAGAATCGGGACATCCTAAATCTTTTTTCTACATACTAAATAGTAGAAAGTATGCGATTCGGAACGCAACCATTACGTCCCGCGCAAGCGCAGAGCGTACGGAAAGTCGGCAGTCGGCTCGGTGTGTTCCTGGCACTTTTTTGGCCGCGACGAGCAGACTGGAGCTGCCTGATAGGCAGACTCCATTTTCGGGTAGTCGGACCGATGTGTCCTGGCCATTACAAATACTTAGAAGCAGCTCCTGCACTCACTCTCCCTCCCTCCTGGATGCAGAGCAAAATATTCCGTTGTTTCTGCTTACTTTCAATAAATGTTATCTTCATCTTCATTTACAACCTACCTAGTGCTTTTTCCCTTTTTATGTTGCGACTATCGCAGCCGGCCATACAGCGTGACTGTATCACAATGTATTGATAATGTTTTTCTTTCTCTCCCCCCAAGCTCCAGCCTAACAGATGACCCATTTATTTTCTTTCATTTGCATTATGACTTTGTACCATTTTGTGTTTATTCAGGCCCCAGCGTCTTTAATTGTGTTTGTCTTACACATTCTGTTATATTACATTCATGAGAATCACAAATTGCATTTCTAACAACTGCTGCTGTAATTGTTGTGCATATGACAAATAAACGTCAATGTTTTGACATCTTAAAGTAAAAAAGCATTGTCTTTCTGTGAATATTCAGTAGACTATACAATTTATGGTCCAGTTGAAACAATGTAAAAAAAAAAAAAGATTCTCAGATATTTTAATGCTTGCAAGCTTTTTTTTTTTTTTTTTTTTGTAAGTCTTTATTGAACATGGTTAAAAAATAATAATACAAACAAAAATAAAACGATTGAGCAGTAAAAAAGGAAATAAATTAATTAAAAACAAACAAATGGGATCCTCAGGATCCTAAGCAACAAATACATAACTCAAATAATATAGTTCATGTTCAAAAGGGATAGGAAGAAGTTAAGAAAAACTTTTCTGGTCCTACCCCTCTTATTTTTTATAATTGTTTACAAAAAAAATAAATGTTCAGTATGAATCAGTCAGTGTCTATTATGTTGGTGATTTTAGCTTGTGGGTTAAACAAATCAAAACTTTTCGACAAGACAATATCAAAATAAAGTAATGGAACAGATGAACGAAAACCATCAAATTGAAAACAGCAAAACAGAAATTCACTGCTCCAGGTCATAACAATTCAATGTTTTGTTTCTGAAGAGTTTTTTTAGTTTCGATATTGTTGTACATTTCTTCAGTTCATCATCGCAGTTGTTCCAGAGACTTACAGCCTTTGTCGTAATACAGTGTAGTTTTGTATTGGTTCTTATAGATGGTTTGTTGAATATACAGGTTCCTCTTAACTTGTATTTGCTCTCTCTCAGTTGGAACAACTCCTGGATGCCATGAGGCAATTGGTGATTATTTGCTTTAAACATTATTTGAATAGTTTTATAGTCGATCAAATCTAGAAATTTAAGTGTTTTTAGTTCAACAAATAATGGATTTGTTGGTTCTATTTCGTTCCTACTGACCGCCAGAGGCGGTGCTTACAGCACTGGATGTTCCATCGCGCGCATGCGCAGGTCGAGATCTTTATACCAACAAAGTCACCTGTGACACCTAGGTGACCCCGGATTGTCTATATATTCCGGAAGTCACCTGAGGATCTGTTCCTTCTATTTTCTCGCGGATTAGCAGGACACACACAGAGCGTGTGTGAGAGATATACCGAATAGCTTTGTCGCAAGTAGCTTGCACCTACGGGTTGGTGCTTCGATCTAACGTCGACCACCAAAGGCTGCGACTGGCAATTGTTTCTACTACGGCTGCGGCCGGAGGCAGGGGTGAGTAAGTGTGAGGGCTACGCGTAGCCCGAGGCTACCGCGGAAGCTAATATCACCTTTCCACCTTGCTTTGATTAAGATCAGGCGGCGGCTTCACAGTCGCCGTGTTATTCTTCGTTCGCACCGTTGCTTATGTGTTTCGCTAAGCCCGGGTGCTGATTGTATGCTTGAAGGTATTGTCTTTCTAGCATTGTGCACTGTTGATCGTGGGCTACGTTCGCCCCGACCGGTGCGTACTTTGATTTAATCGACAGCGAGCGGCTTGGGGGTACCAAGCCGCCGCCACAGTACTTTGTAGCATTGTGAGTAGGCTAGAGCAGTTGCATAGGCTACTTAATTTGCTCGGCAGGTGAGCCGCCACAGTACTTTGTAGCATTTTCGCCGTTGCTTGTGTGTTTTTCGCTAAGCCGGTTGCTAATTGTATGCTCGAATGTATTGTCTTTCTAGCATTGTGCACTGTTGATCGGGGGGGCTACGTTCGCCCCGACCGGTGCTTACTTTGATTTAATCGACAGCGAGCGGCTTGGGGGTACCAAGCCGCCGCCACAGTACTTTGTAGCATTGTGAGTAGCCTAGAGCAGTTGCATAGGCTACTTGATTTGCTCGTCAGGTGAGCCGCCACAGTACTGTGTAGCATTGTCGCCGTTGCTTGTGTGTTTCGCTAAGCCGGTTGCTAATTGTATGCTCGAATGTATTGTCTTTCTAGCATTGTTGCACTGTTGATCGGGGGCTACGTTCGCCCCGACCGGTGCTTACTTTGATTTAATCGACAGCGAGCGGCTTGGGGGTACCAAGCCGCCGCCACAGTACTTTGTAGCATTGTGAGTAGCCTAGAGCAGTTGCATAGGCTACTTAATTTGCTCGTCAGGTGGGCGGCTTCGGGTCAGAAGTCTCTTTCACTGTTGTGTTTGAGCTGTGTCGCACCAATCGTGTGCTCTCACCTAAGCCTTGCGTTGCATAGCTTACTTTATTTGCTTGCCAGTGGGTGAGCCGTGCCACACACTAGTATGCTGTTGTATACACTGTATGCTGCGCCGGTGGACGAATTAGTTTCCTAAATCGCCTTCACCGTGTTATTTAGCCGTGTCACACTGTTGCTCGTGTGTAGGCTGCTGTAGTGTGTCGCCAGTTGGCAGCTTAGTTCACACCCCTGTGTTATTATAGCCGTGTTGCACGGTAGCTCACGCCTTAGCCTGACTGCATAGGCTACTTAATTTGTAGCCTATGCTCGCCAGTGAACGTCGTTGCCGTCACTGTGTTATTAAGGCGCATTATTGCTTGGGTGCTCTCGCCTAAGGCTCAATTGCCTATAGCCTTCGTTGATTTGCTCTCCAGTGGGCGGCTGGGGTTACCAAGAGCCGCTGACACTGCCAGGGGACTGCAGATGGAGCATAGCATTTGGCTAATTCTAGCATTTTTTAACCCATGTATGATCATGTGGTTATTTATTTGCACTGTCCCCTTCTTAAGTAAACTGAATATGGACTGTGTTATTTAGGGGGTCGTGGGTGCGCTTTCGTAAAGCTCGATTGCCTAGCCTACTGTAACTTGCTAGCGCCAGTGGGCGGCATAGTTACACCTCCACGGTATTATTCTAGCGGTGTCGCACCGTGGTTCGGGTGCTCTCGCTGAAGCCCGGTTGCATACCTTATTCGGATTACACATTTTAATTGGCTCGACAGGTCGCGTTGTTGCTTGGGTGCTCTCGCCCAGAGCTCGATTGCCTAGCCTACTGTAACTTGCTCGCCAGTGGGCGGCATGGTTACACTGCCAATGTACTATTCTAGCGGGGGCGCTATAGTTTGCACCGCCGCTGTATTAGCCGCTGTATTATTCTGGCGGTGTCGCGCCGTGGTTCGGTTGCTCTCGCCTGAAGCCCGGTTGCATACCTTAGTCAGATGCATATTTCGTTGGCTCAACAGTGGCCAGCTTACGCCTTCATGACCTCCATATGGGGGGAATGGCCATGACAAGTGCCCTGCAGGTCTCAGGGTTGAGCACCTGAGGGAAGCGCTGTCAGATAACCACGCATGAACTGTAGTTTCATGTCTCAGGCACTTAGGTTGCTAGGTAGAGGCTCTTCTACTAGCCTCCAACCAGTTCATGGTACCAGTGCAGTGAATAACCTTGCGGCTGTGCATCCTTCCTACTCGGGGGATGACATACTGTCCACAGCTGCGTCCTGTAGTCTCTTACAGGTGGGCAGCTCGGCTAGAAAGTCAGTGTCTGTCCGTGACTCGCCAAGTATGGCGTTAGATGAAGCTCTGGTTTCATCTGCACCCACGAATGCCTTCTTTCGGCAGGCCCTCAATCCTCCGTTTCTGTGTGCCTCCCTCTGAGCCTTATTCCGCTGAGCTCCGTAGATGCTGGCCAGATTTAAGGGCTCTCTCCCATCACACTAGTGACAGCAGAGCTCTGGCAGCCATGCACAATGCTGGTGGTTAGGGCTCGGACTGGTTAGTTCCGATTGAGCCTGCTATAGCATCCCTGGTTGTCTCCCCAGACGGGGCTCGGAGAGCCGATGTGCGCTGCCCTCGGCCCCAGTGCCGGATTTCAGGCGACCTCCTTACTAGGAGTTACGACATTGCTGCCTGTGGGGGCCATCTGGGAATTTGCTTTCTCACACAGTCCTGGCTCGGTCGCAAACCATACAGGGGTCAGGTGCTGGTCACTCAGCACGGACCCTCAGTGATGCTTCACTGCAGACTTTGCATTATGACTTAGGGAGCTAATAATAATAATAATAATTTGAATTTATATAGCGCCTTTCAAGGTACCCAAGGTCGCTTCACAGGAAAGGGGCTAGGCAGGTTGATCAGCTGTGACGTGGCGCGCCGCCAAGGTTGGCTGGCGCAGTCGTCCCAGTCGGAGGTGTGTCGACAGACCCTCCGTTCTCTCCAGTGATCCCAGGCCAGACGTTCGGCCAGCTGCTCTTCAGGCCCCAGAGCAAAGTGTTCAGGTTGACCAGGCTAGACAGTAGTTGCACGCTGCGACGTGCACCTCTGCCTGATTCCAGGCCGGGAACCTCTGTGGTACCCCGTGCCAATAGCTTCAACCACGTTCAGGACAATCAAGGGGCCAGTGCTTCTCAGCACATTCTGTACAGCGCCGTAACACTGCGCTACAGCGGCATTTCAGGCGCCGGGAGGTCGGCGTCCAGTCTCCGCCCTCCCCCAGAGTCCTTGGGGGTGCTACTCGATGCTCGGTAGGTTCTACTCAACCGAAGCTCAGGTACCAGGAGGTGGGGCGGGGTCGCCCCGTTCTGGACTAAGACGGCGGAATCAGTGCCTCACGATTCTTCCTTTCCCCATGCTGCGTGTGCAGGGGTCCTCAGTCTATCGCTCAGGCGGACTGGGTTGTGTCATAGCCTGAAAGATGCTACTTTCAAGTCCCTACTGCCCAATGTCACAGGTGGTCCTCCCCTTTGCATTTCTGGGCAAGGTGTACCAGTCAGGGTTCTTCCGTTGGGCGTCCCTGGCTCTGCGTATATTAAACAGTGTGTGTGCAGCATCCCTGCCACCATTACAGCTCAGCTGATGCTCGAGTCGGCGGCCATGCGAGCCTGCCTTTCTCCGTAGCGCGTAGCTACCGTTCAGCAGCTACTACAGCACTTCATGCAATGGAGGCTGCTGGAGTACAGCCTCTTCCTTCGATTGATAGGTATGCTTAAAATAAATAAATAAATGTGTATTAGAATGAATCTTCTTAAAAAAAGAAAAAAACATTTTCTAACTGTAGTAGCTGTGTTTCTGTGTATCTGAATCTTATGGCAGTGGGGGCGGGACCCGATAAGCCTTTGGCTTCTCCTGCTTCCCTTCGGACGATAACACAAAGTAATATGTATGAATATGCAATGAGAAAATTATGTATTATGTGTAATTGTCCGGAAGAATAATAAATAAATAAATAAAATAAATAAATAGGTATGCTGACCTCAGCATTATCTAATTATCATTATCTAAGCTGTCCAAGTTCCAGGTGTCCGGAACACAGCGATAGGAAAGGGCCACCCCCGGGGAGTGGAGACTCCATCCGGAGGTGGTGGGCATGATTGGGACAAGTATGGCAGGGCAGTGGCGTATCTCTTTGCTTCCGAAGAGATGACCCACTGTTCCCCTGGGTTCTCCTAGATGGAGAGGACCAGTCCCCTAAGGCAGGATGCTCTGGCTAACGCTTGGCCAGTCAGCCTGCTTTATGCATTTCCTACAATTCTTTTGTTACTGACAACACTGGATGAGGTCCAGCATTGCAGTTACAGCCTACGTTTGGTGGCTCCACATTGGCCAGGAAGGCCATGGATCCCAGCGTTACTAAACTCCTCAAGGAGAGCCTTGGTGCCTTCCAGGGAGACAGGACCTTCTGTCTCAGGTAGGCGGACACATGTGGCACCCGAACTCGGGGCGCCTGCAGCTGTGCGTGGGGCTCCTGGTAGCCAGGACCCACTGTTGACGTATTGCGACCAGTCAGAGGTCCATACCTTTTTTGAGGGGCACTCTCCACTACATGGCGCTATGCAAACAGGTGGAAGCTGTTTTCACAGCGGTGCATGGCACATGGCGAAGTCCCATGGACTTGCTCAGTGATAGTGATACCACACTTTCTGCAGTCTGTGTTGGGCAGCAGGAGAGCTGCTTCCACCCTGTGCGTCTATGTGGCTGCGATATCGGCCGCACATGCAGGGGTGGATAACCAGACGGTAGGGTCCCACTACCTAGTCAGGCAGTTTCTGAAGGGAGGCCAGAGGCTTCGTTCAGCCACCATGACCCCTGAGGGCACCATCATGGGACTTGCAAGTAGTCCTGAGGGCCTTAGGTCTACCCCCATTTGGGCCGCTGAGTCAGGCAGACCTGACGCGGCGGTCTATGAATATGGCATTCGTCCTTGCCATTGCGACTGCAATCGGTCGGTGAACTCCATGCCTTGTCAGTAAGCCAGGCGTGCTTGCGCTGGCGTGTAAAAGGGTCAGGAGTGGTGCTCTCGCCAAATCCATCCTTCCTATCCAAACGATTGTCTTCCTCCATGTAGACCAATCGATCGAGTTGGCTGCTTTCAATCCCCTGGGCTCACCAGGGGGTGCAGAAAGAATGTCAGACCCACTGTGCCCGGTGCGGGCGCTTAGGGCATAGGTTGTGGCAACAACCAGCTTGCGTAAGACAAATACCTCTTTGTCTGCTATGGGAGCCGCAGGGGCTGCCCTGCCCAAACAGAGACACTCCCACTGACTTGTGGATGTGGTCTTGAATGCATATAGAGCACAGGGGCTCCCCATGCCTTGGCCGTTGAGTGCCACTCTACCAGGAGTATGGCTACATCATGGGCTGCCTTGAAGCGGATTTCACGGCAGGACATTTGCGCCACGGCTACATGGTCTTCATCATGTACGTTGCGCGGCTCTACAGAGTAAATGTTGCTGCACCTCATCCGGTGGGATGACAGCTGTCTTGTTGATGGCTGCAAGCCCTTAAGTGGTGAGTACTCTTCGTGACCTTTTTGGTATAAGTCATCCAGTGCTGTAAGCCGGTCAGTAGGAACGAAATAGAACGATAGTTACGTATGTAACTACGGTTCTATGAGTTCCGGATGACCGCCAGAGTTCTCTGTTACTCAGACTTCTCAGACACCGCGAGAAGATCCAGTGGAACAGATCCTCAGGTGACTTCCGGAATATATAGACATTCCGGGGTCACCTAGGTGTCACAGGTGACTTTGTTGGTATAAAGATCTCGACCTGCGCATGCGCGCGATGGAACATCCAGTGCTGTAAGCACCGCCTCTGGCGGTCATCCGGAACTCATAGAACCGTAGTTACATACGTAACTATCGTTCTCTGTAAGCGGTTTTATGTATAATTCGTATAGCTCTTTTTTGAAGGATGAAGATCGGATGTATATTTGTTTTGTATGTGTTCCCCCAAATCTCCACACAGTAGGTCATGTAAGGAAGTATGAAGGAGCAGTACAATGTATACAGGGAGGTTTTATTCAGTAGGTCTTTGGTTTTATTCAGTATTGCTATTGATTTAGATATTTTAGCTTTAAAGCTCCCATATTATACACTTTTCGGTTCTATTATACACCATATTATATGGTCTTAGTGGTCCCTAATACGTGTTTCTTTAATTGTTTGCTGAACAAAACTTTCAGATAATTTATTGTACTATGCTGATGTTCAGCTAATCTCACAATGGCCTATTTTTTAAAAAAGAGTTGCAGGTCCTCTCGTAAATATACAATCTTTGAGCTCCCCCCGCCCCCTGTCCGGAAGCGAAGCCAGATACGCCTCGCCCTCTGTCTGTCAGGGCCGTGGACCAATAAGAAATAGGGGTGTGGGCTGCACAGTGGAAGCTTCTGGTTTTACGGTTTGTGAGGTCAGAAAAGGGGATAATTCTGACTGGAGTGTTTTTGGGGGTAGGGGTGGGGGTTTCAGAAAAGGGGAGCGTGAGAAAAGGAGAGATTGTTATTTTTTTTGATATTTTGGCAGTCTCTAGGCACACCGTGGACGCATGGATATGTTGGAACACATTTAAAAAGTGAATTTAGCATAATATGGGACCTTTAATATAATTTATGTGAGGTTTCCAACTTAATTTGTTGTCAATTAATACTCCCATAAACTTTATTTCAGATACTCTTTCTAGTTCTATGCCATTTATCATGAGTTTCTTTTCTGTGTTGGTTGGTCTATTCCCAAAAATTATAAATTTAGTTTTACTTAGATTCAATGTGAGTTTATTTTCATCAAACCAGATCTTCATCCTGTTCAATTCCTTTTCCATAGTATCCAGAAGCTGTTCCAAGTTGTCTCCACAGCAGAGTAAATTTGTGTCATCAGCAAAAAGAACAGTGTTGACAGTTCTTGATACTTCACATATATTATTGATGTATAGAATGAATAATAATGGCCCTAACACTGAGCCCTGGGGCACCCCACATGTAACCTGTTGCAATTGTGATTTATGATTTTGAATTTCGACATATTGTTTCCTGTTCTGTAGGTAGCTGGATAACCATGCCAGTGCAATGCCTCTAATGCCATATCTTTGTAGTTTTTTTATTAACAGCTCATGATCAACAGTGTCAAATGCTTTTTTTAAATCCAGAAATATCCCCACTGCATATTCTTTATTTTCTATTGCCTTGGTGATTTTGTCTACAAATTATATGATTGCAAATGAAGTTGTTCTCTTTGCTCTAAAACCATATTGTTGTTCATACAGTATGTTATGTTTGGTGATGAATTCATTAATTCTTGTATAGAATATTTTTTCCAGTATTTTAGAGAACTGGGGAAGCAATGAAATTGGTCTGTAGTTTGAGAGTATATGTTTGTCTCCAGTTTTATGTATTGGTATGACTTTAGCTGTTTTCATATTGTTTGGAAATACACCGGTTTGAAGAGACTGATTGCAGATGTGAGTTAGAGGCCTTGCTAAACATTCAATTACATTTTTGACAGTGCACATATCAATATCATGACAGTCTGTGGACTTTTTGCTCTTAAGTTTTTTAACAATGTCAATAATTTATTTTTCCTCAGTCCCTCTTAGAAACATTGTTTCATAAACATATATATCTTTACTTTCTACACCATCACTAATACCAGTCTTTGGCATTTCCCCGGCCAAACCAGGACCAACCCCGACAAAGAATGTATTAAATTCCTCTGCGGCTGAAGCCATATCAGTGATTGTTTTGTTATTTGGAGACATGAAAGAGTTAGGATATTCTGCCTTTCCATTTCGGTTTTTGATAATGGCATTTAATACATTCCATGTATTTTTAATATTGTTTTTGTTGTCCTCCAGTAACTTGCTATAGTGATCCATTTTGCTGTGTCTCATAATTTTTGTTAGTTTATTCTTATATGTCTTATATTTTTGTTCAGCTTCTGTTGTTCTTTTCTTTAAAAATTCTTTATGAATTTTTCTTCTTACATGCTTTTGATATTCCTTTAGTTATCCATGGTTTCTCAGCATATTTTGGTTTCACTATTTTCTTTACTAGAGGACAATTTTTTTCATACAGTTCTGCTACAATTTCCAGAAATGATTCATAGGCTTCATTTGCACCTTTAACATATACCTTGTTCCAGTCTTGTCTCAGTAGGTCTTCTTTAAGGGAATTAATAGCATTTGGTGTTTTATGTCTGGTTATTTTGACCGTTGTGGTGTCTTTTTTTATCCTCGTACAGCTCTGTATGGTTGCGAAGACTGGCAGGTGATCACTTGTGTCATTTATTACTAAACCACTGTGAACTTTCCTATCCCAGACATTTGTGAATATGTTGTCAATTAGTTTAGCACTGTGTGTTGTAATTCTGGTTGGACGTGTGATTGTAGGATATAAGCTGTTGCTATACATTGAATCAATAAATTCTGCTGTTGAATTGTGTTCTTGCGGGTTTAATAAATCAATGTTAAAGTCTCCACAGACAAACACCATTTTCTTGTTATTTATGTTGTGATATAGTTCAGCTAATTTTTCCTTAAATGTGTCAACACAAGAACCAGGTTTTCTGTACACACAGCTTATCAGAATATTTTTAGATTTTTCCATCTCAATTTCAACCGTAATGCATTCCATGATGTTGTCCAATGCAAATGTCATTTTACTGGCATATTTACTTTTGTAGCTGGTATCAATATATAGTGCAACACCACCACCCTTCGATTGAGTGTTAAGAAAAAACATTTCATATCCCTCAATATCCACCATGTTACTTGTCTCTTCACTAAGCCATGTTTCAGTTATTGCAATTATAGTGAATTTTTTGTCCAGTTGCCTTAAACAGTGTTTGATTTTTGATAAGTTTGAATTAAGGCTCCTGCTATTAAAATGTATGATGGATATTGACCCGTCCATTATTACACTTTTCTGAATTGTTCTTCTGTGTAATATTCACAATGGGTGTGTGTGTTATTATAAAAATTGTTTTCAAGATCAATGTCATTTTCAATGTCTTGTGGTTTATGTTCTGTGTATTCAAAACATTTCAAATCCAGTTTTTCATATTCTGTTGATAGGTTATAGTCCGAACTTGTCATGGATGTTCTAGGTGTGTTCAGTTCAGTGTGTATTCAGTTACCTTGTGTTTTTTCTTTCATACCTCGAACTTATCCAGCTCGGTGACGTCTCTGACGAGGAGCACTTTCGCTGACTCAGGAGTGGTTCCATTCAGTTTAATGAATATTTTGCAGTTGGAAGTCCATGTTGCTTGAATCTTGTTTTGTTTTCTTAGGATGCGTGCTTTTCTTGCGATGTCCGCGTTCTTCTTGGTGAGGTGTTCATTGATGTAGACGTCGGTTCCTTTTAATTTCCTTCCTTGTCTGATGATTGCTTGTTTGTTCTTTCTGTTGGTAAACCGGATTATTATTGCAGGCGCGACCGTTTTGTTTTTACTGTGCAGGGTATGACAGGCCTCGATGTCTCCGCTGTCAACAGAGATGCCCTTGCTTTCCAAAAAGCAAACAACCTGTTGCTCCAGCGACTCGCGGTCGTCCTCGGAAGCGTCGGCCCCTTGCCTCCCGGCGGCGGCGTCTTCGGAGGCCGCAGCAGCCCTGGCGTAGCTTCGGTGTTTGGTCCTCAGACCGCTGATGATTAAATCATTCATGCGGGAGTATTGCTCGAGATCGTCCACTCGGTTTTCCAGTAGCGTGATTTTTGTGTCCTTTTCCAAGTTTTTTTATCTTCAGTGTGTGGATTTCACCCATCAGATTCATGATTTTTGTTTGTTGCGCAGATATTTTTGCCACCTCATCTGACAAAAAATCAAGCGATCTTCTTATCTCCTCCGCCTCGTCAGGCTGGCTTGCCGTTTTCTTTGGTGGCATTTTGTCGTCAGTTAAAAGTTACAGCATAGAAGAAAGATGACTTTCAGCGCAAACAATTTTAAAGCGCGAGCGACAGCGTGACTGACAGCTGACTTCCTGGTTAACAGTAGACTAGATGAATAGTCATTACAATTCATCCTGTGGGACACATCAATCATCACAATCCATCCAATAGGCCTATGTCATGATAACATCAGAGGGAACGTAATGGATCACGAGCTAGAGCCATCATCTGCAATTCACAGACAGGAAAGGAGAGAGGCAATCTCTCTTTAGTATTAATATTACTGAGGATTAGGATTAATACATTACAACTGTAGACAGTGTGTAGATGTTTTCAGTTACAGTAATGTTCAACCTTGCTCCACCCCATCGCTTGTCCTAACTTCCCAATTGTTCTGCCCTTATCTGAAAAACACAACTCATTTGTCTACCACCTGTGTTGCACACATACACAGGATCGTATTAGTAAGACACCTCAAAGTAGTTTGGTTAAAGGTGCTACGTGAAATTTCTAAATATTTCTGAAACAGTTTAATTTTCCTGATCTTAAAAGCTGAAGCAAGCAGATTGATCATGGAACTGCTAAATTTGTGTATCTGAATCCGAATCTGATGAAACTGGGGGCGGGACCTGATAAGACTTTGGCTTCTCCTGTCACCCTTCGGACAACACAAAGTAAGATGTATGAATATGTGAAAAAGAAAATTGTGTATTGTGTGGAATTGTCCGAAAGAATAATACATAAATAAACAAAAATCAACTGAAATAATTTAGGATAATTTGTCACAGTACTTCAAAGTTGGCTATCGGAGCCCTTTCCTTCCTGATGCAGGCAATATTATGAAGGACTGCGCAGGCAGCGGTTATGTCACATGCCGTGACGTGAGCTGTCTGGTGTAACAGGCATTGGAAACCTTTCTTCATAAGTCCGAATGTCATTTTGATGTGAAGTGGACCTGGCTTGGCGTTGTTTTGTCAGGTGTTCCTCTATAAAGCTGGGCCTAAAACAGCACAGACGTCAAGCAGAGCAGTGTGCGGAAGATGGAGCTGGCTCATTAGCCACTTGTCATCCTTTGACAACAAATCTTCTTGGTCCTCAAAGATTCTCTCCCTCCGAATCCTTCCAGCCATTACGTCATTACGCGTTGTGGTAGCATGCCCTTTTATACCCATCCATTAGATTAATTCCCACACCTGTAGCTTTTTAGATTCAATCTAATTCGTAAATGACTAAAGGTTTTGCACAACATGATTTAGGCTACAAAAAACACAAATTTAAAACAGACGATAACCATATTAAGCAATGTGCTCCTATCCACCAGACCATCATTTGATTTATTTTGCACATTGGTCTTAGTTTGAAAATGTTTCAGCGTTTCATTCTTCTGCCATCGGCGTTTCTGTGTGTACGTCTGGGTCAAAGTTTCCGTGGATGACCGCACATTCTACCTGTCAAATTTGTTTTTTATAAATCCCAATGTTTGTGTAAAAAGTGGCGTGCGCCCTCTTCTGTGCGTACGCCCAATTATAAATAAGGACTCTGGTCTGATTGAATGATTTTGGGGATGCCGAATATGGAGAAACTGAGTCGGCGTGCACGACTGACTTGGTGGTGATGGTGCGTAAGGGGTAAGCTGCTGGATACCTAGTGCCCTGGCACATAACCGTCAACAAATAAGTTGCACCTGAATGAGGGAATGGACCAACACGGTCAATAATCAGATGTTACAATGGTTGACTTATTGCTGGAATTGGACAGAGGAACTGTTTTAATTAGGCTATATTGTACTCTCTCCCATTTAATTTTAATTGCTACCACTTAATTTCACCACTGTGTAAATGTTTCAATTGTTTTTCTCTTCACCTGTTGTTGTGTATTTGATGTATTTGCGTTGAATATTGTTAATGTATTGTTGTTTTTCCTTTGAATTTGTTTGAACTCGACGTCATTGAAAATGAGGGTCACCCCTCAATTGGTCTCTCGAGGATAAATAAAAGTTAAATGAAAAAATGAAACATACAAAAATGACAGCCAGAGGGCCGTCACAAAAAGAAAACGCAAATTTCCCCCTCGGTTTGCTAGAATAGCTCTCCTTACACATGACGTCACGGCAACACCATAGACCACCAAGAACCATGTGAGCATGCACATTGAGTGTCTTCTTGAGCTAGGTGCAAACAATTGCCATATGTAAATTCAGCTCATGGCGCCAGCATTTCCGAAAAAAAACTCTGGTTTCTATGTCTCCATTAATACTGAAATACTGAGTTTTCCAAGATCTCCAAATTGGCTGGAGTTGTTTTTAAACACTCTGGTTATAGTGTCCTGTTATAATGTTTGCTTTTGGACAAAAGGCCAAACAGCATTGAAAAATGAACGGTTACAAAAAATACCTGTGTAACGGCCTCCACACACATCCTACCTCTACCTCGCGTCTGCGTCTGACTTTTTGTCACTGACCGTGTAATCAACCTAGAGCGGGCAGACATCCAACCTCAGACGCACTGCTGATGCGCGTCGGAGGCACGTCTGCAGCGACGCTCCCCTTTACCTCAGGAGGCTCGCCTATTTTTTTTCTGAGAGCCGCGCGTCTCTCTCGGGTCTCTCTGCTTTAACTGATAGAGAAATACTCTGCTGCGAGTCATATTGACTTCGTACTGGCAGCTTTCGCTGTAGTTTCACCATTTCCTGTGTGTCCCTTTCAAAATAAGACTTCCAACAAGCGAAAATTTAAAAAAAAAAGAAAAAAAGAAAAAGGCAATGGGGCGCACAGATTACTGTCCAGACTCAATATTAGACGCAATATAAATCATATGCACCATAAATGACAGGAAAGAACTTAATTTTTAATGGGAATTATCTATGAAAACTCTATGTAGCCTAGAAAGATAGGGCTTTTAGAAGCAGCGCTGCAGCAGCAGCTGCTGCTGAGACGTTCCATGTGTGTCCGAGAAAAGTCCGAGAGACGCAGCAGTAAAGGCCGAATTCCACCGGCTGCATCTCCGGTCCTTCTCCGCTCCAGCACGGCAGAAACAGTAATACAATTAAGAGCAGTCAGTGGGTGAGTTTCCACCACGTCCGCAGCACCGTCTCTCTGCTCCGCTGCTGCTCCAGCTCTCCGGTGAAATACGCACTGCTTCTATTTTTGCCGGATGCCGGAGCTCACCGCATCAATTTAGCACAGAACACATCGAGATAGACAGGAACACAGGCGCCGACAAAACAATAAAACCTCCGGTTAATTTTCACAATAAGACACTCGGTGTTCACTGCAGGTGACATTCTCAAAACAGAGACACATACGAGCATGTCCACTGTTCTTTTACTCGTTCGGATGGGAACAATAACCTTCCGTGCGTTCGTTGTTGTGTAAATACCATATAGGAGAATCATATTATCAAGAGCGATCGACTCCAGCTGTTCAGCAGAGCTGGCCGTGCCTGCTTTGAAAACGGAGCCTGTGGGTATTGACGGACGTGGGCGCACGGAGCAAAACCGTTGGACACCGCACGCGCAGCCAGTGGAATTCCGGGGTAAGGTAAGGCGACACGCTCCAGAGGTAGACGCAGGATGTGTGCAGAGGCCGTTAGTGTGAACCCCCGACATTGGCATATCAAGATGCTGATTAGACAACATGATTAGCCTACTGCAGAGGTGTGCCTTAAGCTGGTCACAATGAAAAGTCAGCCTTGGCTCAATGTTCCCAGGTTTATATTCCAGCAAGTAGGATGTTTCTGGTAAAAGCCAACCCAAACATTACATCTGAAGATTTGAAGACCCCAGCCATGTTCTCTCCTGGTGCAACATACATGGTAACTAGGCCATTGAAAAGGCCTGTCATGAAACCCAAAAATCAACCCTCATATCCCTTTCCATGTCCATTTTAGGGGCGGCAGTGGCGAAGTGGTAGGGAGTTCGCCTCTGGTGTGCAGGGTCGTAATGTCCCTGGGCAAGACACTGAACCCCGAACTGCTCCCGATAGTTAGCTTATGCCTCATTTCCACCGAGTAGAGCGTGTTGGATCGGAGCGGTTCGGTCCGGGTAGTTTGGCTTTTCATTTGCCAAAAGTTGGTTAGGGTACGGTTTAAGTGCACCTAACCGCTCTGAGCCGCTCCAAATCTCAGTACTCCTCCGCCTACTAGCCGCCTGAAAGGGTGCAGAAAATGCGGAGCTACACACTGCCGTCATTTGATTGGCCGAAAGAATCATTTCCGCCATGTGTAGTCACCTCGGCAAGAGTCTTGTGTTTTGGCGAAAATGTGAGCACAGCACTGTTTATTGTGTGGTGTTTTTCCTCGTCAATAAATTAATCAGTTGGTTACACTGTGTCCCACTGCGTAGCTGCCGCAGCCAGCACTGTTCGCTCACTGTCTATGAGTTGCACCGAGCCGTCTGTGTGTTTACGCCATAGCCTAGATAGTAGTAAATACACACTCACAACAACACGGGGGGAATAAATAAAAAAGCGGCTGGTTTGACCGAGCAAAAACGAAAGACCGCTGGCTTGACCACAGTTGGTCGAAAGAATCATTTCCGCCGTGTGTAGTCACCTCGGCTAGAGTGAAGAGAGTCAGTGTGTTTTGGCGAAAATGTGAGCGCGGCACTGTTTATTGTGTGGTGTTTTTCCTCGTCATTAAATTAATCAGTTGGCTACACTGTGTCCCACTGCTACGATGTCACGAAGCTGCCGCAGCCAGCGCTGTTCGCTCACTGGCCCTCATTTATCAACCGTGCGTAGACCAGAAAAATGGGTGTACGTACATTTCCACGCAAATCTCGGCATTTATCAATATGGACGTGAGCGTAGGATACGCTCAAATCCCACGCCAGCTCTCAGCTCGTGTACGCAAGTTTGTAAACAGCATGGACTCGCAGTGCAGGCTGTGCCGGGTAGCCGATGACTTTGTTGGACAATTATTAGAAGGTAATACAAATGCAGTGTTTGCTCAGACCGAAATAAAGATATTAATCACTTAAAATTGTGCAGCTTATGGTGTGAAACTGAGTAGGAGAGCTGATTCAATAGTGCGCACACCGGCCACTTAGGAGCGCTGCATGGGACTGCGTAAGGGCAGTTATCATCGACTTGGAGCAGCTGGGGGGACACTGAGGCACGGGGGCTGCGTTCATTCAAAATGTTAGCCTAAGCAGCCTATTAAATATGTAGTAGGCCTACACTGCTCTTTATGATAAAAAATACACGGCACAACATTCAGCTTAACATTTTATTTATTTGAAGCACTTTTTAGATGTTAGTTCCTCTTTTAATGTGTCATTGATCGCTTAAGCGAGCGATTTATTTCCACTGTTAACCGGCACGTTTTTCCGATCTGCTGGTGGAGCAGGACAGTGGGCGCTCTCACAGCTGATCGTTGCCGGGTCGGCTTGTGCAGCTGACGGCCGGGCTGACCAAACGCATGCTGTCATGAGTAAAACGCAAAATGTGTTATTTTTAGTTTTTAAACCCCTTTTGAGTAGTGCTATCTAAAAGGGCCAATACATTTTAATCATTCTGCAGACGTGTATTTCTTTTATGGGGACCATTATCGGACAGTTGGTGCGTCTTTTTCTCCTCTACCACTTATATTATGCCCGCACCCCCAGCCCAGTTGGTTGCATTTCAGAACAGCAACACGCTTTTTTTAGTGGCGATTTTTGAGTCAGACCACTTTTTCTTCGTCTATTCAAAGACATGGCGACATATAATTGTATATGCTGTTTTATAGCATTTGAGCAATAGCCATTATGTAAACCTAAAATGCAAAATCCTCAGCTGGAGATCGTTTGTTGTCAACACCAACGCTGTTGACCGCAGCAGTTATTTTCTTCCTAACTGCTGCCTTCTGTCGTTCTTCGATGCCGCTTGTAATGCTCCGAAATGAAACTCTTTATTTTTCTACTTTTGCTGTTATTCTGTCAATTTCTACTTCAGATAAGTTCCTCTTTTGTGCCGTAATGCGCTTATCCATGTCGCAAAACCTCTGGGCGAGGCCTCTAAACTGAGAAAATATAGGGGCGTGGTACGATTGTTTTCAGCCGCCGCATTTATCAATAATGGCCTGGCGTACGCCGAGATTGGCGAGATACGACTGTTTGATAAATCCCACGCGATACCTGGCGTAGGGAGGTATTTGCACCAGAATCTGCACCAGTTTCCACGCAAGTTTGATAAATGAGGGCCAATGTCTCTATCAGTTGCACCGAGCCGTCTCTGTGCTCTCAACAACACGGGGGGAATAAATAAAGAAGCGGCTGGTTTGACCATGCAAAAACAAGAGACCGCTGGCTTGACCACAGTTGTTCCACAGCCCGATAGTTTGACCCACATTCTGGCGGCGGCTATCGCAGTCCAGCCTAAACCCTGCCCTACCAGTAAGGGTAGGGTCGTAAACCCCGCCCTACCAGTAAGGGTAGGGTCGGCGGTGGAAACAACACCGAGATTCTTAAAAGTGAGCTGTCCCTCGGTGGAAATGAGGCATTAGTTAACTTAGCACCCTAGTGCTAAGCCTACCCTGCGTGGTAGCTGCTGCTATCGGTGTATGAATGTGTGTGTGACTGGGTGAATGTGTACAAAAAACAATGTAAAGCGCTTTGGGTCTGTGAACAACGGAGATAAAGCGCTATATAAGTCCATTTACCATTTTTTTTTTACCATTACCATGTACAGCCTGAGGACTGGCACCTGTATGTTGAGTCTGTCATATTGGATGCATTGATATGTCTGCCTAACAAAAAAACAACAATACACACTACACTAAAAAGGATTTAAGATAGTAGCCTACATTAAAAAATTTAAAATAATGACAGCATAAATATACTGAATTACACTCTGTTGGCTGGCAGCAGGTGAAGGACCCAAACGCAGATGATGTCGTGGATGTGATGATTTATTTAAATAAAATAATATTAGAATCACATGGTTCAGAACAAGGAACACGACAATGATCCAACACCAAACAAACAAGACAGGAGACAACGAGACAAAATAAAATATTACATTGCAACTATTTACATGTGTACAAAAACGTGATTACAAATAATCATGGTCCAGCATCTGCTGGGCTGGTGCAGAGAAGCGGCCTGCGAGTCTTGTCCTCCTTGCTCCTCCACTGACCTATAAGAGAGAGGAAAGGCATGTTACTCCGTTATGGAAATTGCTGATACGATCAGTCGTTAAAAAGACTATTGTTTTGAGCTTAACACCTTGCACCACTGACCTCAACTGCACAAGGGGCTTGATCCATATTGTCCCTGCATTTGTCCTGCTCAGCGGGGGTATTTACGAACTGTAAACCAGCCGGTTTGAAAGGCGACCTGCAAGCAGACAACCCCCAATATCCTTCGGATGTGCCCCCTAGACAATTGACATTGAACAATTGACACTAACCACGCCCCACAGCACTATCAAAAGGGAAAAACAACAAAAGAAAAAAAATTCACGCAACCCAAAGGGGAAACGCAACTGAAGCCTAACAGGGAAAGACATGTGCTCACCAGACAATCAACTCTGTTAGCCTAGCCTCAGCCGACTACTAGTGATGGGCAAATGAAGCTTTTATGAAGCATTGAACCAGTTGAGCCAATGTTTCGAAAATTGGTTCATTACTCAAAGCTTCAGTGACAGTGACCTCTGCTGGCGAAGTTCGAGGCTGCAGTGGATTCAACGTATCCCTGCTTTGAAAATTATTTGACGCGCACACACACACACAAACCCAAATACTTAATATCACGATCTTTACACGAATAAATATTGATCTAAATACAGATGTCTAAATTGTTCTTAAATGGATATGCCTATTGTTTTGAGCTTAACACCTTGCACCACTGACCTCAACTGCACAAGGGGCTTGATCCATATTGTCCCTGCATTCGTCCTGCTCAGCCTCCTCAAAGTCCCCAACTCCCAAGCAGATGTTAATAAGGGCAGCACAGCAGGTAATTATGGCAGGGACAAATGTAGGGTCCACCTCCAGGGCCTTGAAGAAAATGCAACGCCACCTTGTTTTCATCATACCAAAGGCCCGCTCTATGATACAGCGGGCCTTGGCATGATGAAAATTGTAGCACTCCTGGACTCTACCGTGTAGTGGTTCCCTGTAGGGTTAGGTGTCAGGAGGCAGACTGGCTGCTCCATGCAGGGCTACACACCATCCCCTACAAGGAAGTAACCTGCAGGAGGGTACAACACATCAGCGAACAGAGGGCTGTTTTTGAGGATTCTTGTGTCATGCACTGACCCCGGGTAGCCTGCAAAAGTATCCAAAAACTTGCCACAACTGTCACAGACTGCCTGGAGCAGGATGGAATTAAACAGCTTCCTGTTCAAATAATCATTGGAGGCCGGACCTGCAGGTGCCTTGATTCGGATGTGGCAGCCGTCAATTGCCCCCGCACAGGTTTAAAAGGCATCTTGCTGTGCCAGTGTAGCAAATCCTTCTCCAACTGCATCCAGCGTATGGGGCTTTGGGAGGTGGATGCACCGCTTCCTATTGTCCACAATCTTCTGGGCCACCTTATGGACAGCACGGAAGATGTCGAGGAGGAGAGCGTGCGGCAGCCTGAAACGGCTCATCAGCCACTCGTCATCGTTGGCGAGAAGGTCATTGTGATCCTCTGGATCCTTCCGTGTGCGATATCTCCTAGCAGTGCCAAATCAGCCATTGTGCGTAATGATGCATTGTAATTGCATGCCTTTATATTAGGGCTGTCAAAATTATTGCGTTAATGCAGGGTGATTAATTTCTGGAATTAACGCGTTAATTTTTTTTTGTCGCGATTAACGCATGTGCAGAATGATCCGCCCCGTGCATCCCACCGGCTCTATACTACAGTCACTCTAAGTTGTGGCTGACCCAGGATCAGTAGCTGTGCGCAGCCAAACATAACAGCACGCTAGCCCATGCCGTGTTTTAAACTGCTAACGGCCACGTCTGTGTCGGGGGCATAGATAGTATATAAAATCAACTGCCGCGGGTGACAGTTGATGTCGGGAGCAACAGGAGGAGAAACATTGTCCACTCTGTTCAGAGCCCGCGAGGACACAAACGTCTGCAGTTTTCAGAGGTGGGTGTGAGTAGACATCAACATAACGTCGGCTTCCTGGCACAAATGAACAGACCCCTAGGATGTGGTCGCGCATACACACAAACCGCGTACTGTAATCAAGTTGTATTCAAGAATGCACAACCTATAGATTCACAAAATAAATGCCATTATATAGCCTATATTTGCCCAAAGACATAGTAAAGAGACAGACCAATTGAATTATGGTGTGGTAGGTGTATATTTTAGTTTCATTTAAATTTATTTTCAGTATTAAAACCATCATTTGGATTTTTTATTAATAAAAATACTAATTTTAAATGTACATATCCACCTTCTGTCCTTTATCTTTCTGTTCATACAACAATATACAAAATTCGAATTTTTCGGGCATATTTCGAATGGTAAAATTAATCGTGATTAATCCACAGAATCCTGTGATTAATCTGATTACAAATTTTAATCGTTTGACAGCCCTACTTTATATACATCCACTTGATTGCATCTAAAAAGCTACAGGTGGGGATGGACGTAATGATGGACTTATTTGATGACTATCCTTTAAAAAGAGACGAGAGTTGTTGTTTTCTTAAGTGAGGGGTATGCCTAAACTTCTTACATTTTGTCAAATTAAACGTGTGTTTGGTACAGAAAACTATTATTTTTACAACTCGTCTAAGAGAAAGAGGTCCCTATGTGCTCAGATTAGGTCAGGAATAATCCCTCTACACAGTGAATCAGGCCGGCGGGTGGGCACCGACGAGAAGAATAGACTGTGTAATTTTTGTGAGCTCAATGAAACTCATTTTATTTTGTATTGTCCGTTTTATCATGATTTGCCACTAAGGTAATTAAAGAAAGTCGTTGTAAAAGTTAATTATATGTGTAATACAGATATGTTAGCTTGTCTGTTCAAATATATCAATTGTTGTGATTGCTGACTTTATTGAAAAGGTGTGGGCTAAGAGAAATATCAATTTATATTTAGTGTGTTTATCAGGTGCCGGATGTATTGTATTGTATAGTGTGTTGTGATTGTGTATTTATGTCGGTGTCTTGTAATCCTGTGTGGGATGGGCCAATTGTGTGGCATGACACAAAAAATAAACATCAAAAACTACTGTACAAGAGGCACACCACATGTCATTCCTCAACATTTTTCGTACCTTGGTGAAAATCTAACTTCCCAGTGATTTGGTCTGACTTTCAGCTGACTGTGTGTGTGTGTGTGTGTGTGTGTGTGCGCGTGTAAGTTAATGTGTTTTATGTATGATATTTATGTTGGAAATTGTACTTTCTGTGAGTTATGTTGTTCATTGAAGAAAGATTACTACTAGTGTAATATTGTGTTTAAATATATAAGTGTTACGAACTCCCTCGTTGTCCTTCCCCTCCTCCTTGCTCCTCATTGCTCTCAGGTGCTAGCCTGGCTCCGCCCGCCCGCCTACTTCCGGCCAAATTTCATTTTCCCTTCAGTAGTCAGTCTGGGTGTACAGCGCATTTCTCAGATTCTCCGGAGAATCTACAGCCGTCCAATCAGCGAACAGAGGGAGTGGGCAGATCCAATCATTTTAAAACTTCAACAGACACCCCCTCCAAGTGAGTGAACGTTTGCCAATTACAGCACTTCCAGACCTTCTGTACAAATGAAATGAAGTACGATGGTCTGGTAGCACCAGGCTACTCAGGTGCTGGTCGTCAGCCTGATTAACGCTGCTGATTTTGAAGGGGAATCTTGCCCTGCATTCCGAATAGCATACTCTTTCTTTTATCTATACTACATCCGACGATAAAAAATATCTAGTTGGGATGCAGTAGGCATACTATTGGGACATACTTTTACTTATTTATTTCATCATAACATTGCGCCTTGATCTTGCCTCTTGCTTTTATATCTGTTGCATCCCCGGTTGTTTTCATATGGAGGCTCTGTCGATGCGACGTCACTTCAGGTTCGCACTGGATTATGGGTCAGAATCGCCCAAATAGGATGCTGTTTTCAACACTAACAATCTTGGCCGGGTGTAGTAGACATCCGGGTCTTTCTAACCATCCTAAATCTGGCCTAAAGAATCGAGACATCCTAAATCTTTTTTCTTCCATACTAAATAGTAGAAAGTATGCGATTCGGAACGAAGGGTCTGTGGCCTCCCCGATTCTGACCCACAATCCAGTACCCACCGGAAGTGAGGTCTCATCGACGGCGCCTGTTATGAAAACAACCAGGGATGCAACAGATATTTATTTATCTAACTTTTATTTATACTCAAGAGATCATTGAGAGGTGACCCTCATTTGCAAGGATGTCGAGTCAAACAAATGCAAAGCTAAAAAAAAAACAATAATGCAATAAAAGAAACAAATGCAAAGCTAAAAAAAAAAACAATAATGCAATAAAAGCAAGAGGCAAGACCAAGGTGCAATGCAATAAAAGCAAGAGGCAAGACCAAGGTGCAATGTTCTGATAAAATAAACAAGTTAAAGTATGTCCCAATTGTATGCCTACCTACTGCATGCTAACTAGATTATTTGTATGGTCAGTACATAGAATAAAAAAGAGAGTATGCGATCTTGAACGCAGGGTATAGCATGATATGATGCTGCCCTCTAGTGATCAATGATTGCATGACACTTTGTGCCTCTTTATTTATTTTATAACTTCCATTTGAGCCCTTGCAATTATATAGTCCTTCCAACATAATTCATAATCTGCATCTTAATTTTATTTGACAGGGACAGTGCATATTCATTTCTATTAATATGCCAGATTTAGCCAAAGGGCAAAATGTCATCTGTGCTCCCTGGCCAGATGTTACAATAGACTCCTTACTAAGTAGTTAAACAAAGCAAGAGGGGCGGAGAAAACATGTAACCTAATCTAAAGCACCACTTTGTGATGACACATTAATCAAATCTACATATAGAAGTAGTCAGTAGTCCGAGGGATAAAATACTTGAAGCATGCAGGACAAACAAAAATTAGCATCAGACAAATACCAATAAAGGCAGCTTCATCATATTATCACATTTTGTCTATAACTTTTAAATGTATGTTTATACAAAGGCTGTATTGGTTATATGTACATCATGGACATCAGTGGACATATTTTCTTATGAATCTAACAATTTCAGATTTAAAAGGAGAAGTGATTTGGTCCGTTTAACTAATTTCCTGTCAGTGACTGAAGTTAGCAGTCCCCTCCGTTGTCACTACGGCTGTATCTTGATTCAGGGGTTGCAGCCTACGTAGCCTGCATTTGAAGACCGATTGCGTCATAGCGGCGCGCAAAGGCTGTCCCATTTGCAAGGTTCCTTGCAAGGCTCCTCATATGCAGCCGTGAAATGCAGCCTTCGTTTCACGGTTTTGAAGGCTGCATCAGATGTATCCTTCGTGGCCCAACATATCCCAAGATTCATTGCGTTTTTTTCAGAGATTGCATAAAATAAAATAAAAAATAACAAAACAGCAATGTGTTGCTCCATCTTCTTAACTTTTATCTTCCTTTCTTTTTTTCTTGTACTTTTTTTTTCTTTTCGTCTGGTAGGCAACTTCTTTTTTCCTCCATTGACAGGGCTGTCTCAGTTGGCAGCAATCAGGGTTGCTAGGCAGCACAGGAGCGGCGAGTCGTCACGCAAGGTAACGGCTTGTTACGTAAACCGGAAATGCTCGTAAACGGAGACCTGCAGAGACCGTCTCATTTAACAAGGCTCGTTGGCCTTGGAATCGGCCTTAAAATCGGCCTTCATAGGCTATAGCCTTCATAGACCGCGAGACTGCGTCCTACCAAGTGCGTGGTCTCTGTAATGGGACATAGCCTACGTCTACATCAGATGAACACACAGCCGTCTTCGTCAGATAGTGCCGAGATGGATAGCAGCGAGTCATCGTTCACGGGCACATAGACCCGCCTCTTTATAGCTCTCTGTCCCTTGATTGGATAAAAACGTTGTACAAAAATACAAAAAAATTGTATCTGGCAACTACTGCAAAGCTGAATGACTGGGAGACCTTTGTTAAGAACTGCGCATAAGTGATTGCTGTATGAATAAAGAGGGATTTAACAAGTATACAAACAAAGATATTTCGCTTACTTCTCCTTTAATTTAGACTATTTTCATAAGTGTGCGCTGAAATTAAGGTTGCAGTTAGAAGCATGCAAAGGTATTTCAATTATTTAACAATCTGTAGTTTTTCTCCTGACTTATGAATATGGCTGGGCATTCATTTGTTTTAGAGAAGAACATCCCGACAGTTATAGACACATTAAGTTGGAGACAGAACTGATTGAGCTATGCTGTCATTTTTCACCACAACATTTGTTTTTGGCAGCAATGTCACACCAATGTGTCACTCTTTATACATTGTGTTATTGCAAAACAGCTGAGTTGAGCAAAATAGTATCACAAATAAATTCCCATTAGTCAGGGGGTCAGGGTCAGGGTAAACTTTATTGTCCTGTTAAGGAAATTTGTCTTGGGCATTGTGCTACATTTTGCTTAACCAGTAGACAACAACAATATGACACAGTAAAACCTTGGCCTACACATTGGACAAAGCTAAAACAACAAGAACATCACACGGTAGGGCTGGGCGATATGGACCAAATCTTATATCACGATATAGGTAATTTTATATCACGATATGGATATATATCACGATATAGTATTTTTCCTTAAAATTCAATGGCCGTACTGAACTTTAATCACATTAGATTATTTTAATTTTTGCTTGGAACATAAATTTCTATACAAAAGAAAAACTGGTGCAAAATACTACACCACTCTGGCTTTGGTCAGTCAGCGCAAAATAAAAATGACAGCATCAACCAAAGAGCCTACATTTTCCAATTGATAGTAGCCTATATCAAAATAATGAAAGATTTGAATTTTCCTGCAGTATTTGCTCATCTTCATTTAAAAAAGCTGTCAAAATTAACTAATGAGCAAATGTCTGGTAATACTTTAACTCCAGCTTCAACACAAATAATATTTTCAAGTTTGACATGTTTTAAAGTTACATAAAACCAGCCTTGCTGGCTGTCTCCAACAATAACAGCACGGGGGTGAAGCCCCGAGTAGGCTAAAGATGTCATTATTAGCCAGCTAGCTCACGAGAGCTAACCCATGTAGTTTGCTGCTTAAAACAAGCTAACTCTGCGTCACGGCAACAGCACGCTGAAGCAGCAAGCAAGTTTCCTTTGCCCGATGACATTTTTGACCGTTAAAACCTGCTCTGCCACCGTGACACGGAGTTGGTTTGTTAACTTTACTGACGGCGCACCAAAGCTAGACCATGAGCTAGACAGCTAGAGCAACAGATGAGGCTTCTTTTGTTGCGGGTAGAGAAGCTGTATTGAAGCCCAGAATATGCTGCAGAGCCCCCGTGTGGCGCGGCGGTGTAACTGCAGTGTAACTATAGGGACTCGGAGGGACAGCTGCCTCCCGCTCCATATATGCTCCCGCCACATTAAAGCTGCAGTGTTTAATTTCAGCCGTTGGGAGCCGTTGGGATCCCAACGGCTGTTTTCGCAACGCTCTACCTGCTGCAGCTCCTCCCTCCGAACGACAGCTAAGCGCGTTCATGTGGCACCCAACGCACCTAGTGTCTCTCCCCCATCCCCGATATTTTATTCCCCTAATCAACCTTGGCCGACCCGACACAACAGTGATCATGTCCGCACAAAAACAACAACAACACGGCCAACAATTGTGCCAAAAGACAAATTAACAGCAACTAAACGGAACAAATAGCCTTAAAACAGCATTGCAGATTCACACAACCAGCAAGGGAGCACCATACCAAACACATTTACAGCACCATTGTGTGCACGGCAGTACAAAATAAAGGCAAGTAGCCTATCCTACATTACCCTACCTGGCTGTGACGGGACCGTGGCTGGCGTAGATACACCGGTGCTTCGTTGTACTTTTCGTAAAAGTTCCCCGGACATAGCAGTTATGTTTCGGTTCATTATGGAGGTGGTGGCTGCACACAACCGGAGTGGAGCGTGCCGGTTGTAGCTTCGCTGGAGACGGGGAAGCCAGTTGGACGGCGCCGGGGGTTAGCAGCAGTCTAGCCGGCCAGCAGGTGAACACTGTCGGGTAGCGGTGTAGCAGGGAGGCGGCGTAGATAAACACCGGTGCTTCGTTGTACTTTTCGTGAAAGTTACCCGGACTTAGCAGTTATGTTTCGGTTCATTATATGGAGGTGGTGGCTGCACACAACCGGGTGAGTCAACTAATGCTATCCGACCGGTGCTAACTTGGTTTATCAGCTAAAGCACAGCCAAAGGAAGCCCATTCTCCTGGCTCACTTTCCACACGTCTTCCCCGAGCGGCTTCATACAGCAACAGCCGCCCGACTACATTTCCTCCTCGGTGTTTCTCAGTCTCTGTGTACACACTGTCCTCCCACCGTGTTAGTTGTTGGTATCCGGGGAATGGTAAATTGAGGGTTCGTTGCATAGATAGTACAGTATAGATAGTTCGTTGGTGAAGACATTGCTAATGAACGTCTCCTGTTAGCTCCTGCTAACCTGCTAACAGGAGACAGCTGGGAGGGACTGCTGCGCGAGGAGTGAGGCCGCCTGTAAGTGCTTGGAAACGGGGAAGGGACGGGCCGCGCAGGCACCCGCTGCTCGTTGTGAAGAGTCATAGCGATACGTGTTTTCACCTCAAAAAGTCGCCAAAAGTCACCAATAACTCCAGAAAAGAAGCTAGATTTGTCGCTTGTCGCTTTTTTGGAAAAAAAGTCACCAAAGGGGTCTGAAAAGTCGCTAAATCTAGCGACAAAATCGCTAAGTTGGCAACACTGATTGCTATTCGCTGTCTGCCGTAGTAGGACCAAACAGTAGTTTCAGACTGCTAGGGTCGTGAACGCTCACGCAACTGACGCATCAACGTCGTTGCCAAGTGAACGGACAGTCCCACAGCCAATAAGAACGGAGTATCTGAGCCTGCTCTGATTGGTCAAAATTAACATGAGCGGTGGCAATTTTGGGGGGCAGCACACAGAGGCAGGGGGGAGCAAAGTGATGAAAAAATATTTTCAGACTACTTCACCTACATATAGCTGAATGGCTATTATGACAGTTTTGCCAAATATTACAGTGAAAAAATTAGACACTGCAGCTTTAACTTTTTTTCTCCGCGATATAAACGGTATGGCCAAATCTCTCCCGGTAGACACTTTCATATCGTCCACGATATGATATCGTCATATCGCCCAGCCCTATCACACGGTAATTCTAGGACATAAAAACATTCAGACAATTTAAAGTGCGAGAAAAAGTGCCTGAGTTTATTGCACATTGCTCTATTGCACGTGGTCTATTGCACTAGTTAACCAGGCCTATGGACATTAATGCATTTAAAATGCTGTACAGTAAAGTGCTGAGTGCTTGTGTCCATTGCCCTAGTTTTTATGATTGTTCAGAAGCTTAATAGATGCTGGTACAAACGATAATTTAAAACGGTTCGTTTTCCATTTTGACATACGAAACCTTCTTCCTGATGGAAGAAGCTCATATTCAGAGGATAGTGGATGAGTGGAGTCTGAGGAGATTTTTATTGCTTGAGTAATAACTGACTGGTTATACAATTCCTCTATGGACTCATATTGTTTTATTCCTATGATCTTCATGGCTGTTTTGTGCATGCTCCTAAGTCTGTTTTTCAGTTGCACTGTTACGGCCCCCACACACATCCTGCGTCTACCTCTGGAGTGCGTCGCGTTACCTTACTGCTGCCTCTCTCTGACTTTTCTGGGACTGTTACGTGCCAGATCTGTGCCTTGTTTTGCAGAGTTCCTGAAGCCCCTCCCTCACCTCGTTGACTGCCACCTGAGCTGCCTATTTAAGCTGGAAGCTTAATTGACTCACTCTCTCCAGCCAGGGCCAGCAGCATGGCTCCCCTTCACCTTTTTGTTAAACCTATGTTACAATAAACCACAGTTTCTTACACCTTTACCTTTGTTTTGACTACTTTATGTTGCTTCCTTGAGCCGGGTCGTAACATATTGGGGGCTCGTCCGGGATCAATCTGGAGTTTTTTTTTGGTTGAGTTAATTTGTTTCTCTTTGTCCCCTAGACAAACTTTGTATACTTTGGCAGTGTGGCTGTGAGTAGCGTTTTTTCAGGGTGAGTGTGGTGAGTATTGAATCTGAGTGCTTTTGATCTAAAGTTGTGAGTGATCTCCCTGGTTAGTTAGGGAGTGTGCCAGCTGGTCAGAGCAATCTGTCCTTCCATCAGTGCACTATTTGTTATTTTGCCTTTTTTATTTTCGGGGATATCCTGGGTGGGGGCCTAGAGCTTCAGAGCCGGTTCGTTTGCTGGTTGATAAGTCTAGAGCTTCGAGCCCGGTACGCCTCAAGAAGACAGTTAGGTTTAGTATAAAGATAGGCAGGTACCAGGGGGTTTGCTTTGATGATCTTTTGTACTCGGAGGCTTGCTCACTGTGCCCATCAGTGAAGTGATTTGTAAGGTTAGCTGAGTTAGTGATTGCTTTATGGGGACAGTTGTGGTAACGTGTCCTGGATCCTAACTTTGTTTTTTTTCTACAGCTTGTGGATGTGTCAAGTGGTGGTGTGTAACTTGACTTGGTAGGCTAGTTCTCCTGAGGTTGTGTGGCCTTAGGTTTGATTACCAGCAGGTTCTATTGTGGGTAATAGATTTTGGATGGGTAATATTTTGTGCTACTTAGTAGTTGATGGGGGGTTCTAGGCCTATTTCTGTGATCTTGGTTTAAAGGGAAAAAAACCCATTTAGTAGAGATGATTTGTGACTAGCTGTAGTATTGGATAAGGTGTACACTGTGCATACTGGTTAAGTTGAAGCCTTGTGTAAAATCATTGTTGGTTTTTTTTGACTAGTGAAGTTATCTACTATGGCAGCACCCACAGTGCTAGATGACTTTATTAGCGCACCCTCAGAGGAGTTGCTATGTCAGCTTTCTAAAGAACAGCTCCTTAGCCTTGCCAGTCGTTATGACATTGAGATTACCAGCAGTGATAAACGCCTTAAAGATAGTTTAAGAGAAGCACTTAAGGCTATTCTAGTAGAAAGAGGCGTTCTAAAACCACCGTCTTCGCCAGCATATCAACAACTTGTTCTTCCTCAAATGTCAGATGCTGTGCTTGAGTTTAGGATGAAGGAGTTGGCTTTTCGAGAACGGCAACTAGAAAAAGAACTAGAGGATAAAGAAAAAGAGCGTATCCTCAAAGAAAGAGAACTAGAGGATAATGAAAGAGAGCGTATTGATAATGAAAAAGAGCGTATCCTCAAAGAAACGCAGATGCACTTAGAGCACGAGCGTTTCCTTAGAGACCTTGAGTTTAGGCAGGCTACTCTGAGCTCATCTAATGCTGCCTCGTCTCAGTTTAATGTAGCAAGACACATTAGACTAGTACCTCCATTTGCTGAGAAACATGTTGAGAGGTACTTCGCTCATTTTGAACGTGTGGCCACCGTTAATGAGTGGCCAATGCATGCCTGGACATCACTTTTGCAAAGCGTGTTGGTGGGAAAAGCACAAGATGCTTACACTGCTTTAAGCATTGAGGATAGCAAGGACTATGAAGAAGTTAAAAGCGCTATTCTAAGGACTTATGAGCTTGTTCCGGAGGCGTACCGCCAGCGGTTTAGAGCCCTCAGTAAACAGGATGACCAAACTTATGTAGAGTTTGCGAGAGAGAAGGAGATCAGTTTTAGTTCTTGGTGCAGATCGGAGAAAGCGGAAACTAAGGAGGATCTTAGACAATTAGTCTGGTTGCTATTTTGTAAACAATGGTGTGTTAATGAGAAAGTGGACTTCTCCTAAACTGTCCTGTCATGATGACTGGGGTAGTGTGTTTCAAGTGGTGGTGCCAAGTGTCTATCGTCAGGATGTCTTGCAGTTGGCTCATGATCACTGTCTTGCTGGTCATATGGGGATTAGGAAAACTTTAGACAGAGTGTTAAGACATTTCTTTTGGCCTGGTGTGAAATCTGATGTTGCTGAGCATTGTAGGACATGCCATGTGTGCCAAACTATTGGTAAACCCAACCAGAAGATTCCCCCAGCTCCTTTACATCCCATCCCTGCCATAGGAGAGCCTTTTGAGCGTATCTTACGGAATAAAAGCACTTGTTGATACGAACCGGGCCGCGGCTACACAGTTACCGCCTTTGACTCACAAGATAAGCCGGGGCCCTGTTTCTCAAGGTTTACCTCAAGAAACAGGAAACTCCTAAATCCTGCAAATGTATCTAATCTGATAAGTATTCCTCTTCAGCCACAGTTGGCTGAAATAAATCGGGGTGTGACCATGTTTCGAACACACTAAATGTAGCTTTATTAAACATCAGATCCTTGGCAGGAAAAACATTTTTAATTAATGATCTTATTACTAGGCACAATCTTGATTTCATGTTTTTAACTGAAACTTGGTTAGACCAAGATAACAGCTCAGCTGTTCTTATAGAGTCCGCCCCCCCAAATTACAATTTTGTGAGTGAATCCAGAGTGCATAAAAAAGGCGGGGGGGTTGCTATTCTGTTTAAAGAATCTCTACAATGCAAAAAGATGTCTTATGGAAATTTTGATTCATTTGAGTATGTGGCTCTACAGTTAAATTCAGCCTCTAGAGCTATTTTCATTAGTATTTACAGGCCACCTCAATACAATACAAGCTTTTTTGATGAACTTACTGAACTGCTGTCTGTAATATGTACTGAGTTTGACTGTGTATTAATCGTCGGAGATTTCAATATTCATACTGACAAACCAGAGGATAGATGTGCGAAAGAACTGTGCTGTGTCCTTGACAACTTTGGACTAAATCAGCATGTTGACAAACCAACTCATAACAAAGGGCACACGCTGGACCTTATCATCTCCAGAGGAATGAACATTTCAGACATAACTGTGGCAGATATGGGTCCCCTCACGGACCATTCCTGTTTATTTTTTGAGAGTACAATGTCTGTGCACACAATTGATCAATCAAAAGTAATCAAAAAGCGGTATATTACAGAAAATACCAGTGAAACATTCATTCAAGCATTTTCTTCGATACCACCACTCCCTGTAACTCAGTTAATGAGCTTTTAGACAACTTTAATGGCAAAATTACAAGTGTTATAGATGCTATTGCGCCCATTAAGATGAAGGTTGTCTCTGGTAAGAAAAGATCTCCTTGGAGAAATGCCCCGCAGGTCAGAATAGAAAGAAGAGAGTGCCGTAAAGCAGAACGCAGGTGGCGAAAAACAAATCTCCAGGTTCATTATGACATCTTCAAAGAGAAACTGTGCACGTTTAACTCAGAACTGAGAAATGCAAGGCATTCTTTCTTTTCTGACATCATCACCAAAAACAACAACAATGCACGTGCCCTGTTTGCTACTGTCGACAGATTAACAAACCCTCCTGTGCCAGTAGCGTCTGAGCATCTTTCCACGAGGGCTTGCAATGAATTTGCCTCCTTCTTTACTGAGAAAATTCACAAAATTAGACAAGCTGTCACTGCATCAATACCAAGTTCAACATATGTGTTCCCTCTTAAAATCAATTCAAATGCAATGACAGAATTTTATCTTATAAACCACAAAAACCTGGAGGACATTATACAACACCTGAACTCCTCATCCTGTTGCCTTGACATTCTGCCCACAGGCTTCTTTAAAACTGTTTTTAGCTGTATGGCCTCAGATGTTCTACAAATTGTCAACACGTCCCTTCAGACAGGTGTATTCCCACAGGCCCTGAAAACAGCAGTCATCAAGCCACTCCTAAAAAAGAACAATCTAGATACATCACTCATGAAAAATTATAGGCCCATATCTAACCTACCATTCTTAAGTAAAATCATTGAAAAAGCTGTTTATCAGCAGTTAAATAACTACTTAGCAATGAATAACTGCTTTGATGTCTTCCAGTCAGGATTTCGACAACACCACAGTACTGAGACTGCTCTGGTTAAGGTCCTCAATGACATCCACTTAAACACAGACAGTGGCAAAAGTTCTGTCTTAGTTTTACTGGACCTCAGTGCCGCTTTTGACACAGTTGACCACAGCATATTACTAGATCGACTAGCAAACTGGGTTGGACTTTCTGGAACTGTACTAAGCTGGTTTGAATCCTACTTAAAGGATAGAGACTACTATGTGTCAATAGGCAATTTCACATCTGAGCGGACAAATATTGAATGCGGGGTCCCCCAAGGTTCCATTCTTGGCCCTCTTCTATTTAACATCTATATGCTCCCACTAGCTCAGATTATGAATAAGAACAAATTATGCTACCATAATTATGCAGACGACACACAAATTTACATAACCATATCACCAGGAGACTACAGTCCGATACAGGCACTGAGTAAGTGCATTGAACAAATCAATGATTGGATGTGCCAAAATTTCCTTCAATTAAACAACGATAAAACTGAAGTAATTGTCTTTGGTGCCAAAGATGAACAATTAAAAGTCAGCGCACAGCTTACATCCGTTATGTTAGAAGCCACACCCCAAGCCAGAAATCTTGGTGTTGTTGTAGACTCCGACTTGAATTTCAAGAAACACATAAAATCAATTAATAAATCAGCCTACTACCACCTAAAAAACATATCAAGAATTAAAGGGCTTATGCCTCAGCAAGACTTAGAAAAACTTGTCCATGCATTTATCTTTAGTAGACTTGACTACTGTAACAGTGTCCTTGCTGGCCTTCCAAAAAAATCTATCAGACAGCTTCAGCTAATTCAGAACGCTGCTGCTCGAGTCCTCACTAGGACCAAAAAAGTGGATCACATTACCCCAGTTCTGAGGTCTTTACACTGGCTTCCAGTCACTCAAAGAATTGATTTCAAAATACTGATGTTGGTTTATAAAGCACTAAATGGTTTAGGGCCAAAATACATTACTGATATGCTGATAAGTTATGAACCGTCCAGAGCCCTTAGGTCGTCTGGGACAGGTCTACTTACAGTCCCTAGAGTTAGGACTAAACGAGGAGAAGCAGCTTTTAGTTTTTATGCACCAACAATCTGGAACAAACTCCCAGAGAACTTGAGGTGTGCTGCAACTCTCAGTTCTTTTAAATCGAGTCTGAAGACTTTTTTGTTTCCATTTTAACCTGCAATTTTCATTTTATTTGCTTCTTTTATTAAATCGAGTTTTCATGTTTTTATTTTTTATTTTTATTTGCTTCTTTTATTCGCTTTTAAATGTTTTATAATGTGTTTTATGTATTCTAATCTTGCCCCTGTAAAGCACTTTGAGTGGCCTTGTGTCTGAATTGTGCTATATAAATAAACTTGCCTTGCCTTGCCTTGCCTTGATTGATTGTGTTGGTCCCCTTCCTCGTACCAAATCAGGTAACCAGTACTTATTGACAATTATGTGTACAGCTACCCGGTTTCCTGAAGCTATCCCTCTACGTAGCATCACCGCTTCAGCCATTTCAAAGGCCCTTATTAAGTTCTTTACAGTGTTTGGCCTGCCCAGGGTTATCCAGACCGACCAGGGGTCTAACTTCATGTCCCGTGTGTTTTCTCAAGTTCTTCAGCAGTTGTCCATTGAGCACCACACTTCGTCTGCTTACCATCCCGAGTCTCAAGGAGCCCTAGAGCGGTTTCATCAGACCCTAAAGTCCATGTTGCGAGCCTACTGTAAGGAGTTTGAGAAAGATTGGGATGAGGGAACCCCTTTGCTCCTTTTTGCAGCTAGAGAGGTCACTCAGGAGTCCCTCGGCTTTAGTCCAGCTGAACTGGTGTTCGGCCATACTGTACGGGGCCCTTTGAAACTGTTGAAAGAGAGATGGTTGGAAAACCAGCCCGTGTCCACAAATTTGCTTGACTTTGTTTGTCATTTTAGGTCAAAGCTTAACAAGGCATGTGAGCTGGCGAAGCAGAACTTGGGGGAAGCCCAAGAACAGATGAAGGGGTGGTATGACAGAAAGGCCAAGCATCGAACGTTCTCTCCTGGGGACAAGGTGTTGGTGCTGCTGCCAATTATGGGGTCTGCTTTGCAAGCTCGGTTTAGCGGGCCATATGTGATTGAGCGTCAAGTAGGGGAGTCGGATTATTTGATAAAGACTCCAGAGCGAAAGCGTTAAAACACGTCTCTGTCATGTTAATCTGTTGAAACAGTACTGTGAGAGGAGCCAGGCGGGGCCTTCAGGGGTGAAGACTGTTGCTGTGCTGAGCACTTCGGTTCCTGTGGGCGAAAAAGACATTGATGGTGTTGTGGAACGTGGGGTTTCTCATGGTAGGCTTCCAAACTCAGAAATCATAGCCAGCTTGAAGGTCCATCTGTCTTATTTAGAGTCATCACATCGGTCTGATGTTATTGAGGTTATCTGTAAACATCCTGCCCTGTTTTCTGACGTGCCTACTTGTACAAATGTTCTCCAGCATGACATTGATGTAGGGGATGCTGCACCTATTAGGCAACACCCTTACCGAGTAAATCCTGAGAAACGCCAGCTGATGAGTAAAGAAGTGGATTACATGTTGCAACATGGCATTGCAGAGCCTAGTGCTAGCCCATGGAGCTCCCCGTGTTTGCTGGTTGATAAGTCAGATCGCACACCTCGTTTTTGTACTGATCTTCGCAAGGTAAATTCTGTCACAAAGCCTGATTGCTATCCTCTTCCCCGTCTAGATGATTGCATTGACAGAGTAGGGTCTGCTGCTTTCGTCACCAAGCTAGACCTCCTCAAAGGATACTGGCAGGTCCCTCTCACCCAGAGAGCTCGGGAAATCTCTGCTTTTGTGACTCCAGATGACTTCTGTCAGTATACAGTTATGGCTTTTGGAATGCGAAATGCACCTGCCACATTCCAGCGGCTTGTTAATCTGGTGTTGAAAGGGGTTGCAGATTGTGAAGCGTACCTTGACGACATTGTTATTTATAGCTCCACCTGGGCTCAGCACATAGCTCAGGTGGAGGAAGTGTTTGGTAGGTTGGCTGCTGCCAATTTGACTGTGAACCTTGCCAAGTGTGAGTTTGGACAGGCCACTGTGACCTACCTGGGGAAGGTTGTTGGGCAGGGGGAAGTCTGTCCTATCGGCGCTAAGGTAGAGGCCATTCGCTGTTTCAGTGTTCCTACTTCTCGGCGTGAGCTGAAACGTTTTCTTGGTATGGCAGGTTATTATCGGAGTTTTTGTAAGAACTTTGCTACTGTGGCTGCCCCCTTGACTAGCTTACTTAGCCCAAAGGTCCATTTTGTTTGGACAGAGATGTGTCAGTTAGCATTTGAGAATCTGAAGGCCTTTTTGGCTAGTGCCCCAGTACTTGCTGCCCCTGACTTTGGCCGGCCATTTAAACTAGCTGTCGATGCTAGCGATGCTGGGGTTGGTGCTGCCCTGCTTCAAGATGACCTGTCAGGGGTTGAGCATCCAGTTTGCTACTTCTCAAAGAAGTTTGACATTCATCAGAAGCATTATTCAACCATCGAGAAAGAGGCCTTGGCCCTTATCTCTGCTCTCGACCATTTTCATGTTTATGTCTCTTCCAGTCAGGTCCTGGTGGTCTACACCGACCACAACCCACTCGTCTTCATCAGCAGAATGAGGAACTCCAACCACCGGCTGATGCGATGGAGTTTGTTCCTGCAGGGCTTTAACCTGGACATTAAGCACATCCGTGGAAGAGACAACGTGCTTGCCGATGCTCTCTCAAGGTCATGAATGGCATCCTGTGTATTCGGTCTCCAGGGGGGAGGTCCTGTGTATTCGGTCTCCAGTGGGAGACATCCCTGCCTCTTTTGCCGTCCACCTCTGGATTGGTGTCGCTGCGCCTGCAGACTCCATTCTCAAGGTTGTAAACGTTACACGTAGTAGCACCATTTCATTCATAGTCTAGTTTGGTGATTGTTAGGTTGCATAGCAACCATTTTAAGGGGGGAGGTGTTACGTGCCAGATCTGTGCCTTGTTTTGCAGAGTTCCTGAAGCCCCTCCCTCACCTCGTTGACTGCCACCTGAGCTGCCTATTTAAGCTGGAAGCTTAATTGACTCACTCTCTCCAGCCAGGGCCAGCAGCATGGCTCCCGTTCACCTTTTTGTTAAACCTATGTTACAATAAACAGCATTTTCTTACACCTTTACCTTTGTTTTGACTACTTTATGTTGCTTCCTTGAGCCGGGTCGTAACAGGGACACACATGCAACGTCTCAGCAGCTGCTGCTTCTAAAAGTCCTATCTTTCTACATAGAGTTTTCATAGATAATTCATTAAAAATGAAGTTCTTTCATGTCATCTATGATGCATATGATTTATATTGAGTCTGGACAGTAATCCGTGCGCCCCATTGCCATTTTTTTTCTTTTTTTTTGCCATATTTTCGCTTGTTGGAAGTTTTATTTTGAAAGGGACACACCAGGAAATGGTGAAACTACAGCGAAAGCTTCCAGTATGAAGTCAATGGCTATGTCTCAATTCAGGGGTTGCACCCTATGTAGGCTGCATTTGAAGACCGATTGCGTCATAGCGGCGCGCAAAGGCTGTCCCGTTTGCAAGGCTCTTTGCAAGGCTCCTCATATGCGGCCGAGAAATGCAGCCTTAATTTCACGGTTTTGAAGGCTGCATCAGATGGATCCTTCGTGGCCCAACATATCCCAAGATTCATTGCGTTTTTTTCAGAGATTGCATAAAATAAAATAAAAAATAACAAAACAGCAACGTGTTGCTCCATCTTCTTAACTTTTATCTTCCTTTCTTTTTTTCTTGTACTTTTTTTTATTTTCGTCTGGTAGGCAACTTCTTTTTCTTTTTTCCTCCGTTGACAGGGCTGTCTCCGTTGGCAGCAATCAGGGTTGCTAGGCAGCACAGGAGCGGCGAGTCGTCACGCAAGGTAACGGCTTGTTACGTGAACCGGAAATGCTCGTATGCGGAGACCGTCTCGTTTAAGAAGGCTCGTTGGCCTTAAAACCGGCCTTAAAATCGGCCTTCATAGGCTATAGCCTTCATAGACCGCGAGACCGCGTCCTACCAAGTGCGTGGTCTCTGTATTGAGACACAGCTAATATGACTCTCAGCAGAGTATTTCAAAAATCACTTTACTGATTTATACGGGAGAGAGAGAGGGGGGTGTGGTCGGGGAAGAAGAAGGCCGTAGACACAGATAGCGCAACGGAAAACTGTTGCGCTCATCATGATCTTTTTTATTTCTTCACTATATTGGATCTCTATATGTGTCATTTATCCAAAAATGAAATGCCAGAACTAATTGAAAATTAGGTTTTAAATCCCTCGGATTTTGATTGCACAATTAAATCGTGAAATAAAGGGATTATTCGCGTATACGACTGAGGGATGTTTTATTTTGAAATAAACACACCGGGTAAACGTGTAACTAGAGTGAATGCTGCTGGTATGACTGTCAGCAGAGTATTTCTCTATCAGTTAAAGCACAGAGACGCGAGAGAGACGCGCTGCTCTCAGAAAAAAAATAGGCGAGCCTCCTGAGGTGAAGGGGAGCGTCGCTGCAGACGTGCCTCCGACGCGCCTCAGCAGTGCGTCTGAGGTTGGATGTGTGCTTGCTCTACGTTGATTTCACAGTCTGTGACAAAAAGTCAGACGCAGACGCGAGGTAGACGCGCAGTAGAGGTAGGATGTGTGTGGGGGCCGTAAGATTGCCATACCAGGCTGTGATTCCATATCTGATTAGGCTCTCCAATATAGCTCTATAGATGATTAACATGATCTCACTACTAACCCCATACGGTCTCAGGCGTCTTAAAAAGTACAATCTTTGTTGCAATTTAGTGCACAGTTTATCAATGTGTGACTTCCTGCAGAGTATATTATCAATATGGACGCCAAGGTATTTGTATGTTGTGACTTGATTGATGTTTTGTGTTTTAATGATGACTGGTTCGTGTGTCTTCACTTGCCTCGGGTCGAAAACCATTTCTTGTGTTTTGGTCAGATTTAAAAACAAACAATTTTCGTCACACCACTTAATAAAAATGTCAATCTCGTTATGGTACGAAAGAGAGTCCATATTCTTATTAAGAAGGCTCACAATTACGGTGTCATCTGCAAATTTAAAAATCAAATTATTAGGGTGTACTTTCCTGCAGTCATTTGTGTATAGTGTAAAGAGAATCGGCGAGAGCACACACCCCTGTGGAACTCCTGTATTACAGTGTTTACACTCTGATAATGTCTGGTTAACCTTCACTTGATGCGTCCGATCAGTTAAAAAAGAATAAAACCATTTAATGAGTGTTGTGTTGACATTCATGTCCTTCAGCTTCTTTAAAAGTAGGTGTGGTTGCACCGTATTAAACGCTGAGCTAAAATCAATAAATAAAATTCGGGCATAAGCTTTTGTGTCTTCTAGATTCTTAGAAATAAAATGCAACATGCTTAAAATTGCATCCTCAGTACTGCGTCCGTGTTTATAAGCAAACTGACATGTATCTAAAATTGGCTGTACTTCTCTTTTAAGGAGTGATGCTATATATTTCTCAAAACATTGACTGGTGTTATTATGGACTTCTTCCACAAGGCTGGGACAGTGTGTGGGTGACCAATGACTGTTGGAATATAGGGCACCATGCTGGTGTCAGTTCCTCGGCACAGTTTTTGAGCAGAAGGGGTGACACTCCATCTGGTCCAGTGGATTTATCAGTTCGCACAGTCTGAAAAAGACGCTGAATAATACACGGGTCCACCTGCAGGCAACTGGTGCTATCGGTCTGTAGGCCTAGTGACTGCATCACGTTGTTGCACTCATGAGAGAAATCCTCTGAGTCAAATCGCAAATAAAAGTCATTCAGTTCATTAGATTTGTTCCGTTCGTTCATGGTGGTAATTTGCTTTTTTGTCGGATTCATGTTAGTAGCTGATTTCATTGTATCCCACAGTTTTTTAGTGTTTGAAGTTAGGAGACTTTGTTCCATCGTTTGTTTGTGTTCTTCTCTGGCTTTTTTCAAAAGTTCTTTCAGTTCTTTTTGAATTTCTATTAGTCTTGCTTTGTCTTCATTATAGAACGCTTGCCTTTTCTTGTTTATGCACTCCTTGATTTCTTTTGATATATACGGCTTGTTATTAGGATATATGATGACATCTTTCTTGGGTACTATGCTATCCACGCAGAATTCCATATAGTCAGTAATTGCATCCGTAGCTTCATCAAGCTCAAGCGTGTGAAATATAGACCAATCCGTACATAGGAAACAACCCTTCAGTGTCTCAATAGCATCTTCTGTCCAGACGTTAATGGTTTTGTGCACAGGTTTGCATGATTTGTAGATTGCTCTGTATGAGGGAATCAAGTGTATTGTATTATGGTCCGAATTAGACAGTGGAGGTTTTGCTTTTGCGACGTATGCTCCCTTAATATTTCCATAGCGTTTGTCTAATATTTTGTTCTGTCTCGTCGTGTGACAAGTCACATATTGTTCGAAGCCTGATAGAGCAGTCTCTGGCTTGCAATGGTTGAAATCGCCAAGGAAAGAATATAGGTGCCCCCGGTGTGCGCAGTAGTTGTTCGTGCGCACAATCTGCTATTCGCGCGGCTGCTTTGCCAGCGTTACCACTGGGAGGTACATAAACTGCACCTATAATGATGTTCCCAAACTCCCTTGGTAGGTAATGCGGTCTCATAGATATGCAAAGGAGTTCTATATCTGGGGTGCATATTGTGTCTCTGATTGTGTATTGTTTACACCATTTATCACTCACTTGTATGCAAATGAGTGATACATTTGCATACATTAGGACTAATGTGCAATATCACATTAGTCCTAATGTGATATTGCACTAAATACCCTATACATACTGTATGATGAAAATATTACACAGAAACACACAAAATTAGACATATATAATAACTTTACCTCATAAGCAAGCTGAAATGTTACTAAAATATTTTAATCTATCATTTTTTTCCAACAATTTTATTTTATACATTTATTTTTTTCCAATTTTGTTTTTAACATTTCACATAAAGAAGGTTGAGATGAAAACCATGAGACTGAAAGAGGGAAATGGATTATTTTGTCAATATATTGTATTTTGTAATTACATTTTTGTAATGAGAAGACAGTATTTTATAATCCAGTGGTCCAGTGTCTTGTGTCTAAATATGACAGAATAAAAACAGTATTATCGCAAGCATAACTTCTTACACTTTCTATGTTATATTGTCCTACACAGGCCACCATACCAAATGAAGCTGCCCTTTTAACTGCAATACATTTCAGAGGTACCAACAAGTATTTGAGATATCTTCATTTGTCTATTTTTGTGTCTCTGAGCTTGACGGTTTTGTTGACCTTTTACAGTATGTGTATGTATTCAAAGCATGCACTGGGAGGCAACGGCACATCACAGTGTCCTACATGGCTGTAATACTGGGGTTGTCGGGGTCAAAAGTCATGATCTCCATGTGGATAAGACCTGCATAGAAAAAGAAAATAAGTTTTACAAAAAACAATCTTTTAAAAGCACCATAGTGTAGATGGGTTTTTAAGTAGCATAGCACAGTACTGATCATGTTTAATATACTAGGATAGTTGAGATTTAATAAGATAATCGATTCTCTGCTAGGATTTCGGCTTGAAAATGTGATTTGTAGGTCCGCCCCCTGAAAGTTGATCAGCTGTCAGTTTCGCTTTTTTTGGGGTCAGTCAGGGTGCATAACAATATAAGAATAAAAACAAGCAAAACAGTGACAGTCATGCCAGGCCAGCAGGTGGTGATAATGTGTCATGTCAGGTCAGACAACATAGAAGAAAGTTGTGAAAACAAATCTGTAAATGTCAAAAGCAAAAAAAAAAAACGAAGCAGATTCACACGTTTGTGTTGAATATATTGATTCCCCTCTGCTGGCCGTAGTAATGCTGTAGTAACGATAGGTCGCCTGTGAAACATTTGGCACGCGTCCAGTCCACTCGAGCCTCCACTTCGTCTCTGTTTGACCCGTTAAATGAGATTTACACACTGGACGGTGTTTACTTAAAGCTCCATTTTCAGTTATCTTAAAAGGTGCGGTAAGGGATTCTGGAGAATTTGTTGACAAACCACTTTTTCAAAATCAGTGAATATTTCTTCACAATCTGCTACCTGTACATACGGTGTGGTGTGTGTATGTTGAAAATAAATCTGGTTGACATTCCCTTTGTTTACATACCAGTTTACAGAGCCTAGGCTGTTTATTAAACCTGGATTTTTTTTATGAAGGAAATATTCACTGATGTTGTCAACAAAAAATCTCCAGAATCGCTTACCCCACCTTTTTAGGTCCATTTATCCACCGGAACTGAATAGTCGTAGCTATGGATTGGACAGAAAGATCCGATTCGAACTGAGTAAAAATTCTCCGACAGCGGCCCTATTGCTTTTGGTAAAAACTCAGAACAATATCAATGTAACAATCAATGCAACCTCTTCTAAACACAGCCACACTTACTCTTCCACTCCCCGACAGCGAGCTCCAGACTCTCGAAGGAGTCGTCGTACGGCCCGGAGTCCGGCTCAAACTCTGAGTCGTGGTATTCACCCAGGAAAGGGTGCGACAGTCCCTGCTTCACTGTCAGCCTGGTCTCTGGGTCCAGCAGTAACATCCCCTCCACAATGTCTAACGCTGCAAGCATACAACCATACTTCAGGAAGGTTTCTTGACAGCTAACATTCTGACGTCTTGACTAAAAAACTTCAAACTAATCCTCCGGTTAAATATGTCCTTCCACCAGAGTTTCACGAGTCATTCAATCTCCTATGTGTTAAACAGTAGAACGTTAATTCACTGAATATGTATAAGGCAGGTACACCTTCCATGTACAAGACCTTTGGGGGTATAATTGGTAGGCAAAATGTTGCAAAGGGGTATGGTAAAGTTATAAGGCAAATTGGTGGTTTTGCAATATATATACAGGTGCATCACATATTTTGAAATGCTGGATTTTTTGATTTCCACGAGTTGTAGCCTAATACATAATCAACCAAATTTAAAACAAAAACCCTTCCATGATAGTCTAATAATATGAGATGCGCCTGTACAGTATTTATATTTTCCTTTTCACAAATCTCAGTCTGAACGTAAACAAGTAGAAACAGTTCTTGCGCACCATTTTCCTCCATGGTGGGAAACACCTCCTTGAAGTTTTTCTTCTTCTGTGGAGGAAGACCTTGCACAAATGTCTGCGCCTGGAAAACAGTGACGGGTGAAGGGTGTGGTCACATTTCATTCCAAACCATTGGCTTAATATACAGCCAGGAATTATTAGGACACAGACAGTTAAAATAATATTGAAATGTCATTTTACCACGGATATTTGAAATACATGCTTATTCCAAAAGTGAAATGAATCATCATTTTAATATTGCATGTAGTCTAGACCAAACTTGCATCTTCACTCTGCATCTTCTGAACCAGGGAGGCGTCAGGGGTCCCTGTCAGACGGAGGATCTTCTTCAGCTGATCGATACCTGAAGTGGCTGCTGAAGGAAACCTTGTGATTGGCAGTGTACACCTTTACAGATCTACTGTTTGAGCAGGCCAATTACAAATTATTTTAAAAATTATTCTTGTCAAATTACGACTTTAAATTTGTAATTTAATCTATTTATTTTTTCCTCACCGTGGCCCTGATACTCCATCGTACTTGAGAGCCACAGTGGACACTTTAAAAGTTTTTATTTATAAGTCTGAGTGGTTCTTCCTGGAAATCCAGACCCATATCTAGAACGATATAGGGTCTGGCCTCGATCAATAGACCTTTGCAACTCAAGGGGCGGCACCTACGGGTGCATTTCAAATGCCACTGCAGGAAATTGGATAGCACTACGACCAATCAGAGCAACATATTAAGCCCTGTTCGTTTAGCGAACAGCAGGTTAACTGTTAAATTAAACTTTTGGCGTGGTCGGTCGGCAAAACAGAACATTCATCTTACTTGCAAATGAAAGATTTGAGTGCCGTCTTCCAAATCGCAAAGTGTCAAGGCGAAAGCCGTCTCAAACTCGAACAACATATCCACAGCCATCTTTGATGTTTGCTATCACGGCTTTGGCGGCACATGCACATCGTCATCCGGTTACGTCCGCCCCAGAGCACCATATAAAGGGCTCTGGCCCGACCATATCAGATAGAACGATTTGATTAGTAGCTCAGGATTTCTTGACATATTAAATGAGCTTCAATGGAGAGTTTCCAGACCAACAGGCGCAGCAAATTTAATTTGCCAGCTCCTAGCGGCAGGTCTGGATTTCCAGGCTAGTTCTTCTCATGTAAATCGGTGAAATACTGTTTCAAGCCTCACAATGCTGCCTCTAACCTTTTATATATTTTAAACGTTACTTAAATTTTTCACTATGGGTGTGTCAGAGAAGTGAACATTTTCTAAGGTATATTCTCATAACTGAATAAACAAACTTTCCTCACAGGAAAATCAGATCCTTGGAACACTGTTTGAAGTTAGAAAGCTTCCTGAAAAGTTCCTGTTTCATTGTTGTTGTTTACAGCAGCAGGGCCCACAGTTTGGTTCACAAACATATTCTAGTCTTAAGTTTGGTTCCAGTTGCCTCAAAATAATTTAGTTTTGATTTAACATGATAGAATTATTAAAAAACACATGTTGAGTAAACATGTTTTGTAAACTAACTACAGGCTTCGCAAATGTAAACAAATCCCCCTCCTCTGAAACTGCATAGAGCAGCTTTAAAAACTGCCTAGGAGAGTGTGTCCTTATGGCAACTGTAATACATTAAACATTACAAATCCAGTAAGCTGGGTGTTTGAGGATACTGTCATGTCCTTGGAATAGAACCTGGCCAGTAATCATCTCGGCCAGGATACAGGCAGCTGACCACACATCCACTGTAAGGGGGTGGGGGGGAAGAGAGAGAGAGAGACTTTTGAATAATACAAATGGAATACTGTTTCATAGCGGTTTTGTATTAAAGGAAGGTGATATTATTACCTGTCTGACTGTAGTGCATCCAGTTGAATATGACCTCCGGGGCTCTGTACCAGCGTGTCACGACATAGCCAGTCATTTCTCCATCGGTCTGCCTGGCCAGCCCAAAATCCAGGATCTGAGAAGAGTTACACTCTAGGTTCACCACTCAGAAGTCTGAAGTCCATTTGGCCTTGATAGATTATACAATATCTGTGGCATTCCGTTGACTTTTATTGACTGTTTTGATTAAACATCCCCACCTTTAGTTCACAGTTCTCGTTGACAGCAAGGTTAGCAGGCTTCAGATCCTAAAAAACAAAGCAGATGAGTTTAAAAAAAAAAGCAAAGATCAATGCAAGATAAGAGGGCAGCAGTGACTCCAGGAAGTCACTCGCTGATTTAACACAAAGCTAAGCAAACTGGCTTTATAGCAACTCCCCTACATGCATGAATAAACAACACAGCCACATGAAGGTATGCAAGCTTCCCCCCTATGCACATTCCCATCCAACGTGCAACCAGGACAAACATGAATCCCATTCTAACTGTCCGCAAGCAACGTGTTTTTTTTCCCAAAATGTGGAACTATTTCTGTTATACAATTCAGGTAACTGAAATCAAGTGACATCTTTTTAAAAAGTGTTAAAAATACTAACCCGATGAATGATCCCTGCAGAATGAATGTACTGTGAAGAAAGAGAACGTAGATTTAAGCACACAGTATAAACCAGCACACACACACACACACAGATAAGAGGGTCACACAATCTTGAAGGCAATTATCACAAGCTAGTCTTGTTTTCCCATTTTAAAAACGTGCTCTCGCTTTCTTTTCCATGAATCAATTTGGGTCATACATTGACTGGCAAGAGAGTGAAAAGGCATAAATAAGGGCAAGGCAGCCATCAACACTACTGTTGTCTGTCTGTGAATGGCATTTGAGACAATAGTGAAATGCAGCATTTAAGTGAGACCTTTAATGCTCATGCCACTGCCATTTTGTGTGCTGTCACAGCGTACATACCTTACAAATATTTACTGCAAACACTTCACCAGAGGCTATGTTCATTTCAGTTATATCAATGAGGGAATGCTCACTAACCTTGAGTCCTCTTAGAAGCTGGTAGAACAGGTATGTGATGATACGGTCGGTTAATCTCCTCTTCTTCATAATGTGGCCCAGATCCTGGGCTACTAAAGGCATGACTAAATAACTAGAGAAAGAGAGATGGACAGAAATCAACAGAAGGGACATTTGTGGATCATGGTCCGTTTATCTTTTGAAAATTTGTTTCACAAACTAAAAATGTGTAGTTTTTTGATTTACGTTTTAAATACAAAAACCAAAAGGTCTTTGTAACGGTCAGAAAGGCATGGACAAAAACAAAAAAGGATTTGATTAGAATTTTTTCGTTATAATAATAAAATTAAAACCACTGGAAGACAGAAACCGAAAAAACGCACGTCGCAGTTTACATTGTAAGAGCGTGTAAGAGGACGGTGCTGTTATTGTAACAAGAACATTAAATCAAATCCTTTCTTGATGTGGTCTATCCCTGTCTGACTGTGATAAAGAAAAAAAGGCCTCACATTTTATGAAGTTTTGTATTTTAATACGAAAAAATCAAATAAGCACTAATGTTTGTTTTGTTAATCTCCTTTTTGTGAAACTATAAAGATAGAATGACCAAAAGATACACGGACCATGGATGCATTGCTATGGTGAGGGAATACAACTGCAAAAGAAACAACAACCGAAACACAGCCGGGAACACATCTGCCCTCACACATCCCTGCTTGAACTTCTCATAGTACATGCACACACATGCACTCAGGGTCTCTCAACAAGCTGCGACAACTAGCACAAGAATGTGTTTTTTTTTTTCCGGACTGCCAACTCACAAGGTTTGGAATTTGTCCAGGTTGAAGTCAGGTGTGAAGACATCGAGAAGGCAGATCACCTTTAAGAAAAGAAAAAGACTTAGTGAAGACATTATCATAAAAACCCTATCTGTTCAAAACTAATAAAAAAAAACCCTTGCACACATATGTAGAGCTCTACATTTACCAAGAGGTGGTCAAATCCAGGGCAGGATTGTTACTGCACTGATATCATTGTCCTTGGAATAAAAAGAGTGGGGGTTTACTGAATTTGGTCCATACCAAAGATTATGTATGTCAAAGGCTAAGTGATATACAGTGTTTGTATTTCCTGAAAGGTTTGAACTGTAAACACTGGGTCCGCTCACAACACAACACTCCTAGCTTGTCAGTGAGCAGTGATGGCATTATGGGCTCTAGTATAATGGTCAACATTGTTTGCGCAAGCTCAAAATGTATTAGCCTGAGATTTACCTGCCTGATTGAAAAGGGATCAGACAAATCCTCTGATTTATCAACCGTAAGACAGGGAGTGTGAGCAACCATTTAAAGGGATAGTTCAGTATTATTGAAGTAGGGTTGTATGAGGTATTTAATGGATAGTTAGTCTGATAGCTTATGGCGATGGTGGTCAGTGCAGTCATTTTGAGGAGTTTGGTTATGTTGCTGTAGCAGAAATCAGCATTGTACTGTTGCAGAGGGGGCCAACAGAAAACCACGTATTTTTGCCACGTCTATAATAATAATAATAATAATAATTTGAATTTATATAGCGCCTTTCAAGGTACCCAAGGTCGCTTCACAAAAAAGGGGGAAGTACAGTGTTTGTGTACACAGGGGGGTGGGGGCGGGTTAGAGGTCATGGGCCTCTGAGAAGAGGTGGGCCTTCAGGAGCTTCTTGAAGGACTCCACTGAAGTGGCACAGCGGATATGGAGGGGGAGCAGATTCCACAGAGTGGGGGCAGACGCACAAAAAGCCCTGTCCCCAAAGGTCTTGAGTCTGGTGCGGGGGGTTGCCAGCTGGTCCTTAGCAGAGGACCTGAGGGACCGCAGTATAAATGCATACTTTAAAAAAAATGTCTGTTCAATTGTACGCGAAATTTTGGATTTTTACACTGCTGATTTGCGGACTGATACACTACATAGCACTAGCAGACGGCCGTTTATTTTTGCACTACGGCTATGTATTACTACGCAAACTCACATTGGTGCAGTGCAGGGAATCAGCAATACAAAAACCCTACATTTAGTGTACTTCTTGTATTTCTTATGCAAGCATTTGTATATTTGCCGAAAACTTTTTCATCTTGCCCACTCTGCAACAGTACAATGCTGACTTGTGCTACAGAGACGTCTCTTCCATCTCCCTTGGATGATCTGAAAGCCATCTCCATAAGGTACCAGACTAACTATGCATACATACCTCATACAAACCGACTTGCTGTGCTTACATTGTCGTGCTGTATGTGGCGCAGCAGCCTGAGTTCCCTGTAGGCCCGTTTGGTGTGGATGAGCGACTGGAAAGGACGATAAAGCTTCTTGATGGCCACCTTCTCCTTGGTCTTCTGGTCAAGGGCAGAACTACGTGGGAACAACACACAGTGACATCAATCAAACACCTTTTTCAGGGCTGGGCGATTTGAACTCAAATCAACATTACCATTAAAGATGGCACGTTGGCGTCCCCTTTGGACAAAAGCGGTAGTATTTTTACGACGCCCGCTGTCGCAAATGCTCGTGCCAGGCGCGCGAGTGTGGACTGAGAAGGGAGCAATATAGTGCATGTCTGTGTGTTGAAAGTGTGAGGACTCTTTTCGGCTCCGTGCGAGTGGTTTTGACACTACATCAACTAATGCCAGATTGCCAGTCAATACACACACCTGATTGCAATGAGTTGATGTAGCAGCGTCACCCAACTAGCCTACTCTCTCACGGAGCTGTGTCCTCACAGAAAGCGAATGAACGAGAGACGGCAGTTTGTGTGGATCACGATGAGGTAATGTGTTTGTGTTGTTGATGTAAATAATGACTAGTCTATTTCAGATAATGGTTATCTGATGATGGTGAAGCAAAGCAAACTTTGTGTTAGTACCAACCGCTCATTCATTTAGGAGTAATCACTGCGGTCTAGTTTCGCTCTCGTGAAATTGTATACACGTTGCTTGGCAACGCCCTCCCGCCCGCCTATCACTCTCCCTTTTCGCTTTTCTTCTCTTTTTTTCTTTGATGGTTCAGCCCCGTTATCAGTCATTACGACGACAAATAACTGTCTCAAACAAGGCTCCCGCTCCCCTTCCCTCACCTGGAGGATAGGCTTCTCAAATCGCGTTGCTGCTCCACACTGAAATCTGCAACCAATACGGATATGTGACCATAGAGCCTGCACGAGCGAACCGAAAATCGGACTGGGTGAGCGACCAGACCAAAAGCAGTAATAAAAACTATATAAAAACGTCTTTCTTTGCACTGATGGTCTCGTTTGCTGTTAAAGGTAATTTATGATTATCAGAGGAAACAAGAGGCTGTTTAAAAGATATTTAAATGTTACTCGTAGCCGCTTTAATTGAACATTTTATCTCGATTATATTTAGTGAACGTTTTTTTTTAACCCTCATTCTTCACTGACAAGGTTTCTGGGATATTTTTGATAATTAAAGAGTGCATATCTTTTTGATTGTTCATTTTTTTATGAAGCACAAATGAAAGATTTATGGTTATTTATTGAATTACAAACTGAAATCAAAGGGTCGCTTAAAAATGAAAAGGACATATTTTAATTTTGAAGTAAAAGTAAAGTTTTCTTGAACAGTAGAAAATCAATATGTTGCATTTCTTGCCAACAAAGACAATTATCTTGAATATTCTCATGTGAAAAGTGGAAAATAACTTGAATTTCTTGTAAAAAAAAAAGTTTTTAAATATTGCCATGTGCAAACATGTCAACAGAACACTGCTGATTGCATCAAAAGAATACATTTAAAAAAATCTAAATAAGACATGGGCAAGATTACCTTTGTTAGAGGTTTTGAATGTCGGTTTCTATTATTTCTTTATTAATTGCCCAGCCCTACATATTTGGATTAATTGTGATTTAATGCTTTAATTGTTGATTTATTATTACTGAAGACAAACAAATTGCTTGGAACAACAAGCCTTTATAAGCACAATCTGAAATGAAACACTCAAATGTCACTATTCAGAAATGATGTCCCCCTCTGTTATTGACTGACCAAATGTGATCCTATTAGTTTGAGCTGTCTGCCTGTAAGTGGCTTATCATTAGATTGAACTATGACAGTTATCTTGGTTTTTTTCAGCAGAAGTCTTTTTTTTCTGTGTTGTTGGTGGAGGAGATTCTTGTCATATTGGAGGACCTGCATTGACTTGCTGACTTAGCCCCAGGCGGACAATAGTGCTTCTGTTAGCAGATGAAAATCTATGCCTCCTGGACCGAAAACAAGTAGGCGGAGATTGGAATGCTGATTTAAGGCCTAAAGTACATACATGTAGCATATAACTATTTAGTATGTGAGGCATTTAAATATTGTTAAGTGAACAACAAGAAATGAATCACATTTGACCATTTACAAAACAGCATTCCTATGTTATCTGGCATTAAATCATTTCCCAGTGGTCCTGGGCCTACTATTGAAATAATCATGTATTTACTGTTAGTGGGTCTAATTGTAATATTAAATGATTATGTAAAATTAAACACTTAAATGTCGCTATAAGAAGTGAAAGTAGTAGCCTATCTGACCTAGAAGAATTGGGATTTATTGACAGTTTAAGATAGGAGCTTTTTTTCTTTTTTAAATTTCAGTATTTCATAATAGGCCTAGTTCATATAAACATGTCATGATTTAAAATGGGTGAACTATTTGTAATATCACATGACTTAAACACACTTAACACACAACATACGAAAAACAACTGACACGCACTACTGCTGCAGTTTCCTCGTCAGTGTAGCGGGAGGTCGTGTGCCCCATTCCCGGGGTAAACAAACCACAACAACTTACCAAACGGTCCCGTAAGCTCCAGAGCCGATGGAGCGCAGCGCGGTGTACCTCTCCGGGACGTCCCAGGTGGTTTTCTGGATCTCCTGTCTGTGGTAACCCGGCCGGACGGGAGAGTCCTTCACTGGAGAATCCATAGCGCTGGTAGGCTACTTGCTTCAAATCAAAGCCGTGTTTGACGTCCGAAAAGCCCCGCAACAGTCTCGGAATGTCCGCAGCCTGACAGGTGAGAACCAACAGGTAGCAGGTAAGGTAAGGGCAGTTAAAGAAACGCCCCCCCCCCCCCCCCCCCCGTCCCCCCAGGCTGCCCCCGCCCATTCGACACATGACGACGGAGCTGTCAGTCCCACAAACACACACTTCACCTTGCTTGGGGCATTTACAGTGGTTACAAGGTGAGTTGCACTAACGCTTCGACACAATGACATGCCATCGGATGAATGTTTGGTTAACTAAAGCTACTTAGACAATGTAAAATTAAATTAGCGCTTTGAGAATGTAGGCCTATACTATTGTGATATGAAATTATAACTGAATATACGAATAAGTCAAATGCCACTGAGTTTATTGCAGAAAACTAAAAAGTGCCAATCCATGTTCGTGGAGCTGTTGTAAGACCGAAGGAGCAGGAAGTGTGTATGTTTGCACCTGCATTTATAATTTGGACCTTTGATTTATTAATAATTGATTGGATTTATATAGCGCTTTATTTCTCTGTGACTCAAAGCGCTTTACAGGGTTCCAGGTTCACACATTCACACAATTGTATACTATTCTAGTATGAAAGTAGGTATCTTATGGAAGCAAAATAGCCAAAACGCTCAACTGACCAATGCTTGTCTGTAGTGTCTCGGCTTAGTGTGTGTGTGTGTGTGTGTGTGTGTTTTGTGTGTGTACTGCAGGGTGCCATCATAACATGGATGTCCATCACTAGGTTAGTAGGGTAGACATATCAGGTGATGAAAGTGGTTAACACCTTTAGCATATTGCTTTACTGCTGAAACTTCATACTAAAATCATATTACATTTTATCAAAAACGCTGCAGACGTGATAAGGAGTGGAGGCAGCTAGTTGATTCTTCTTCTTCTTGATACCAGCATTGTTAGTTCTTCAGAGCGCATACAAATCATGTTGTTAAGAGAAACATGACAGACCAGCCTCTGATCAATCAGGAGATGGCAACTACACATATATAACCCAAGTTCACACACATTTTCAAATAGTATACTTGCGTGCACAAACACACACACACACTCTCTCTCTCTCTCTCCTCTCTGACCTTCAGTTTGGCCTCTCAGACCCTATACCTCTGTGGAATCATGACTTGCATTAATTTGCTGTTCTGCTGCTAAATTCACACACACACACACACACACACACACACCACACACACACACACACACACACACACACACACACTTTTGTCCCTAGTTCAGCTCTAAACACTTTCAAGGGTGGCTGGATTTCACCAACTTTAGAATTCAACACCCTCCGGCCACATGAACAACCAAACACAGTCACATAACATTCACATTATCCATACTCATCTCATCTCCAGGTGAGCGTAACAGGTGCTCAGACTCCCAGATTTACAGTCCACTGATGTATGGGATCTCTGATGACGGAAAGTAGTTCATGTGCTGGTTGACAGTGCACACATCAGTGCCAACAAACAGTGATAGTCTGGGAGCTGCTCTTTACTTTAATTCCTTACTTTTTTCTTTTTGCCAATGACAAAAGTGCAAGTGGACTGTCATTGTTAAGCAACAGTAATTATGTCCGTAGCATACAGTATATACCGTAGCCTTGTTTTGACCCTTTCAAAGCTTGAGAAGGCTCTTTAAAGTTCATATTTTTTTCTTAATTAAGAATAACACATATTCATCTAATGACTTACAGCAAAGTGTAGGAGAAACATTTACAGACCAACTCTAAAGTGAACACATGCACGCTCAGAGCAGCAACCACCATCAAAACCAGACCAAGACTCTGCATCTAAAACAACATTACAGCTTACTAAAACATTAAATAAAAATCAGTAACACTTTACACTATTTGCTTACAATAAAGTCCATTGGAGTTGTGTCTTTGTGGACGTGACCTGAAACTTCAAAAAAACTAAACAATGTATCCGTTCTCAAAGGAAGCGGACTATTGAGGAAGGACAAGCTTTCATTTACACTGGGACTTTATTGCATCACATTAAGTTGTTGTTAGGTTTATCAGTTAGAGAGCAGTATGTATCTACAGGAATATGGTCAAACATCAGAATGGAGTTATACATACACAACTAATTCACAAGCAACACTAATGTGCAACAGTAAAAGAAAATAAGTTTTGTTTTTGTTTTGTTGGGATGTACAAAGTAATCATTTGCAACGTTAAAATTCCTATTTATTTCCTAAATTGGATGAAAATACAGAATGAGAAATTGAAACTGTCAACATAATTGTGAGACGGCTGAGAGTAGATCAACGGATATAAGAAAAGCATCAAGGTAAAACATAAAACAATTATTTCCTTAAAAAAATCATGGACCATCTGTTTGGGAGAGGTATAACCCCTATCATTTTATACGTCAGAAAAATATTAACCAACAACATATGCAATAAAATAAATAAGAAAATAAATTAAATTGGAAAAAAAAAAGTGTGGAATCACAGAGCAAGAGCCAGCACAGGCACCTGCTTTCATTAATCATTTTTGTCTGATTTGAAATCTAGAGAGAAGTGCTAAGTATTTCTAAAAGATAGAGAGGTTAAGCATTTCTCTGAAGTAACACTTTAAAATGGTGGCATTCGCTTTTGACACCAAAAACATAATCAATGAAAATTAAAGCTTAAAATCCAGGCACAGGATAACCAGGAGCAATCTTTCTTAAATAGCGGAGACAGCAGTTCCAATGGAAGGGTGTGAGCCATTTTTAAAATACCAAAATGTACAAGTGGAGCTTAATCAATTGCCGCCATATCCTCTTAGGAAATAGGGGAGAAGATATGAATTCATTTAGCAATGGCCGATCGCCTTTTTTCAATGAGTTACTACATAAAACAGTAGTGCTATAATGGCTTTCCTCAAGTTAGAATTCTGACTGTCATGTTTTTTTTTACTTAGGGACGGTTCAGTTAAAGACTTAGGTTTAAGTAGCTCTGCCACATATTTTGGGAAATACGCATAAAAAAAACTGATATCAACATTTGCAAAACATTCCCCAAGCAAAAAAGCAACATTCACAACAGCAGTAGGACAAAGCTAATCTTCTGAACACAATCAAATCAACACTTTCCTTTTTACAAAACACTGGGTTTTAAAAGTTCAAACTACACGAAGGCAGCATCTATCAGAAAAACATGGAAGCTCACAAAAATGCAAACCTGCAAGCCTGTCCTGGAAAAAAAGAACAACAGCCTGTTCCATATCAGCTAATGCCACCTATAGAGTAAGACTTGGAAAGAATGATTTCAGGCAAGCTGAAAGGCAGATTGAAAAATAAAAAAAACTCCTCCAAAAAAAATGATGAGGGGTTGGCTCAGGTCTCCACAAGCACTTCTTCCGACAGTGTCATTGTCTTGTTTGTCCTTTTACGTAAGACATCTTGTGTTAAAATCAACCGTTGTCCACATTAAAGTCCTCCTCCTTTAGCCTGGCATTCCCAGACCTGCCACTAGGCGCTGGCAAATTAAATTTGCTGCGCGTGTTGGTCTGGACACGCTCCGTTGAAGCTTTATCAAGAAGACCAGAAATCTGGCTATGGTTTCAATTGGTTCTATCTAATATGGGCGCGCCAGAGCCCTTTGTATGGTACTCTGGGGAGGACGTAACCGGATGACGACAGTGACGTGCATGCGATGTCGAAGCCGTGATAGTAAACATCAAAGATGGCTGCGGATATGTTGTGTGAGTTTGAGACTGCTTTGGCCTCGACCCTTAACGATTTGGAAGACGGCACTCAAATCTTTCATTAGCAAGTAAGTGGAATGTTCTGTTTTGCCGACCGACAACGGCAAACGTTTAATTTAACAGTTTAACAGCTGTTCGCTAAACGAAAGGGGCTTACATCACCTTGTGCATTGCTCTGATTGGTTGTAGTGCTATCCAACGGCGTGCAGTGGCATTTGAAATGCACGAGTAGGAGCCGCCCCTTGAGTTGGAAATGACTATTGATCGTGGCCAGACCCTCTATCGTTCAAGATATCAGGGTCTGGATTTCCAGGCTACTCCTCCTTCCCTTTTTCAGACTAATCACTTGTCGCTGCAAAACGTGCGGGAATGCCGTGTGTAGAAATACGTACGTGGAGTCACAGGAAAAACAGAAAAAGAAATCTCTTTTCATCTCATTTCTCCTTCTAGTTTTAAAAATTCAACCCTGGACACCATTGAAAAGGACATTCCTTTGTTCCGAAGTGCTTCATCAGTGGCCCTGTTATTCCCAGTGTGTGGAAATGGAAAGGGGGGGGGGGGGGGGGCGTGGCCAATGTCAGTGATGGCTCTTGATATGAAATCAGTCTGTCAAAACTATGAGCCAAAAGTGTTCCTTTGTCCTCCTATGTCTTCAAAAAAAGAAATAAACACATTATCTTCCTTTCCTGGAGATAGAAAGCCCCTTGTCCAATCATTGTCTTCTGCTCTAAGTCAATGGGGAGATAGATCTATGTTGGTTCCTTTCTGGGTCATAGGTCTGTGACTTTGTTCTCTACGGCCGCAGCGACCTGTTGCAGCCTGTAACCCAGCTGCATCTTCTGGGCCGTGCAGTCCTCCTCCAGGGCCGTAATGATCTGGTGGAGGAGAGTGGGAGTAGAGATATTTGAGCTGACAATGGTCATTAAAAGGTGCACTATGCAATTTCAGGGAAAGGGGGATTTGTTTACATTTGCAGAGCCTGCAGTCAGTCTACAAAACATATTTACGTGTAATTCTTAGGGTTATAAACAAGCGTAAGACTAGAATATGTCTGTAAAGTAAACTGTGGGGCCCTGCTGCTGTACTGTCGGCGCACCGAGATATATAGACTTTTTCTTCCTGGGGTTATCACTCGACATATAATCGCATATTACGGTTATACTTCAATTTTTCTTCATAGTCCTTCAAATGGTTTTCTCCATACAAAATCAATAAAAATGGTTTAAACTTGAACTTTATAGAAAATACTATACGTTCACCATGAGAGGGCGCAGTTGAAATGGTGAGTGATTAGCCAACTAAAAACTGAAGATATAGGTTATGAAACATATAATTCTCTTCCATTATACTGTATGTACGTGTGGTACAGTTTGTCAGTCATACTCACTTGATCGTAGTATTTGTTGATGTACTTGTACAGCTCATGTAACGCCACCATGCAGTTGACTTCAGCAGTATAATTCTGTTGAGGCGAGAGTACAAACAGAGAGTCAGAGGGTGGAGGGTGTTGATCATATATAGGATCTATTTTCTACTAAATGGAATCAAGCAAAGCGTTTTTTTAACATACTCGAGAGAGTTCTGCTAGAGCGGAGTTCATCTCCTGGTCACTGGCAGAGATGGTCTGACGGATGTCTCCATAATATCTGGAGGGAAAGGAGCAATGAGACATAGGACAAAGTTATGTATAATAAAAATAGCTTAGTTTGATATAGCCTCTTTCAAGAAAAGAAAGAAAATGATTGCTGAATAATTACAAATCAATAGCCAAGTGATACTATTTGTATTTAATTTTTCTTAATTTTTTAAAACTATTTTATTCTATAAAGGAAACACACAATGTGGAATTTCATGGAATTTGATGTATTAAGTAAAGATGGGAGGACATGTGTTTTAATTGCAAATTGTGATAGAAAACAGTGGTTCAAGCATCTGCCCTGTTCTTACCTCTCCACCATCTGCTTGTAGCGCGGGATGTCTCTAGCGTACAGCAACTTGTTGATGGGAGAGTCCTGGAATGACAAAATGGACAAACGTGTTCTGAATATAGAACGAGACAGGTCATATACAGCTTTCTTTTAAAGATGATTTTTTGGGGGAATTTTCCATGCTTAATTGATAGTGCGGAGAGACAGAGTTGAGCCCACCTCAATCTAAACAGAGATGTTTAGTAGATGAGGTTCAGCTCTATGCTCAGCTTCTTATGTCACACATTTTGAACCAATCACAGCAGTTCTCTTCCCAAACGTCCTATAAATACAATGACTGCTGGCATGGAGACCGTTTGATAGGGACCACACTGTCCTGTCAAACGATCTAGACAGTAAGAAAAACGAGTTTCTACAACTACATTCTTTAATATTTATGAACATTTCTTTTCAATCAGATTTCTTTTCAATCAACTTTGATATCATTTGATTTATTGATAGTGTAGAGACAGAGTTGAAATGGGGCAGAGAGGGCAGTGACATGCAGAGAACAACCGCGGGCTGGGATCGAACCCGGGTCCACTGCTGGCCGAGGCCCATGGGGGGGACGCCCTACCAACTTGAGCTAAGGGCGCCCCCTATCATGTATTGATTTTGTTTGACTATTTTAGAGCAGGTTTTTCCAGAGGCTTTTTGAAGTGCCTGTCTCACCCGTCCCAGCTTGTGGTCGGCGATGGTGCAGGAGTCCATGAAGGTCTGGGCGATGACAGACAGCACGGCGTCCACGTGGTCGGAGGTCTGCACGTCAAAGATGAACTGAGGGTTCTTCAGGATGTTGATCCAGAAGCGCAGCGGCAAACTGTACGGCAGGGGACAAGAGAGTTGAACAATGGTGATCCACTGTTTAAAAGTGTGTACGGAGACGGGATGTATTTAAATGTCAGAGGAGAAATCAGATGCTTCATTGAAACTACTGTTTTTCGGAAGCACTGGATCCGATAGCTGCAATTTACTTATTGGATTTTGGACTGACAACTCCTTAGCATAATTCCACCGCCTGTTTTTTACGTTATTTTCTTAATTACTTTAACTATGAAAGAACATTTAGGCATTTATTACAATAGGTCCATGGTTGGACCAAATTGCACTATTTTGAAAGGACACGTTGCAGCTTCCTGGGCTTGGTGCCGCCCAAGACGATTGTGATTGGTTTAAAGAAATGCCCAGTTTTCCCCCCAATGCCTGAAACGATATAGCGTGTGTCCAGACCATACTAATACTAGCTGTAGTTTCAGTGGATGCTGGTTTGTATTGAGTGTTGGTGGGTGCTCTTGTGTTAGTGGATACCAGCTTACCTGTTGGTCTTCCAGATGTGGATGGTCTCTGGGTCTGTGATGTTGTGCTGCAGAGCCTGCTCATCCAACAGGTCAAAGAAATACTTGACAGCCAGAGGGACAGGCCGACTGGTGCTCAGGATGGCTGTGAATAGATCATCTACAAACTTCTGCAGTGTGCCCTAAGACGGAAGGGAGGGACAGAGATGTACATGTGTAAAGGACTGTTTTAAAAGTTCCTGGTAGGAGGTTTAAAGACTGAGAGCTGTGAGGATAGAAAGCCTTGTTTTGTGTTGGACATTGTACTACAACTAAACAAAAGAATCTTTCATTAAATGATGTGTTATATATATGTGTCTGTACAATACAAAAACATTGTCTTATTAGCTGTTTTATAAAAAAACAATACTAACATTAATACTAAAAGTATTAATGTTAGGGGATTTATTTCTGTACAATTTTTCTATGTACACTCCAGGACAACATTATTAGTATGAATCATTTCTTTGACTCTACAGGCGAAATGGTATGTATACTGTATACATATCTTATATATATATAGGGGAAAGTGGGGTGAGTTGTGCATTTTGGAAGTTGCAAAACGATAGTTACGTATGTAACTACGGTTCTATGAGTTCCGGATGACCGCCAGAGGCGGTGCTTGTAGCACTGGATATTCCATTGCGCGAATGCGCAGGTCGAGATCTTTATACCAACAAAGTCACCTGTGACACACCGGGTGACTCCGGGAATGTCTATATATTCCGGAAGTCACCGAGGTTCTGTTCCAACTGGATCTTCTCGCGGTGTCTGAGAAGTCTGAGTGACAGAGAACTCTGGCGGTCATCCGGAACTCATAGAACCGTAGTTACATACGTAACTATCGTTCTATTTCGTTCCTACTGACCGCCAGAGGCGGTGCTTGTAGCACTGGATGACTTATACCAAAAAGGTCACGAAGAGTACTCATCAATTAAGGGCTTGCAGCCATCAACAAGACAGCTGTCATCCCACCGGATGAGGTGCAGCAACATTTACTCTGTAGAGCCGCGCAACGTACATGATGAAGACCATGTAGCCGTGGCGCAAATGTCCTGCCGTGAAATCCGCTTCAAGGCAGCCCATGATGTAGCCATACTCCTGGTAGAGTGGCACTCAACGGCCAAGGCATGGGGAGCCCCTGTGCTCTATATGCATTCAGGACCACATCCACAAGTCAGTGGGAGTGTCTCTGTTTGGGCAGGGCAGCCCCCTTCCTGCGGCTCCCATAGCAGACAAAGAGGTATTTGTCTTACGCAAGCTGGTTGTTGCCACAACCTATGCCCTAAGCGCCCGCACCGGGCACCGTGGGTCTGACATTCTTTCTGCACCCCCTGGTGAGCCCAGGGGATTGAAAGCAGCCAACTCGATCGATTGGTCTACATGGAGGAAGACAATCGTTTGGACAGGAAGGATGGATTTGGCGAGAGCACCACTCCTGACCCTTTTACACGCCAGCGCAAGCACGCCTGGCTTACTGACAAGGCATGGAGTTCACCGACCGATTGCAGTCGCAATGGCAAGGACGAACGCCCTATTCATAGACAGCCGCGTCAGGTCTGCCTGACTCAGCGGCCCAAATGGGGGTAGACCTAAGGCCCTCAGGACTACTTGCAAGTCCCATGAGGGTGCCCTCAGGGGTCATGGTGGCTGAATGAAGCCTCTGGCCTCCCTTCAGAACTGCCTGACTAGGTAGTGGGACCCTACCGTCTGGTTATCCACCCCTGCATGTGCGGCCGAAATCGCAGCCACATAGACGCACAGGGTGGAAGCAGCTCTCCTGCTGCCCAACACAGACTGCAGAAAGTGTGGTATCACTATCACTGAGCAAGTCCATGGGACTTCGCCATGTGCCATGCACCACTGTGAAAACAGCTTCCACCTGTTTGCATAGTGCCATGTAGTGGAGAGTGCCCCTGAAGTCAAAAACGTATGGACCTCTGACTGGTCGCAATACGTCACAGTGGGTCCTGGCTACCAGGAGCCCCACGCACAGCTGCAGGCGCCCCGAGTTCGGGTGCCACATGTGTCCGCCTACCTGAGACAGAAGGTCCTGTCTCCCTGGAAGGCACCAAGGCTCTCCTTGAGGAGTTTAGTAACGCTGGGATCCATGGCCTTCCTGGCCAATGTGGAGCCACCAAACGTAGGCTGTAACTGCAATGCTGGACCCCATCCAGTGTTGTCAGTAACAAAAGAATTGCAGGAAATGCATAAAGCAGGCTGACTGGCCAAGCGTTAGCCAGAGCATCCTGCCTTAGGGGACTGGTCCTCTCCATCTAGGAGAACCCAGGGGAACAGTGGGTCATCTCTTCGGAAGCAAAGAGATACGCCACTGCCCTGCCATACTTGTCCCAATCATGCCCACCACCTCCGGATGGAGTCCCCACTCCCGGGGGTGGCCCTTTCCTATCGCTGTGTTCCGGACACCTGGAACTTGGACAGCTTAGATAATGATAATTAGATAATGCTGAGGTCAGCATACCTATCAATCGAAGGAAGAGGCTGTACTCCAGCAGCCTCCATTGCCTGAAGTGCTGTAGTAGCCGCTGAACGGTAGCTACGCGCTATGGAGAAAGGCAGGCTCGCATGGCCGCCGACTCGAGCACCAGCTGAGCTGTAATGGTGGCAGGGATGCTGCCACACACTGTTTAATATACGCAGAGCCAGGGACGCCCAACGGAAGAACCCTGACTGGTACACCTTGCCCAGAAATGCAAAGGGGAGGACCACCTGTGACATTGGGCAGTAGGGACTTGAAAGTAGCATATTTCAGGCTATGACACAACCCAGTCCGCCTGAGCGATAGATTGGAGGACCCCTGCAACACGCAGCATGGGGAAAGGAAGAATCGTGAGGCACTGATTCCGCCGTCTTAGTCCAGAACGGGGCGACCCCGCCCCACCTCCTGGTACATAAACTTCGGTTGAGTAGAACCTACCGAGCATCGAGTAGCACCCCCAAGGACTCTGGGGGAGGGCGGAGACTGGACGCCGACCTCCTGGCGCCTGAAATGCAGCTGTAGCGCAGTGTTACGGCGCTGTACAGAATGTGCTGAGAAGCACTGGCCCCTTGATTGTCCACCTGAACGTGGATGAAGCTATTGGCACGGGGTACCACAGAGGTTCCCGGCCTGGAATCAGGCAGAGGTGCACGTCGCAGCGTGCAACTACTGTCTAGCCTGGTCAACCTGAACACTTTGCTCTGGGGCCTGAAGAGCAGCTGGCCGAACGTCTGGCCTGGGATCACTGGAGAGAACGGAGGGTCTGTCGACACACCTCCGACTGGGACGACTGCGCCAGCCAACCTTGGCGGCGCGCCACGTCACAGCTGATCAACCTGCCTAGCCCTTTTCTTGTGAAGCGACCTTGGGTACCTTGAAAGGCGCTATATCAATTCAAATTATTATTATTATTAGCTCCCTAAGTCATAATGCAAAGTCTGCAGTGAAGCATCACTGAGAGTCCGTGCTGAGTGACCAGCACCTGACCCCTGTATGGTTTGCGACCGAGCCAGGACTGTGTGAGAAAGCAATTCCCAGATGGCCCCCACAGGCAGCAATGTCGTAACTCCTAGTAAGGAGGTCGCCTGAAATCCGGCACTGGGCCGAGGGCCGGAATAAGGCTCAGAGGGAGGCACACAGAAACGGAGGATTGAGGGCCTGCCGAAAGAAGGCATTTGTGGGTGCAGATGAAACCAGAGCTTCATCTAACCCCATACTTGGCGAGTCACGGACAGACACTGACTTTCTAGCCGAGCTGCCCACCTGTAAGAGACTACAGGACGCAGCTGTGGACAGCATGTCATCCCCGAGTAGGAAGGATGCACAGCCGCAGGTTATTCACTGCACTGGTACCATGAACTGGTTGGAGGCTAGTAGAAGAGCCTCTACCTAGCAACCTAAGTGCCTGAGACATGAAACTATAGTTCATGCATGGGTTACCTGACAGCGCTTCCCTCAGGTGCTCAACCCTGAGACCTGCAGGGCACTTGTCATGGCCCTGTATGGAGGTCATGTAAGGCGTAAGCTGGCCACTGTTGAGCCAACGAAATATGCGTCTGACTACACAATTATGGGCGCTTGACATAATGGCAAACTTAATTACCCTATTTCAGTAACTAATTAGAAAATAGCAAATTAGTTAGTAGGCTATGCAGCCGGGCTCTAGGTGAGAGCACCGAGCACCGGTGTGCAGCCCAAATTAACCCCTTGAAGGCGACTCTGCTACCCGCAAGCCGCCTACTGGAGGCAAATTAACGCAGGCTTAGGCAATCGCGCCCTAGGCGAGAGCACCCGAGCACGACGCCCCTGCAAAACGATAATGAAGTACGCAACTGGCCTAGGCGATACAGCACCCAAGCAGCAGTGCAGCAAAGCTAGCAAATACCGCGGCGGCGGCTACTGCCCACGCCGCTCACTGATAATCAAAGTAAGCAACCGGCCCCGGCGAACTCACCACCCGAGCACAGCGCAACAGCTAGCAGAATAATTAGAACTCACCGTGGCGGCGCTATCCCAGCCGCTCACTGGCAACTAATCAAGTAGCACTGGCCTAGGCGACACAGCACCCAAGCAGCAGTGCAGCAAAGCTAGCAAAAAGAAATTAGAACTTACCGTGGCGGCGCTAACCCAGCCGCTCACTGGCAACTAATCAAGTAGCAACTGGCCTAGGCGACACAGCACCCAAGCACTAATGCACCTTAATACAGCGGCTAATACAGCGGCGGTGCAACTATAGCGCCCCCGCTAGAATAGCACATTGGCAGTGTAACCATGCCGCCCCCTGGCGAGCAAGTTACAGTAGGCTAGGCAATCGAGCTCTGGGCGAGAGCCCCCGAGCAACAATGCGACCTGTTGTGTAAAACTATGCTGCCCACTGGCGAGCATAATTACAGTAGGCTTTAGGCAATCGAGCTTTAGGCGAGAGCACCCAAGCAACAATGCAACCTGTTGAGACAATTAAAATATGCATCCGATTAAGGTATGCAACCAGGCTTCAGGCGAGAGCAACCGAGCCACGGTGCGACACCGCTAGTATAATACAGTGGCGGTGTACTAACGTATATGCAACCGGGCTTCAGGCGAGAACAACCGAGCCACGGTGCGACACCGCTAGAATAATACAGTGGCGGTGTAAAACTATGCTGCCCACTGGCGAGCATAATTACAGTAGGCTAGGCAATCGAGCTCTGGGCGAGAACGCCCAAGCAACAACGCGACCTGTCGAGCCAATTAAAATGTGTAATCCGAATAAGGTATGCACCCGGGCTTCAGCGAGAGCACCCGAACCACGGTGCGACACCGCTAGAATAATACCGTGGAGGTGTAACTATGCCGCCCACTGGCGCTAGCAAGTTACAGTAGGCTAGGCAATCGAGCTTTACGAGAGCGCACCCACGACCCCCTAAATAACACACACTACACACTACAGCAGCCTACACACGAGCAACAGTGTGACACGGCTAAGATAACACGGTGAAGGCGATTTAGGAAACTAACTCGTCCACCGGCGCACTTTACTTAAGAAGGGGACAGTGCAAATCAATAAACCACATGATCCTACATGGGTTAAAAAATGCTAGAATTAGCCAAATGCTATTCAACGAAGGCTATAGGCAATTGAGCCTTAGGCGAGAGCACCCAAGCAATAATGCGCCTTAATAACACAGTGACGGCAACGACGTTCACTGGCGAGCATAGGCTACAAATTAAGTAGCCTATGCAGTCAGGCTAAGGCGTGAGCTACCGTGCAACACGGCTATAATAACACAGCGGTGTGAACTAAGCTGCCAACTGGCGACACACTACAGCAGCCTACACACGAGCAACAGTGTGAGACGGCTAAAATAACACGGTGGAGGCGATTTAGGAAACTAATTCGTCCACCGGCGCAGCATACAGTGTATACAACAGCATACTAGTGTGTGGCACGGCTCACCCACTGCACTAGCAATAAAGTAAGCTATGCAACGCAAGGCTTAGGTGAGAGCACACGATTGGTGCGACACAGCTCAACTACAACAGTGAAAGAGACTTCTGACCCGAAGCCGCCCACCTGACGAGCAAATTGAATCAAGTAAGCACCGGTCGGGGCGAACGTAGCCCCGATCAACAGTGCACAATGCTAGAAAGACAATACATTCGAGCATACAATTAGCAACCGGCTATCGAAAAGCACACAAGCAACGGCGATAATGCTACAAAGTAGGCCTACTGTGGCGGCTCACCTGACGAGCAAATTAAGTAGCCTATGCAACTGCTCTAGGCTACTCGTAATGCTACAAGTACTGTGGCGGCTCGCTGTCGATTAAATCAAAGTATGCACCGGTCGGGGCGAACGTAGCCCCCGATCAACAGTGCACAATGCTAGAAAGACAATACCTTCGAGCATACAATTAGCACCCGGGCTTAGCGAAACACATAAGCAACGGTGCGAACGAAGAATAACACGGCGACTGTGAAGCCGCCGCCTGATCTAATCAAAGCAAGGTGGAAAGGTGATATCAGCTTCCGCGGTAGCCCCGGGCTACGCGTAGCCTTCACACTACTCACCCTGACCGGCCGTAGCCAAGTCTAACGAATTGCTGTCGCAGCCCTTGGTGGTCGAAGTCAAATCGAAGCACCAACCCTCAGGGTACGAGCTACTTGCGACAAGCTAGTGGTATATTAGCACACAACAATGTGTGCGACCTGCTCCGCGAGAAAATAGAAGGAACAGAACCTCGGTGACTTCCGGAATATATAGACATTCCCGGAGTCACCCGGGTGTCACAGGTGACTTTGTTGGTATAAAGATCTCGACCTGCGCATGCGCGCAATGGAATATCCAGTGCTACAAGCACCGCCTCTGGCGGTCAGTAGGAACGAAATAGAACCCCTTGTTTCTAGAAAACCGTGGAAGAAATTGGAAATGTGACCACATATTTAAGAAGAGCCATCCATTTGACTCATCCTGTAAAGAAGGGAGACACAAGGAATAAGATATAAGCACATTTAAGCTCAAAAAACTGTGTTTTGCCTTTCAAAGTAAAATTTCCATGATCAAGGTTTTTTGATTATTGTGTCTGAACAATTATAGACACGTTTGAAAACATTTGACACATGTTTTAGTGCGTTGGTATGCTACACTTTGAGTCTATATAGTTAGCACGATGTCAGCCCTAAATTGCTGCATCATGCCTATTATCCAAAATTCTGGGGATGGGGTGATTTGTGCGAAAGTGCCTGGGTGAGTTATAAGTAAGTAAGTAAGTAAAATGTATTTAGAAAAGCACATTTATGACAGTTTGCACTGTCCAAAGTGCTGTACATAGTGCATTCAGTAGGTAAACAATGAAGGTAAAATAACAATAACCAAAATAAAAGACGTAAAGCCCATACATCCACATAAACACAGATAGTAGTGCAGAGGTAAGTAAGTAGTGCAGAGGTTAATGGGGAGGAAACACCAGGGTGTACAGATGGGTTTTGAGCCTTGATTTAAAGGCAGAAATGTAGGGGGAATCACATTTATCAGGTGGCAGTTGGTTCCACAAGCACGGAGCAACTAGTGCAAAGTACATTTCTGAGAGTCGTGCCAGTGGCATGGCTGTATACGCTGGTCACCAAAAGAAAGTGATTGTCTACAGTAGCTCAGAAGAGAGTGACATCTCAATTCCACTTAACGACACCACTGATGAGAGTTCAGATGGCCAGAAAGATGATGATGGTGACTTTGTCATTGTGAGCTTTGCAGGCAAAACCACCTAGATCTGCTAGGCCTTGTTTAAGAAAATGTACCTTCAATCTTTGTCAACTATTTACTTTATTTACTTTAAATACACATTAAATAAGTGATTGTCTAATGGATTTGTCTTGCATTACAGTTTTTGAGATATATATAAATTGGCACAATTCACCCCACCTTATTTTCTCCGACAAGACAACTTTTTTTCCGAAAGCTATATTTCTTAAACAGTTTATTCCAGATCCAAAGTTTTTATTGCCAGGGATGCACAACATCCTGAAATATATGTACATATTTGAGTTGGAGACATAACTGTCAAGGCCTCACTTTAAAATCACTTTGAGTAAAAAGTTGCACAACTCACCCCACTTTCCCCTACACAAGTACACAGAAAATGACAATAAAGAACCTTGAACCGATATACAGTACATTAATAAGAGCTAGCAAGCCTTCAAATGTTGTGTTGTACCTTCATGGAGAGCAGTCTTGTGAGGTAGATCTCTGGGATAGCCTTGGCCCTCTCTCCCCCCCTCTCCTCACACTGCCTCTCCTGTGTTTGGGCAGATCAGTCTCCTCACTGGCCTTCACCAGGTGCCACAGCCTCACTCCTCCCTCCTCCCCATCATCCAGCATGGGCGTTTCTAAGAAGGAAGGCAGAAGTTACACACTATCGCTTTAAGTCATGCAAATTGCAGGCTTTAATATCATGAGGTCAAAAATTACACAAGTCAAGACGTCATCCTGCAATGATCGACAAATCGGTTGAAAATGTAAACAAAGTTATTAAAACACTATATCAACATGCCTGCTCTGTGTTTAGTCCAAAGCTTCTTTGTTAGCATTATGGCTCATCTGCATAAAGGAAAGCTATGCCACTTTCACTCCCATAACTTCCATTTTGTGTGTGGTCATGTCAATAATAATGTATTTGTGTAAATCCTGTGTACTCACTTTCTCCAGGCATGTAATCATGGCTGTCGTGCAGGTGATGTTTGCCGTTTCTGGGCACCAGGGCCACTGTTGCTCCATCGGGGACCTGGATAGCACAGATTTATTCAAACCGTTCACACTTTGGAGGGAAAGGTGCCTTAAAGGTGGAGTCAGTGATTCTGGAGAATGCATGGGTCAAAATCAATGAAAACCTCCTCACGATCCCAGCTACCTGTCTGTACTGTGTACTGTGTTAATAAACAGCCTATGCTTTGTAAACTGGCATGTAAACAAAGGATGGATCACCGTAGCTAGGAACATGCCAGTTTACAGAGCCTAGTGTTGTTTATTAACACCAGACTATTTTCATCGCATCCACACTACGCGACAAAAATGATTTCTCCAGAATCACTGACTCCACCTTTAAACAGTTGGAAGAATTGGAGAGAGTGTAGCCTCCTCTGACAGCCTGTTGCACTGACCTTGTAGTGTTGCAGTGTATTGAGGCGTTTCCATGAGCCCTGTACTACTGACGTCAGGTCCTCATCTGATAGGATCAAGTGACCTGCCACCGCCCGCTCGCCACTCTGCAGGGACACATGTGTAGGGAACCTCATAAATACTGCTTTTCAATTGCAGATTTAGGACTGAGTTGTATTAACTCAACAACAAAGACATACAGTATAGGACACAAGTGCTACTCTAAATCCATAGGCAAATGCTTATGCTTATGCTTATGATTTATGTCCCACAAGCCCGGTCTGAGCTGGGAAAGACAGCTTTTAGCTTCAGTGCCCCTGACTCCTGGAACAACTTACAGCAACAAATTAAACTAAATACCTTCATATCTTTTAACCAATTTAAACAAACTATCTTAAATCTGCCAAACTCTACCTGTAACTGTTTTAATTAGACTATATTGTACTTTCACCAATTTAATTTTAATTCCTGCCACTCTTCACCACTATGTAAATGTTTCAATTGTTTTTTTTTTCTCTTCACCTGTTGTTGTGTATTTGATGTTTTTGCATTGAATATTGTTTATGTATTGTTGTTTTTCCTTTGAATTTGCTTTGAACTCGACATCATTGTAAATGAGGGTCACCCCTCAATTGGTCTCTCGAGGATAAATAAAAGTTAAATGAAAAATGAAAATGGTACAGAGTCGTTTCCTCTCTTTTGGTAACCCAATTTTTCTATACTTGAATATTCCGGCAAAAAAGAGAGTACCCCACGATCTAAGGTTATAATGAATGTAAGCAACCAACTTTTAACAACGTTGCGATGCTAATGAGGAGCTTGATGTTGTTGAAGGAATAGTCTCAACATTTTTAATTTTTAGAGTTTTGCCTCACTCTCCAGCTCAAGAAAAGGAGACAGAAACCCGTAACTGTGCGTGCATTTTAGATGAAGGAAGGGGCAAAGGTCGCTCATCCAGGTTAGCTTAGCTCAAACACTGAAAATCAAGGGGAGCAGGTCAAAAGAAAAAAAAAACTTTACAACATCACTTAAAAGCTCCTGTGTTTCCATTGCCTTTTCTTGAGCTTGAGAGTGAAGCAAAAAGCTAAATATGAAAAATGACATTGAACTATTACTTTAAACAAAGTAGGACTTACCGAGGTTTAAGGAGTCGATATGTGGCCTCTGGGAAAAAGAGGTTCCCTTCCAGGTTTGTTCCAGAAGTTTTTCTTTCACCTGCGTGATGGTGTCACAGTCCAGGACTTTGGCCGGTACTGTCTGGTTGGTAGCGGCCTTGCTAGCGGCCGCAGCCGGTATCACAACGTTTAGGGTCTGCACAGAGGAGCAGGAGGGTCGGGTATTGGTGCAAAATATTATCATAACACAATGGAGAAACTCAGTGTGTGGTGAAACAGTTTGAGTACAACTTTTCTGATTAATTAAAGTTGAAATCAGCTATTCTGGAGAACACTTGCTTGTGTCAAAATCAATGAATATCTCAACAACAACAAAAAATTATAGGATTAACACACAGCCTAAACTCTGTAAACAGGTATATAAATAAAAAGTTATATATATATATACTGCACACACAGTATGTACAGGTAGTGGATTGTGAGGAGATATTCACTGTTTTTCCACAAAACAATGTTTCAATAACAAGCATTCTCCAGAATTGCTGACTCCACCTTTACAATTGAGTAAAAGTTGAATTCAAATGCAAACAGAAAAATTAAGTCCTACCATTGATACAGGTATATTCAGTAGTTACAACATTCAAGTTTATTGATCAAGGTTTATTACACACAGTACATGTGTATGATTGTATTGTCATGACTGTTGCAAAGAAATTCATAAAATAATATTTAATAAATAAATAATAATAATAATGTAATAACAAAAACAAATATGCAATGTTTTCTAACCAGCGTGCGATACTCCACGTCCTCTCTCAGTAGCCGGTTGTCGTTCAGTGTGTACTTTGCTTTCCCAGTGACAGCGTCCACTGGTCCCTTGTCCACCTGGTGCTTTATGGCTCTGAACAGCATGTAGAAGGACTCTCCTGCTGACTCCTGGACAGGGCAGACAGACAGAAGGGTCAACACTGTCCTAAGCTAGATCAGCTGAATGACTGGACGCTACTCAAACCTGTGATATTGTGAATTCATATGTACTTTACATATATACATATTATTGTTTTTGTTTCTGGTTGTAGCTTGTTTTCTGTTTATTTTGTTGTAGTTATTTGTAATTCTGATTTTCATATTGTTATCTCTTATTGTTTATCATTTGTCTATTTTATTTATTTTTGACATGCTGTCAAACATGTGATTGTCTGTTGTCTATATTGTATGTTTCGGACCCCAGGAAGACTAGCTCTCACTCTGGTGTGTTGCTAATGGGGATCCTAATAAATCAAAATCAAACACAACACAAGTTTATTCCAGTGTTTATCAATTAACATCTTGACCTAGATTGATACTTTAATTTGAATTATTATACTATATTATAAGTTATCATTATATTCTTATTAAAGAGAGAATAATTATATGCTCAACGTCATTGGAAAGGAGGGTCACCCTTCAATGATCTTGTAGTGTATTTCGTTATGACACATTCTAAGATTACTGATAATCAGGAGATTGTTTAATTACATACATACTTAACTATAAGGGGAGCCTGGAGCAGCTCTCGTGTGCATGTGTGTGTGCAGGATAGGAATGTGGATTGCTTAAGTTGAGGAAGCCTGAAGGCTGATCTGTAGATCATTCAAATTGCACACAAAAGGAGACTCCGGGGTGACTGTCTGGTGAGGGCAACTTAGGACAGCCTGGTTAAAAGCTAATTGATTGGCCCCTGGCTAAAGGGATTGTCTTAAAGTTACTGAATCAGACTTCTTAGTGCCCTACAAGATATCGCCTCTAGGGATTGATTAACACAGATGTCCTCTGAACAGTGTAGGTCAGAGTTAGTTAGGGTCCACCAATCAGGAGTTAGGCGAGGTGGAGCTTATTGACCTAAGGACCAATCAGCTCACTTAGATTTGCAGGTTAAAGGCCACCACAATACAGGAAAAGACAGGTTTTTAGCTTACAGGAACTCTTCATAGCTTTTTCTTTTATGCATGTACCTCTATCAGGCCCCCAGGATGCTGCCTTCTCCGAGCAGCCAGCATGGACATGTGGCCAACCCATTGGTATTGCATGGTGAGGGGTGGAGCTTATTTTCATACGGCCCGTAGGCAGATTTCCCTGTCCACACAGTACAAGCGGCGAACAAGATTGGGCCGCATGGAATTTCCGGATTATACTTCCTTGCTGCGCCTATGAGCAGCTTTCATAGGAATGAATGGGCGCCATGTTTCAATACGGTGTCCATTTCTTTATATGTCCATGACCTCTATTCGTTTTTTGGCTACACACACTTTAACTTTTTATTGGCTTCGTTTTGACTGCAGGATGAGTTTTGTTGTTTAAATAAAATAATTGTTCCTGAAGACCTCCTCATCTGCCTCAAACTGCGTCTTCTTTCATCAACCTGCTACCAACGCCGTTTTTCTGAGTAAAGGCCGAAAGATATACAACAATCTCTCGAGTATACACAAAGGTTAAATGAAAAACATATAGTGTACGTACCCTCAGAAAAGTAAACAGACAAATGGACATCCAGTTTGTCAAAAGCTTCTCAACCACTGACTCCGTTCTGTGAAAAAGTAAAAAGTGCACATGTGAGCACAGGGAATATTAAGAAATGACATCACTCAAATTCTAAAGACACCTCTATAAAGCATAAACCACTAAGGGCCACACACTCACCTGCGCAGCATGAGTTTGGGGTTCTTGGCCACGTACTGCTCCACTAGGTCATTGAGCAGTGTCTTGAGGATGTCAGTGAAGTACTCCAGTTTACCATGCAGGGCCACAGTCAGCAGAGAGGCCACATAGGCCCGGTCCCTGGGGGAGAAGGTACGCTGCACCTCAAGAGTGTGGATGAACTGGAGGGGTTGAGACAGGGGGGAAGGAAAACAGCATATTGTATAACAGCAATTTGTTGTACATCGAAATGTCTAAATAGACCACAGCATGGAGCAACAACAGGTTATTTTCATGCTGGTTTTAATATGGAGCGCATACTGTAACAACCAAGTCTATGAATGTAGTGCCACAGGTGATGCTTTATGTTTATTTAATGGATATAGTGCCATGGAGACCTTGTGTTGTATGTTTGATTGTTAAATATGAACAAAATTATAATAAAGTAGTTGGGGTGTGGGAATCCTATTTGTTGTATGCTGATTCTGTGAGCTAGCCATAGCTACTGCTAACTACAATCTGAGCTACTGTCCTCCACACACACACACACACACACACACGAGCCCATGTTACAATAACTCATGAGTAAGGGCTTAAATGTAATGTATAATTCTCATAAAAAAGAAGAGTATAAGGATATTTGATTTCTCCCCAAAACAAACCTGAATTTCCTGAAAACAAAGACTTTATTTGAATCACCTGCTCTAACTATGGCTTACACATTAGAAGACTGTTGGCTTACCTTGGTTAGGAAGAGTTTACTGTTGAGTAGATTGGAGAGCTGAACCAGCCCCTGTTCCACAGTCTGCCTGCGACTCTCTGGGATGTCCAGGTCTCGCCTCAGTGGAGACTCCTGGTGGCCGGGGAAGAAAATGCGCTCGGCGTACGCCCGGTAATCCAGGAAGGGAATCCCTGAACCAACCAGATCACTGGACATGTCCATCATCTCAGTCATAAGGTCTGCAGTAGGGGAGAGAGAGAGGGAATGAAGGAGGTTTATCTGTCTGTATGTCTGTCTGGCTGTCTGTGTGTGTGAGTGTCTGTCTGTCTGTCTGGAATGAAGGACGACTGTCTGTCTATCTGTCTGTGTGTGTATGTGGCATCCGTGCAAAATAATACAATAAGAAAACATTACATTTCAACAGATTTACTAGTAGGTAGAATTTTATCAATCTTTAATTATTTTATTGAACAATCAATTATTTAATTTGACAACACAAGCATGAATGTTGAGTAAAAAATATTACTCAACAATATAAGTAAGTGAGGAGATTTGTTTTGTACCCGTGAACTCTTTCTTACAGCGGTCCCTCACACTGGTCTCCAGGTTCTCCAGCTGGATCTGAACCTTCTTGTAGTCCCTCATGGCCTGTTTGCTCTTCCGCCTGACAAACAAACAAGGATGCACAGACAACAATTAGGTCAGGAAATAAAGCCAAGACACTTCAAACAGTGTTCCATGATTCCACTGTTCCTGGGAAAGAAGCTTGTTTAAGTATACTTTAGTAAATGTTCACTTCTCTGACACACAGTGCACCTTTAAACTTAAAAAAGGTTAAATAAATAATCAACACTGTTCATAGATGAAAGAAAAAGAAGACCAGTACATTTGAGTAGGTCCGGGGTGATTCTGACCTCAAATTTTCACGATTAATTGAGAACACTTTAACTCGATTTACGATTAATTAATTAGTTCACCAACAAGGTTTGTACTGTAAATAGTACAAGTAACTTAAATCTCTAGTAAACAAATATTGGAAATATAAACGTCAATAAATCACTACTACTACATTTGAGTCCAATTGAAGTGAGTGAACTGAGTGCAGCTGGTGTGTTTACCTGTATATGAGAACTATGATGAGCACAATGAGAGCCACTATGGAGGCTCCCACCCCCACTCCCACCTGAGCCTCCAGAGGAAAGGTAGAGCCGGCCTGGCTGTCGTACTGCACTCGGCCCAGAGAGAAGTTCAGGTTCCCCATTCTCACCTGCACAGTAACAGACACAAAGGAGAACAACTGTTGGTGTGGCCATTGAGATTAAGTTGAAGGTGTTTGGATTTCAAGGTGCTCCGAGGAACTTTCATTTTGTGTTTATTCTTGGACCAAAAGCGGTAGTGTTTACTACGCCAGCTGTAGTTCCTTGGTGAGTGTACCCATGACAAAGGTATTAAGAACGACTATATAAAAAAAGCATTCTTTGCACTGAGGGTCTTGTTTGCTGTTACATGTCATTTGATCATCAGAGGAAAAATTAGACTGTTTCAGAAATATTTAAAACTTCCCCGTAGCTACTTTTAACAGTTGAGTTGTTGTAACACTAGTATGGTTTAGTTTGTAATCATGCCTCATTGATTTTTCTAATATAATTTGATCCTTTGAATCTCTACACTCACAACCACACAACCTCAGCTGATTGTCAGTGTGTACCAGGGTAGGCCACAAACCTTATTTAAAAAGGGTCTTTTTTTATTAAATGTTGGGAAATACGTTATTTACTTATCATGTTATCAGCAGGGTTCTCCAAATAAAATATAAGACTTTTAAGAAATGTATACCACCTTTTGAATTTAAATGTAATGCCAATTGCACTCTCATACAAGTTGACTTACAGTAAACTCCGGCAGACTGTCCAGGCCCTCCTGTTTGATGCCTGCCTGGACTGAGGGCTGCTGGGCCGGGGGTTCACAGTACAGGTGGTTGTGGGTCAGGGTCTTCACAGCACACAGCCCCTCCCCTATCCGAGCCTCCACCTCATGCTTGAAGATGGCCAGGTCCAGGTCCTCTCCCTGGAGAAAGATACACAATGAAATGTTCAATTCATTTTACAAGGTAAACTGGAGTACTTCACTGACATCCTCAAGACGCTGCTCAATGGTCTAGTGTAGTGCAGGGGTGTCAAAACTTTTTTTTTTTACCGAGGGCCAAATACTGAAAAAAATATACAAAGGGCCAGGCCACTCACTAGAGGTGAAATATATCACCTCACTTTTTGTGTATTAAAGTTAGCGAGATCAATTAAATGTTAATAAACTATGCTTGATAATTGACTATGCTTAAAGAAATAAAAAAAATGTCTACATCACAGCTTTCCATTAATGGGCTTTCATTAAGTTTGTTACAAAAAGGGTTGGCAGTTCATTTTCAAATCTTAGTCAGGATAGTGACCCCTCCTTTACAACCCTATATAAAAGGGGGAAAAGGGAAGGATAGGCTATATTGTATATATATAAAACAACTTCTCTGTTAAATCTAATCTTAATCATGCAATGTACAGTGTAATGAAGTGGTAAAGTCAGTTACATTATTATAAGAATATTTATAATTTATATAGCGCCTTCCAAGGGGACCCGAGGCCGCTTATATGTAACGTGACGGGCTCCTCCACCCTACCTCCACAGAGATGACGCTGCCAGGCTTGTGGTGGTAGGGCTGGCTGGGATCGTCCCGGTTGAGAGGGTAGAGCCGTGGGTCAGGCTCATAGCTGAAGGCTTGGTTCCCCACCGCGCTGAAGTCAAAACGCAGGCTGTCCAGTAGGAAGTGAACCCTGACCGTGGCCCTCCTGGCCTCGGGACCCACCGCCGGAGTTGGACAGGAGATGAGAGAGGAGCTGTTTACAGTGCAGCGAGACTCGTACTGTACAAAGGAAATATATAAGAGATGTATTTATCTATGAAGCATATCTATTAGGATCACAATCACCACGCTTATAATACACTGCCTGGCCAAAAAAAAAAAGAGTCACCTACTACAATCTGGATTTAAAGCTATAGTGCGTATTTCGGTTACATTTAAGCCATGGCTAAATGAGATGGCACAAAGTTGATTAAGTCTATCAGCTCCACAAAAATCTCTGTGTATGTCTCAGTATGGCAGCGTTTACAATATTCTAAAAAAGCACTGATTATTAAGTGGGAAAGTGTCCCTGAGAGTCTGACCTGTTTGACTTGACAGAGCGTTCCTTCAGGACATTCTGCCTCTGGGACGATCCTCCTGCCTCTCTTCAGTGAGTGACCAGCGCTCCGTCTCTTTCCGGCGCTGCGTCTCTTGCGGGGAGGGAGCGTGTCAGGAGGGCTGAGGGTCACTCTCATCCTGGGCTCCTGCACCACATCCAGGTTCTGACCAGACACTCTGATGACCCGCCCTCCCCTGCAAGGAAAAAAAAAAAAAATCATGCTTCATTCATTATATTTTATGTTATGGTGAAGTACTGAAAGCAAAATGTTTTTTTTTCAAGCACTTACTGGTCAATTTTGAGATGTTTGGACTATTTTGCTTCCGTAACATGGTCTTCTGTCATGCTACTTCAAATCAAAGGTCCACAATCGGGCTAAACCTGGTGTGTTTGTTTATTTCTCCTATACAACCATCTTTTCTTAAAAACATGTTGAAAAAGATTTTTTTAAAGACCTGTACATAGCATTTTTTGATTTATTAAATAAAAAAAAGGCTGTATCCAAGATCTGTTCTGTTAAACATTGGACAATAATTTGTTGCAAACATAAAATAAAGATTTTAACCCTGGCTTTATCCAACACCTAGACCATAATTGGTTAAATGTATGTAATCAACTGGCAAGGTTTCATGATGGAATATAATAAGTTAAAACATTTACCCAAGTCACCTGCAGTGTCTCACCTAAAGACATAATTACAATAACACAACGTATACTAAGTACAGGATCAAATGTTAATTTAATTGAGATGGATAAGCTAACCTGAGGAAGCTTTTGGACGGAGCAGCCATTGTGATGTTGGGGTTGTGGGTGTAACGATAGACCACACCCTGTAGGTGGCGCTCAGCCCCTCCAAAGCGCACAGTGAGGGCGTGTTGGCCTGTTCTGTTGCTGCCGGGGGTCAGACAGCTCAGCTCATTCTCCTGGATGTGCAGCCTGAAAACAGAAGCACACACACACACTTTTACATTTCATCAAACATGGACTTACCCTGTGTTCCAATACCCATACTTTCTGCTATTTAGTATGGTAGAAAAAAGATTTAAGGATGTCCCAATTCTTGTGGTCAGATTTAGCAAAGTGTATCCCAATTTGTGTGCCTACTGCATGCTGACTAGATTATTTCCATGGTCAAATGTAGCATGTCAAATAGAAAAATTAAAGAGAATTGGATTTGGAATGCAGGGACAGAGCCAAAGACAACTTTTTGTTGGTAGAACTCGAACATTAAAACTAATTTAAAAGGTAGGCTCAGCAATTCTGGCTAATCACTTTTTGTCAAATCAGTGCCTAGGCTGTTTATTTTCAGCACACTCACAGTACATAGAGGAAGCATATATGTAAGAAAATATTCACTGACAAAGTGATTTCGATGTAGATATATGTTTGTATGTACATAGTATTGTAGTATTTTTTGCGAATTAAATTGAGACACTTACAGCATACTTTTTTTCTAACTTTAAAAAAAAAATTGTTATTACCCTTAACAACACAATGAATTATGTAGACAATAACAGTTCACATAAACAGTAGTACAGATATACAAGTACGTAGGTAAAAAAAAGGGATCACTTACAGCATGCATGGAACTCCTCCGATCAGGATGCTGACGTCACTGGGGTGTCCGGTCCTCAGCCTGTGCCCTGTGATGGTCAGTGCCGTGCCCCCAGCCTGGGGCCCTCTGTGGGGGAAGATGCTGCTGAGGAGGGGGTCCTGGAGGGGATGAAGACACCCAGAGAAAGAGCAAAGAAAGATATGTGGGTGAGAGATGGAGAGGAAAGGGAGTATAGAATCAATAAACCGATAGTGAGCGTGTGATTTATTGGGCGGATAAACAAGACACCAGGGGCATTCTGGGAAGAAAACAAAACACTAGAAGGTTGGGTTGCCTCACAGCCAGCGACTGAGAACAATTCATTAGCTTGTCACTAGAGCTAATTAATTAAGGCTGTTGTGGAAATCTACAATCAGTTTTACTGTAAACATGTTGTTAAGTTATTACACTGCAGTGGTTCCATTCGTGGGCGAAACCACCACTTCTTTGGGGGAGGGGGGGGGGGTTTCCCAATAATGAGAATGGAACAATCTGCCCCCCCACCCACCCCATCTGCAGTGGAAAATGCATTTGCTCTCTCCTGTTATCTGCAATTTATATTAAATCGATTTACATATTTTAAAGACAAACTACATACATTTTCCCCAAAAGAAACTATCCTGTCTCTAAATAATTCCCAGGGGAAGGCTCTAAGGCGGGCACAGTTTTATAGTAGGGCATAATTAAAGGAAGGCTGTGAGCTGGAAACTGTAAAAACAAAAAGTGAACACATTTGTGTGTACATTCTACCAAATGAGGCATTTCAAGATTGTGATTTAGAAACAGCAGAGGTCTCGGGCGCTGCGTCTGTTTTGGTTCCACACCCAAATAACGACTACCGTAGAACTGAACAAAAGCTTGTGTGTATGTGTGTGTGTGTGTGTGTGTGTTTTTGTGTGTGGGTGGGGTGGGTGTGTAATGAAATCAAAGTGACTCCTCCTTGTGAACTGGGTGTGATAAAAATACAGATGTCCCTGTTATTTAAATACTTGTTTATTTACTTCAGCTTCATTATAAAATCAACCAATGCATAAGGGTGTAGTGGGCGTTTCTGCAGACATTCAGTGGGTTGACATGCACCATAAGCAGGACTACAGTCAGCTCTCTGTAGTAACCTCATTTAGAGCAACTCACTCCAGGCCAAAACATTGTTTTTCTCAAGCGCTGGTAAATTTTGAGATTTTGTCTATTTTGCTTCCATAACATGTTCATACCATAGATAGTTTATAAAAGGTTCATACTAGTAAAAATAAAAGGTCCAAAATGTACATTTAAGTGTGTACTTGACTAAACCTTGTCTGTTTGCAAGAAACAGACAACCTTGTTTCTCCATACAACCATCTTTAACCCTATTATCTCAAGATGTTCACTACTGTAACCAAAATATCTCAACTTCTAAAGCACTTACATTAACATCATTTTCAAGATTCATTATTAGCACTATTTTGAATGTTATTACGAAAGGATTTGTTCATATGTTTGTTAATTGTCTGACAGTTTATTCTAAAAAAAAAGATTTTATTCTTTATCCAACTAGATTTTTATCTAGATTTTTGGGTTTCCCTCAGTAACCTGGTTTCTTATATATCTTATATTTGCATTCACCTGGAAGCGGAAGACCTGTGCAGACAGCCCGACCCCTCCACCCCTCACTCTGACCGAGGCCTGGCCGCTCTTCTCTCCTCCACTGCTGGTAGTCTCACACACTATCCTATAAAGACATGAGATGCTTGCGGTTATAAAAGCAAAATTGGGAAAAAATTATTATTGTTTTATAATATAATAATAAAAATCTTTAAATGTTTATTTGTTTCGTGCCTTTTTTCTTTATATACTTTATTGTAGGAGCTCAAATAGATTATCATCTTAATGTTATTGTTCACATATACAGCATCCTACACATGATTTATTACCAAAACACACACACACACACACACACACACACACACACACACACACACACACACACACACACACACACACACACACATATATGTTAAAAAATAACAAATACATCTATATTATATATATATTATGATACACATATACGCATAGGCCGACATACACATATATACAAGTCAGTACACATATATGTATGTAGGGGAGAACGGGGTAATCTGTCACACGGGTTGGTTGTCACAATCGTTATATCTCCGAACCAGAAGGCGCTGTCTGTGAAATTTTGATATGTAAATATCCACAATTGGGATCAGAGGTCACCTACATAGTCTTCCTTGGAGTTAGACTGCTGAATTTGAGGTGAGAGGACTGTTTGTGTTTTTCATGTCAAATTGAAAATATTTAGCTCAGTATTTTTCTTCTAGGCTTTTACACAATGGGTTTATAACAAAACACTTGTTACCCATACAAAGTGTGAAGGGTAAACTATAGTTTAGATTGTGGTTAGCAAGCTAATTAGTTGTCAGATGGTTGTTGGCCTTGATGCTAGCAAGAAATTCAAGTTGGGGTTGGTTGTCACATGTTATCTCAAGGCTGCAGCCAGAAAAGGAACCCAATAACGAAAGAAATTGTCAAGCTGTATCCTCACTGACACCCCAGAGAAGGAAAGAAAAAAAAAGCATAGCAAGCAAAAGAAAAAATCAAAAACAACCCAGTGCATCCCAAACTAGACCAGCTGCCAAGGCTACTGAACGTTATGTAGGCCTATTTGTCAACTTGACAATGCAATTAAACTTTCAAATTTTTAAGATTATTCCCATTAAGATTACATTGTGACAAACAACCCCATAGTGTTTGACAACCGACCCCTTGATGGGGTTGGTTGTCACAATGTGTAAGGGTGTCTTTGATGATTAATTTCTTCTTTATTACAATACGATAGAAAAAGTGAGGGGTACACATTTCAAGCCAACACCTTAAGCTTCAATTTAATATAGGAATGACTATTGAAAGATGTTTAGGTGATAAGCAATTCTCACTAGAGTAAAAAGTGTGCCTACTTACCCCGTTCTCCCCTACTGTATACACAAGAGACAATAATAATGATAGTAGAAATAATGGGGGGAGAAAATATTCTTAAATATATTTTAAGATTGATATATGTATAGAAAAGAAAAGAAGAACACAAAAATGGAACATATAAATAATAAAATGTAAGTAAATTCATGGCTTGCCTTGAGGAGACTTCATATCTGCTGTGTATGACGTTGCAGGGGACCCCGGCTACTGTGACTGAGTTCTGGATGTCCTCTGCTCTCTGACCCAGGTTAGAGCCTGAGATAGTCACCAATGTCCCCCCCTCTACAGGGCCCGATACTGGGCTCAGCTGAAACACACAGGGTGGATAGTATGCTTATGGATATAGTATGCTTAAAAATACCCGGATGTCTACTACAGAGGTTTTTAGTTTTGAAATCAGCATGCTATTTCGTTGATTATGACCCCACAATCCAGTGCACACTGGAAGGGACGTCACATTGACGGAGCCTCTGTATGAAAACAACCGGGGATGCGACGGATATAAAAGCAAGAGGCAAGATCTCACTCTGGTGTGTTGCCAATGAGGATCCTTATAAAATACAAATGTAATCAAATCAAATCTCCCACTCTCAAAGAAAAACATTAAATAATAATAATCTTAAGAGAGTGGGAGTTCAAACTAGTGGTTGAGAAATGTCTCACAAAGTGAATGACAGGTGCGGGGCAGGTGTGTTGGATCTTGTGTGTGCAGGAGTCCTGGTAGACACAGTGGGATCCGCCGGCAGTAGCAGCAGCCCCACCTCCACCTCCTCCACACCACACACAGCCATACTTAGGGTCCGCCGTGCGACAACGACTGCAGTCTGATCGCCCCACAGAACAGTTGAACAGAGTCACTGAAAGAAAGGCAGAGAGAGAGAGAGGGAAAGTCTGTGAGAGGGAAATTACATCAAACAACCATACAATATGTAGCCACAGATGCTACACATAATCAGATTGGGTCCCATCTGCACATTGTCAAACATGCTCTCACAGTATAGCATTGACACACTGCTGGGCTGGGCGATTTGACAGCAAATCAATATCAGGATAAATTCAACGATTATTTTGTTTTTTTTCAGCCCTTTTTTCGCTGACAAGGTTTGCACTGTAAAATATGCTCAACTATTAAAACTGGGATAATGTTATGTAATGAAATAGTGCATATCTTATCTTTGTGATTAAAATAAATTGAAGGAAATGGCACAGATACACTATTATTGGTTATGTATTGAATATTTCCAACCGAAATCAAAGCATCGCTCAAGTTGAAATGAACACTGATGATCACAGTTAAGTTTTGAAGTTAAAAAAAAACCTGTAGAAAATAAATAACTTGCATTTCTTTACTAATCAAATACATTATTTTAAAGATTGCCATTTGAAAAACTGAAAAGTACTTGAATCTCTGGTAAACGAATATCTGACAAAATATCCTGGACAGGGCCCCCTATCAATGTAATCGTCACGTGCAACTTTATGTAGAATACAGTGTCTGAATTCCGATTGATTAACTATTGATGAATTGTCCAGCACTAAACACACTACTGATTGTCCCTTACCATACAGGTCTTCGGTGCTGTCGAGGTGGAAGTGGTTTTTCCTCCTCACGTTTATAATGGCTGGGTATTCCTCCATTAAGCCAGCATAGGCATACTGAAACAAGAGCAGCAAATAACAAGGAACACCTTAAGCACTACTTATAATATGTGGTATATGAGCGGATGTTATGCACACCCATGTTACAGTGTGAGTCCAATTATCTGCTTAGGGGAGCAAATTCATGGAAACACAATAAAACCTACCGGTAATTTAGACAGACAGCAGTGTATTGGTTCCTGTTGGTATGACATGCCACTGGTCCATTGGAGTTGGTTATGACTCTTTTCTGTATGTCGATTTAAAGAGATTTTACACTCACTGGCCCTCATTTATCAATTTTGCGTGGAAACTGGTGCAGATTCTGGCGCAAATACCTCCCTACGCCAGGTATCGCGTGGGATTTATCAAACAGGCGTATCTCGCCAATCTCAGCGTACGCCAGGCCATTATTGATAAATGCAGCGGATGAAAACGAGTGTATCACGCCCCTATATTTTCTCAGTTTAGAGGCCTCGCCCAGAGGTTTTACGACATGGATATGCGCAATACGGCACTTCCCTGAAGTAGAAATTGACAGAATAACAGCGAAGGTAGAAAAAAAAAGAGTTTCATTTCGGAGCATTAGCCTACAAGCAGCATCAAAGAACGACAGAAGGCAGCAGTTAGGAAGGAAATAACTGCTGCGGTCAACAGCGTTGGTGTTGACTCAAAATCGCCACTAAAAAAGCGTGTTGCTGTTCTGAAATGCAACCAACTGGGGGTGCGGGGCTGCGGGCATAATATAGGTGGTGGAGGAGAAAAAGACGCACCAACTGTCCGATAATGGTCCCCATAAAATAAATACACGTCTGCAGAGATTTGAATGATTAGAATGTATTGGCCCTTTTAGATAGCACTATTCAAAAGGGTTTTAAAAACTAAAAATAACACATTTAGCGTTTTACTGTATGACAGCATGCGCTTGGCACGAGTGGTCAGCCCGGCCGTCAGCTGCACAAGCCGACCCGGCAGCGATCAGCTGTGAGAGCGCCCACCGTCCTGCTCCACCAGCAGATAGGAACAACGTGCCGGTTAACGGTGGAAATAAATCACTCGCTTTAGCATCAATGACACATTAAAAGAGGAACTAACATCTACAAAGTGCGTCAAATAAATAAAATGTTAAGCTGAATGTTGTGCCGTGTATTTTTTTGTATCATACTACATATTTAATACTTAGGCTAACATTTTGAATGAATGCAGCCCCCGTGCCTCAGTGTCCCCCCAGCTGCTCCAAAACGGAGACAACTGTCCCATGCAGCCCTCCTAAGTGGCCGGTGTGCGCACTATTGAATCAGCTCTCCTACTCAGTTGCACACCATAAGCTGCTCATTTTTAAGTGATTAATATCTTTATTTCGGTCTTATTTGCACTGCATTTGTATTATCTTCTAATAATTGTCCAACAAAGTCATCGGCTACCCGCACAGCCTGCACTGCGAGTCCAAGCTGTTTTCAAATTTGCGTACACGAGCTGAGAGCTGGCGTGGGATTTGAGCGTACCCTACGCTCACGTCCATATTGATAAATGCCGAGATTTGCGTGGAAATGTACGTACACCCATTTTTCTGGTCTACGCAAGATTGATAAATGAGGGCCAATATGAATGCTGCTAGATGGGTGTGGCGGCAGAGGTGGGGGGTTATCGGATTGAGACATGCAATTGATTTCAGATGGTGAAAGCTAGTAATTGGTATGTGATGTATGTGAACGAGTGCCTGTTTGAAAATAGAAGATCTGTGTGATTAGCATGGGACTAATAGCCACCATAGCTAAAACACAAGAAGTGCTCTCTTTTTAAGCCTTCATAGCAAATTCAACCCATTTAAGAATTTACTGTGTGCACTATGTGATAGAAGCCTGTCCTTTTTTGGGGGGGTTTGAAAACCTAGGTTCTAAATCAGCGTGTTACCAGAAATTATTGTAGATAATATTTTTGGGAAAATAGTTTTTTTTTCCTGACCTGGTGCGGTTGGCAGGTGATAAGGAAGACAGAGTGTTGTATAGCGTCTGGCTCCACTGAAGCCTCCACCACCACAGAATGATTCTCGATGTCCAACACACACTCGTAGTCCAGGTTCTCGTCCTAAATGTACACGGCACAGATCTTTAGTCACACAAGACACTTACGTTACAGTATAAAACTTTTTTTCAGCTTTTTAGGTACAAACTGAACATGTGTCTGCTTCCATGAAAAAAATGCCTTTCCTCTCTTTTCGTTTTGTTCCTTTCTAACAGTGAAAATCTTTCCTGAACCTAAAGACCAAGCCCCAACCACAGTGAGTTCTGCCAGCATCCAATGCGGAAGTGACACAAATTGCAGTGAACTGAGTGGCCACTAGGGGCAGGTTTCAAAACAGAGCAATTCCTCATTGACTCCCATGTTAAATATGCCGTTTTCACAGCATTATTAAACCTATTTAAGGCCTGGTACAAAACAAACATTCTAGTCTATATGTTTAGTTCATATCTCCATGACAACACTGAGGGGGGTGCATTTTTTTCTAGCAGGCTAGTTTTTATTCTACTGGAGGTTAAAATGTATGAATAATTAAGGGCGCGGTCTCTTGAGTGACAGCTGGCCCTCACTTCACCTCAGAGGTGAACCAAAAAAAAGTTACCCCTTAACTCTGAAGAAAATATCTGGTTTAATGTATTAAAATTATTTCCAGGCTGAATATGGTAACACATGTATGACCTGCATAAACACAGCTTTAGTGTGCTCACTCTTAGCTGTGAGCTTGTTGCCCTATGCATGGTGGCCCTTACCTTGAACAGGTGCAGGTGTTGTCCCACCAGAGTGATTTTCCTCTCCACGTTGACAGGCAGCAGAGAGGAATCCTCAACTTTCCCCACACACGGACATTCCTGACGGCAAATTATTCACCATTACAATGAGAGAGATAGCAACATAGAGATAGGCAGCTAAATTGTATAAACAAGTCTAGAGTGTACTCAAAATGTCTGTTAAAGGTGCATTATGTAACTTTGGGTGTGTCAGAAAAGTGAACATGTTCTAACGTTATAATCTTATATCTGAATAAACAAACCTTACTTACAGGAAAATAGGATCCCTGGAACACTGAAGTTAGAAAGCTACCTGAAAAAGTTCCTGTTCGACTGTTGTTGTTTACAGCAGCAGGGCCCACAGTATGTTTAAACACCTATTTTTAAATTTGGTTTCCATGGGCCTCAAAATTATTTTATTTTGATTTATGATGATGTAATTATTCAAGACTAAGAATTACACGCAGAGTAATAATGTTTTGTAAACTAACTAAACTGCATAGTGAACCTTTAACGGTGTCTATCATAATCATGGTCATATACAGTATGTGTGTCTGTCTGTCTATCCATCTTGCCATCCATCCATCTATCTATCTATCTATCTATCTATCTATCTATCTATCTATCTATCTATCTATCTATCTATCTATCTATCTATCTATCTATCTATCTATCTATCTATCTATCTCTCTCTCTGTCTGTCTGTCTGCAAATAGCATTATGGTTAAGTAGTACTGCTGCTCTGCAACTAAACCTGGTTCATGGTCATTCAGATCAGCGCTCTGTTCACTCACTCACTCACTCACTCACTCACTCACTCACTCACTCACTCACTCACTCACTCACTCACTCTCATCACTCACTCACTCACTCACTCACTCACTCACTCACTCACTCACTCACTCACTCACTCACTCACTCATCACTCACTCAAGTTCTCCTGCCCTGATCTTAACACATGTTGTATAGACAATGTGCATGGGTGTGTTGTTGTCATGCTACAAAAATCACCAGAAGAATATCACTGAATTTCTTTTGACTGCAAATAATAGCCTTACAACAACAGCAATAGCCTAATAACAATAAACAAAACATCAAAGTGGGAGCAGCTGTCCCATCTAATACCCCCACACCCAGCAGAAAAAGGCAGCTATTGGACACTATAAAAACAAGAAGGGAAATCCAAACCAAACATTCAACTTCAGAAGAAGCAAAGACCTAAAGAACCACCAGCCACCACCACCAGAACATACACACACCACAGTAATGGAACACGGGACAATTAAAAAAACACAAGGAAGGAGCTGAACTCAAAAACAAAAATGGTTGCCATGATCAGGGATAGCCGCTTACGTATATGTATAGGTTTCAAAAGTGAATCTGTATTATCAGCTAGCATTGAATGAGGTGAACAGAAATCGTGTTGCGAGAGCGTCTACTTGGTCAATAAGGCCTAGCAGTCAGGTTTGGTGCCTTAACATTTCTCAGTTCCATCCTCACATGAGAGATTTACGGAGCCCCTAAAGGGACATGGAGGAAAAAAAACATTTTTGGTTGAGAAAAAAAAAAAAAGAAAAAAATCAAACTCGAGATCTCGAGATCAAAGTCGAGATCTCGAGTTTAAAGTCGAGATCTCGAGTTTAAAGTCAAGATCTCGAGTTCAAAGTCGAGATCTCGAGTTTGCCTTCAAACCTCACTCACCGTCACCAATGGTCCATGCATCAAAGGCATGCCAATTAATGTATGGGAAACCACACAACAGTGTCATGGAGGAGTACTTGGAGCATTCTCTCTCACACTAACACCAAACTACAACCTATTAGGCATAAATCTAACGTTTATTATGCACATTGGAGAGAAAAGTGACAATGCTTCACTTCATTTTGGCGCACCACGGACAGAGAGCGGAGGTCTAATTGTCAACACACACACACACACACACACACACACACACACACACACACACACACACACACACACACACACACACACACACACACACACACCACACACACACACACACACACACACACACACACACACACACACACACACACACACACACACACACACACACACACACACACACACACACAGGCCATATGAAATTCAACCGGATTATGCAAACTTTCTATTTTTCCTCACTTGGAGAGAGAAAAAGCGCTGTTCCTGTGCGCTCTGGCACTACCAGCTGTGCCCGCCGTGAGCCTCAAACTGTGTCTTAATAGAAAAGATAACTGCAGGTCATATGACAAAACTAGCGATTGGACTAAGTTAGTAAAGCCTCATTCACACTTTCAGCCTTTCCCAGGAAGGGATCGTGTGTGAATAAAACACAGTCTGGACTACAATAATAATAATTAAATAAAAAAGCAAATTTTTTTCTCTTCCGTTCTGAGGGAAGCTTTCGTGCGTAAATGTGCCACACCGCTACATGCCTACATCATTGTCTCTGTGTACAAATGAAACAATCGATCGCTGATTATAAAAACTAAATTAAACTAATAGTTTGAGGAGAGTCTGCACTGGTGAATTCGAATTATAGCAGAAATTCCTCTGCTGTGCGCTGTTGAGAAACAGCGCCTGATTTGTTTTGCCTCGCACACGGTCGAGAGAGATAAGAGGCTTCACCCGACGGCACATGTTATTCATCTATTGCACCCAAAAAAATCACACATTTTAACTAAATAGCAGCAAAACTGTCAGGATCGCGTGGCGCTGTCCAATGTGCAGTGTCGTTTTCTCCCCAGCGCACAGCAAAGGAAGTTCTGCTATATTAAAAATACGCCAGTCCAGACTCTGTGTTTTATTCACACACGATCCCTTCCTGGGAAAGGCTGAAAGGGTGAATTAGGCTTTACTAACCTAGTCCGATCGCTAGTTTTGTCATATGACCTGCAGTTATCTTTTCTATTAAGTTTGAGGCTCACGTCGGGCACAGGTGTAGTGCTGCCAGAGCGCACGGGAACAGCGCTTTTTCTCTCTCCAAGTGAAGAAAAATAGAAAGTTCGCATAATCCGATTGAATTTCATATTGTCCCTGCACTATTGTGAGTGCTTCAAGATCCGATCGTATGGAGTCACTGGAGAACGCGGACATAATCTAATCCGGTGCAAATTACTCTTTGCGACTCATAGCCTTCATCAGACCAGCCAATACAGCCAAACAGAGTTCTCCTCAAGTGTAGGCGGCATTGTGTCTTGGAAACGTTCACGTTTTGATATAGTCAAATGTATACCGTCTACATATTGTGTGTGTGTGTGTGTGTGTGTGTTGACAATTAGACCTCCGCTCTCTGTCCGTGGTGCGCCAAAATGAAGTGAAGCATTGTCACTTTTCTCTCCAATGTGCATAATAAACGTTAGATTTATGCCTAATAGGTTGTAGTTTGGTGTTAGCGTGAGAGAGAATGCTCCAAGTACTCCTCCATGACACTGTTGTGTGGTTTCCCATACATTAATTGGCATGCCTTTGATGCATGGACCTACGGAGCCCCTAAAGGGACATGGAGGAAAAAAAAAATGTTGGTAAAAAAAAAAAAAAAAAAAAAAAATCAAACTCGAGATCTCGAGTTCAAACTCGAGATCTCGAGTTTGAAGTCAAGATCTCGAGTTTAAAGTCAAGATCTCGAGTTTAAAGTCGAGATCTCGACTTTGCCTTCAAACCTCTCTCACCGTCACCAATGGTCCATGCATCAAAGGCATATCAATTAATTTATGGGAAACCACACAATAGTGTCATGGAGGAGTACTTGGAGCATTCTTTTCTCACACTAACACCAAAATACAACCTATTAGGCCTCAATCTAACGTTTATTATGCACATTGGAGAGAAAAGTGACAATGCTTCACTTCATTTTGGCGCACCATGGACAGAGAGTGGAGGTCTAATTGTCAACACACACACACACACACACACACACACACACACACACACACACACACACACACACACACACACACACACACACACACACACACACAATATGTAGACGGTATACATTTGACTATATCAAAACGTGAACGTTTCCAAGACACAATGCCGCCTACACTTGAGGAGAACTCTGTTTGGCTGTATTGGCTGGTCTGATGAAGGCTATTATGAGTCGCAAAGAGTAATTTGCACCGGATTAGACTATGTCCGCGTTCTCCAGTGACTCCATATGATCGGATCTTGAAGCACTCACAATAGTGCAGGCAAAATATGAAATTCAACCGGATTATGCGAACTTTCTATTTTTCTTCACTTGGAGAGAGAAAAGGCGCTGTTCCCGTGCGCTCTGGCAGCACTACACCTGTGCCCGGCGTGAGCCTCAAACTGCGTCTTAATAGAAAAGATAACTGCAGGTCATATGACAAAACTAGCGATCGGACTAGGTTAGTAAAGCCTAATTAAGCCTTTCCCAGGAAGGGATCGTGTGTGAATAAAACACAGAGTCTGGACTGGCGTATTTTTAATATAACAGAACTTCCTTTGCTGTGCGCTGGGGATAAACAGACACGCTGGTAACTATTCTGCTCCAGATCTGCACATTGGACAGCGCCACGCGATCCTGACAGTTTTGCTGCTATTTAGTTAAAATTTGTGATTTTTTGGGTGCAATAGATGAATAACATGTGCCGTCGGGTGAAGCCTCTTATCTCTCTCGACCGTGTGCGAGGCAAAACAAATCAGGCGCTGTTTCTCCCCAGCGCACAGCAGAGGAATTTCTGCTATAATTAGAAATCACCAGTGCAGACTCTCCTCAAACTATTAGTTTAATTTAGTTTTTATAATCAGCGATCGATTGTTTCATTTGTACACAGAGACAAACATGTAGGCATGTAGCGGTGTGGCACATGTACGCACGAAAGCTTCCCTCAGAACGGAAGAGAAAATTTTTTGCTTTTTTATTTAATTATTATTATTGTAGTCCAGACTGTGTTTTATTCACACACGATCCCTTCCTGGGAAAGGCTGAAAGTGTGAATGAGGCTTTACTAACTTAGTCCAATCGCTAGTTTTGTCATATGACCTGCAGTTATCTTTTCTATTAAGACACAGTTTGAGGCTCAAGGCGGGCACAGCTGGTGTAGTGCCAGAGTGCACGGGAACAGCGCCTTTTCTCTCTCCAAGTGAGGAAAAATAGAAAGTTCGCATAATCCGGTTGAATTTCATATTTTGCCTGCACTATTGTGAGTGCTTCAAGATCCGATCATATGGAGTCACTGGAGAACGCGGACATAGTCTAATCCGGTGCAAATTATAGCCTTCATCAGACCAGCCAATACAGCCAAACAGAGTTCTCCTCAGGTGTAGTGTAGGCGGCATTGTGTCTTGGAAACGTTCACTGTTTTGATATAGTCAAATGTATACCGTCTACATATTGTGTGTGTGTGTGTGTGTGTGTGTGTGTGTGTGTGTGTGTGTGTGTGTGTGTGTGTGTGTGTGTGTGTGTTGACAATTAGACCTCCGCTCTCGGTCCATGGTGCGCCAAAATGAAGTGAAGCATTGTCACTTTTCTCTCCAATGTGCATAATAAACGTTAGAATTAGGCCAAATAGGTTGTATTTTGGTGTTAGTGTGAGAAAAGAATGCTCCAAGTACTCCTCCATGACACTATTGTGTGGTTTCCCATAAATTAATTGATATGCCTTTGATGCATGGACCATTGGTGACGGTGAGAGAGGTTTGAAGGCAAAGTCGAGATCTCGACTTTAAACTCGAGATCTTGACTTTAAACTCGAGATCTTGACTTCAAACTAGAGATCTCGAGTTTGAACTCGAGATCTCGAGTTTTATTTTTTATTTATTTTTTTTTTTTTACCAAAATTTTTTTTTTCCTCCATGTCCCTTTAGGGGCTCCGTATGGACCATTGGTGACGGTGAGTGAGGTTTGAAGGCAAACTCGAGATCTCGACTTTGAACTCGAGATCTTGACTTTAAACTCGAGATCTCGACTTTGAACTCGAGATCTTGACTTTAAACTCGAGATCTCGACTTTGAACTCGAGATCTCGAGTTTGATTTTTTTTTTTTTTTTTTTTCTCAACCAAAATTTTTTTTCTTCCTCCATGTCCCTTTAGGGGCTCCGTAGAGATTAGATTGATTTTGTGTTGGATGTTTGCCTTTCTAGCTGCAGCGAATACAAATGTCAAAATCAGTATTTCTCATTGTGTACATTAGCATATTGACTGCAGATTAAAGCAGAGCTATCACTGGGTCCATAATGCAGAATTAATTTTAAATGAACACTTAACTGAGATGAGAAAAAAATATTACCACTCTCATATCTGGGTAAATTTAGCTTAGCAGTGAGGAAACCGCTAGCTAGCCTCACTCTCTTGCACAGAGTAGACAAACTAAATAGAAGGTGTTAATGAGTGAGCTTTAGAGGTGCTGGTAGGTGGATATTCTTGGCTTTGTACAGAGCCAGGCAATTCCATTTTCAACGTTAAGCTAAGCTAACTGCTTTTCTGGCTGTAGCTTCATATACAGACAACTATGACACAGGGTGACACCTCTGTCTTTCTTCTTATGTAACTCACTTTCCCAAAACTTTTCATTTTGTTGGTGACGTAGGCAAACAGTACCATCCTTAGACTAAAGCTGCACACGTGACGTCTGCCGCTGCACTCACCCGAAAATAAGACTCTGTCCAAGAGGAATCGGACTGGTAGTTTGCTGCAAATTCAGAGTCGGGTTCAATAACCGTCTGAGGCGATTGTGTTGTAAAGACGAGGGACTTTTCACTGGCGCCCTCAACAGTCTTTCCCTCTGGCTCCTCCCACTCTCTCAGTGGTGAAGCTGAGTCCATGTCCACTGTGGTCTCCTTAGTGTCTCCCATAGTTAAAATGGCCACTACGCCGGAGGTGGTCGGGCTTACATCGGAAGAAGAAGAGCCCATCGCTTCACCCAAAGATCTCAGCTCAGAGTCTAACTGGCCACTAGTGCTATTGGGAGTTGATTCAGTGATATTCCAGGTTTCAATCCCTCCTGTCTTATCTGAAACACCTATTGTAATGCCATCATTTGCCTCTTCTGTTGTTCCATTCAGAATGGAGAAGGAGGAGAGGTTTGAGGTAGGGACATCCGTGTGAATGGTGGTGGTGGTGGTGGTGGTGGCCTGGGTGAAGAGCCTGCTAAAGGGGGAAGTTGTGGCCATGGCGAGGGGTGTTGAGCTGCTGGACTCAGCGCTAGTAGGGCCGGTGGTGGGTGGAGACACTGTGGACGTCGTGGAAGGGAGAGTGGTTGTTGAGGGGCTAAGGGTCTCTGTGGGTGGCGGCTGTGTTGTTGTTGTTGTTGTTGTTGTTGTTGCTATTGTTGTTGTTGTGGCAACTGGTGTGGTGGTTGCCGTAGCAGCCCGTACAGTAGCAGGTAAGGGTGTCAGTGTTCTGATGGTGGGTGTGGACGGTTTGAACTTGACGATGGGAGTGAATAAACAAGGGAGGGAGGAGAAGACAAGAAAAAAAGACAGTGGGAAGACAAAAAATTAGGATAAAAAAACTTAAAGGGTCATGCAAAATACATTCAGAAGCAACTCAGGAGCTGCATAAAAAAATAAACATACAAGAACAGCAAACAGACAGCCCATGCAAAAGATAACACATACGTACATGCATGTTGCATGATAAATGCACAGTAGAACAAAGCTACTTTCATTTAAAAAAAATTCAAGCAAGAGTGCAGACTTGGTGTGGACTCACATGATGGTTGTAGATGGTGACTCCGTGGCTGCAGGAGGGTGTGTGTGTGCAGACATGCTGGTGGATACACCAGTTACATCCCCAGTGACTGCTAACACAGCCCTGGCATCTAAGCAGGGCAAGCAGAACAACAAAAAACATGACAAGAGATTAGTGACAATACAAATGGAAATCATAGCAAAAACCAGCATAAATATTAATATATTATAATAAATATAAGCCTACAGTCTCAGGGGATCTTATGCTTTATATATACTTAAAATAAAAAATAAAATGATTGTAAATATACATTTTTAGTATATTTTAGTGTACTCACGGCCTGCGTCCAGAGAGCTGCTGGACCAAGCTGCAGTTGTAGAAGGTGAATTCTGTCTCTGCTACCGTCACGTTTATGAATCGCAGCGACAGGGTCACCATGACAAACTCTGCAACACCACAAAGCATACGCCACGATGGGTCAACTTCACCCAGCAACTCTTACAAGCATGCTTAAGATTTTTTGACTGGCAATTTTTTTTAAATTGATAGTCCTTGTTTCATGCAACTATTGTATTTTTTGTATTCATAAATTCGACCCATTGGCTAACATTGCTGACAATATAAAAAGAGGATCACCATCTCCATGAGCGATGGGGGGCAGACTGCTGGCATCGGGGGTGGGGCATGTCACTCCAGTGCTGGTCAGTGAGGCAGGCGTCTGTGTGTCCTGGAAGAAGCAGGAGTAGGCCTCTGCTTTCCCTAGACTAGGGAGACCCTCCACTGACACCGCAATCTGAGGTAAGATGGAATGGGAAACAGACATCAAAAGAATGAACATGTTAAAGAGTTGTTCTTTCACTCCACCAACTGAGGGTTCAACTTCTATCTCTAAACAGCTTAAACATTTGTTTAGGGCTAATGCTGCATTCACTTGGAATCGGCAGACAGCAAACTGGATATTTATATTTATTTTAAGCAATTTTTTATATAAGCAAACCGGATGTCATTGAAGTGGAAGAGAGTGCGACGGCTTTTACAACCAGATGTTACGTCGCTCCTCAAATGCATCGTGGAACTCAAATGAATCAATAAACTTACTATATGGAGGGAATCTAACATTACATTTTGGGGGGGAATTTAACTTTTGTTTTAGGTTTTCAATATAATATTACATATTTTGTTTATTTAATACATACAACTCCTTGTAAACAAACTGATTTCAGCATTGCAACACATGGTTATGCGCGTTTCGTTTGGTTTCCCTATGCCATCCTGCCATCTGTCTGTCTATTTAGATTGTTTTATGATCTTGCCGGTCAGGAGTTGTCACCCGCTGTCTAACCTGCACTGTCTGCCTGATTCTATGTGACTGCATCAATTGCAAACGACATTCATGAGTTTCCAAAATGTCTGAAAACGGTCACTGAAGTTCTCAAATTCCTCGTGAGTCGCAGATGCTCACTATTGTGTCGCTGGAATTTTTAACATGTTCGAAAAATTAATGCAACAAATTTGCGAGGGGTTGGCGATAGTCGAGCGAACATCGCACAACTTTATGCAAACTCCCGCCAAATGTTGGTCCAAATTTCGCCGAAGGTTCATGCAGCATCCACAAACGTGTCATAAGTACGAAAATCAGTGTGATTACAGTTGAAAATAATCTCTAATTTGCAGATTTTCCCACAATGTTGTGTCTCCAACTAGTCTCAGCCCAGTGAGATAGGGCCTTTACAAGCTTAGGACTACAACAGACACACAGTTAACAGTTATTCTTTGCCCCTTTGAATTACATTGGTTTTCTCCCCGCGGCTGATGTTGTGTAGGCTGAGTTGCTGGATGGCGAGGCACTGCTGCGTCTGGTTGAAGCTCCACAGCCAATGGCCCTGAGCAGACCCTCGCTGGCACTCCCCCTGCTGGACACAGCTGGGACATGACAGAGAAGAGTGAGAGAGAGACATTGTGGACTAGGGCTGTGTCTTGGCAAATGACTTCACAGTACGATACACATCACGATACATGGCTCACGATGCGATATATCATGATACATTATGGTACGATGCATATTTCGACATATTGCGATATTTCAAATGTGAAAAACAGATTTGTAATACAAGTTGCCTTGTTAGATCTGGGTGGTTTTTATACATCACAGTAAATTGATAATTAAAATTGCAAACTTTAATTCAAATTCAAAACTGAGCAATTTGAGGCAACTAACCTTACTGCGACATCTACATGAACAGAGGTTTTATATCACAACCCGTTTAAAAACCTGGATTTCTTTTCTCTAAAATATCAATCCTGGAGTTGACGATATGATACAAATATCACAAAAAAGAATCTCACAATATATTGCCGTATCGATATTTTAGCACAGCCCCACAGTGGACTAGAGAGCAGTACAGCATCCTGTTACATGTTAACATGCACAGTGACTTACCGTCCCTCCAGCACACACCAGCCACAGTAAGGGTCTTTGGCAGACAGACAGGAGGCACAGTCCGGGTGATCTCCACACTCTGCCACTGGACGCTTCTCTACCTGTAAACCACAAGGAAGGGAGGGTCAGCACTCAGAGACTCATTTCAAGACAAATGTATGCAGTGAACTGAGTGGACCCCAGCGCTATGCTTATAGTCTTGCCCTTGTCAGTTTCTCCTATGTGGTCTTCACTATATAATAAGGTAAAAATAAGTGAGCAACATACAAAACAACCGAATAGTTCGACGAATAATGGTAAATGGAATTATCTGTACTTATATAACAGTAGTTTTCTTGTTGTACTTTACCACTCCAAGTGCTTTACACTCCAGTGGCTTGCACCCCATTCACACATATACTGTACTTATGCACTGATGGCGGAATATACAGCCCATTAGATATTCTAAGGCTGATCATACTACATTGTTTTGCCTCTCACAAAGCCATTCACACTAATAATAGAATGATAACCACAAACGGGCTGCTGCATTAATGATATCTCAATTTCGGAAACGTATTGACAAACATTGCCCAGCTTGAAATAGAATAAAGTGAATTATTGCTCAACCCACTAAATAAATCAATGTGCTGGTTTATAATATTGTGGTTAGGGATAAATAGAAATCAGAGTACTTTGTTAACCAACATAGTGCCTTTGGATGTCCAGGGTTCGCACACATTTTTACCAATACATTTTCAAAACTGTTCCATGACCTTTCCATAAGAATTTACCCAATGTCCATAACCTTATTCAGGCCTATTTCACAATCATATGCTTCAATAATTTAATTTGTAATGTTTTAAACACTAGCAAATATTGGTATAAATTCAAATATTTTCCAAAACATTCAGTTATTTCCAAACCATTTCCAGGCCTGGAAAACAGTTTTGTCATAACTTTTCCAGGAAGTTCGTGACCGTGGGAATCCTGGATGTCTATTGATGGCTGACCACAATGTTGCAGACATACTGTACTGCAAGGTTAAGTGTGTGGCTGATGGAAAAAAAGCAGTCTAATGCTTATATCCCTCTGATCAAATATGTGGTCAAATATAACTTGATTATTATATTCGGAGGAAGACGCGATGTGAGTCGATACGTCAGTTTCCCATATCCATTTATCAGCATGTACGTCTACCACCACACACACACACCACACACACACACACACACACACACACACACACACACACACACACACACACACACACACACACACACACACACACACACACACACACACAACACACACACACACACACACACAACACACACACACACACACACACACACACACACACACACACACAGTGTAGGGAGTGTGCCAACACAATGAAGCCCACTTTCTCTAGTCATTACCATTGTTGTGTCTGACCTACAGCCTCCTGTGCTGACTGTTGTACCCCCATGGCAGCGGGGTGAGTGAGTGACCTATGATCCGGACAGCCAGCTGGCCTCTCTGTTTTCTCTCATGCTCTCTTATGCCTCGTATTCTTCTGTTCTTTTTATCTTGAGAGAGAGGCACACAGCTTGAGGAAGTATCAAAGGCTGAACAACTCCAAGAGACAAATGATAAATTGTCCCACCATGAATGACAAGCCGTGTTCAGTCTCATGCATGGAGACATCTGGGTGAGAGGCTCAATGAACAGACTCCCAAAGAAGGCTACGGCTGCTTATACCACTGTTGAGTCCTTTGAAGATTAAAAAATAAACTTGCTAACATAATCCACTGGAGTCCAGTATTTATATATACACCTCGAACTGTCCAAAACTACCCTTGAAATACAGCCTCCGCACTAGCACATTTTAATTTTCTCTGCTGCTTACTCTGGGAACGAACAATTGGAGCTCATTAACTATGTCAGAAAATTCACCAAGTCACCAATCAAATCCTACTATCTGATATGGGCGGGCGTAACCGGATAACGAGAGTGCTGCGCCATCTTAGTCGTGATAGGAAACAAAGATGGCTGCGGAATTTTGGCCTTGACACTTAGGGTGTATTCACACATGCCGTGTTTAGTTCGGTTGAAACGAAACTCAGGTGCACTTCCGCCTTCGGTGCACATCTTTCAGGCAGGTGTGAATACAGCAATCGCACTCGGGGGCGGACCAAACAAACGCTCTGAGACCCAGCTGAAGAGGTAGTCTCGATGCGCTTCCAAACGCACTCTGCTGCAGTTCGTTTGTGGTGTGAATTTGTCCGGACTCGATCCGACCCAAATGCAGGAAGCACTGTGCCTTTTATTTATTTTCTTTTTTAATAAATTGCCGTCAACTTCACATTATGGGAAAGTGTTGTTTGTCGCCGTTATTAGGACGATAAGTTGTGGTTTGACTGGGAGCCCAGAACAATATATTAGGCTACATTTGATCGAGAGGACGCGTAAAAAGGCTGAATGCGTTCAGCGATCAGATGAAGGAGAGGGGAGCATCTCCCGCACAGTGCCAACAGGTTCACCTGCGCAAGAAGTGTGTGTTTTTATTTTTCTTCCCATGTACGGGACCGTCAAGACCGTGTCAGTTTGGAGCTAAACTGCACCGAACTGATTGGCTACAAGCCACATAACGTGGCATTGTCATAGGGCTACATATTATAACCAAATGAAACAAAAATTATTTGATGTTTTTCTTCTATATCTATAGGCTTGATGTAGGCCATTTTATTATTTTTAACCCCAAATTATATCAATGATATATTTCACAGTTTTACTTCTGCTTCCCGCTTCTCTCCACCCCAGAATGTCTGTCCAATGAATGAATGACCTCAGCTCACGTGTGGTTTTGCTTCGTAATGCTGGTTCACTTGCAAAAGGGGCAATATGAAAGTGGACCACACCAAACAAAAAAAATCTAAACTTTATTTGGTCTGGACCAAAGCAAGTGAACTAGCGGACTTTCCTGTGTGAATACACCCTGAATGATTTGGACTTTCTTTAACAAATTTACAGAAGTCTGCACTCAAATCTTACATTAGCAAGAAATATGAATTTGTTGTTTTGCCGAACTGATACGGCAAAGGTTTAATTTACCAGTTTGCCCCGCTGGTCACTAACCCGTCGCTCTGAATACTTCACCTAGTTCATTGCTCCGATTGGTCTTAATCTGTGGTAGTGCTATCCAATTGCGTGCAGTGGTATTTTGAAATGCATGTGTTGGTGCCGCCCCTTGAGTTGGGAAGGTCTATTGCTCATTGCCGGACACTTCATAGTTCTAGATGTGGGTCTGGAATCCCAGGCTAGTCCCAAACAGCATTACCCTGAAGACTTACAGTAGTTTTGGTCATGATGTAGATGTGAGCCCCATTCTGGTCCAGCAGAAGGTCACTGTTGATGGGTGAGTTTTCCAGGATGGTCATGTTTGTGTAAACCTCCACGTGGCCATTTCGGCCCAGATACACCTGAAAAAGAAAAACAACAAGACAGTTCATAAATTGTGGCATATGAGAAAATAATATCACTAGCATTTGTTATATCTACAGCCTTTTTGGAAGAGAAAGTGTTAGCCTACATCCCTCAAAGTATAAAACTTAAATGAGAAGCCGAGAAATTTAAAAAAAAACTCAAAAAGGAATATCATATTCAGCTAAGGAGTCATACGCAAATCAAATCACACTTTGTGCCGGATCGCAGCGGAAGTGGCCGTGAATGTGATTATGGCACAGTCAAATCTAATATGAAGCGGAGGAGGAGGACACCCCTGGCTTAAGTGATTCCCAGGCCTTCAAACTCTCATGTTACCTCCTGCTAATGAGATTATCAGGGTTTTTTTTCATGCCTCTTTCCATAAGGCTCTCACTTGATCACTGTGAACAGAATGGAAGAGGATGCACTCAACACATACTGGCATGATAAGTAGCTTTGTAATGCCTGCTGACTTACATACATGTATGAAGGGTGTCATTTGGCATGTTAGATCTTGTAGAAATTGCTGTTGCCGTATTGATGATGGAACTTCTGATGTGCTACTGGTGTTAAGGAGCTTTACACTATAGGTAGAAAAAGAGCTATACATTCCTTGATAGGATTTTCAATTCAGAAAATTACACAATTTCCAATAGCCCTAACTGAAGGAATAGTTCAACATTTTGGTACAAACGCTTATTCCCTCTTTGTCAAGACTTACAGATGAGAGAATTCATGTCTTTGCCCTAAATATGTAGCTAGAGACGGTTTGAAAATAACATCTGCCTAACAGTGCCTATAACACTAACTAATAACCCCAATATATATTTGTTTGATGAGCCCACATGAAATCTCTGTCAGTTGCCTGTCTACCTCATATTGACAACACTAAAGGAAGGGATTGTGCCAATAACTAGTCCAGCAATTTCCACAACATGTCTTTTTTATCACCTCAGTAATTGTAGGCTACTGATTCAGCAAACAGGCAAAAACATGTTTCTCAGTGAGCAGCGATGTGGTAAGGAATGACTTACCTCTGGGTATATCTTAGCTAGCTGCTTCCCACTGTAGCTTCATATTAACAGATATGTATGATTTAAGTAGCAAAGTTGTCATCCAACCCTCTGAAAACAGCCAACAAAGGCAACAGTGCCTTTGATTACAAAGAAATCCTTCAGTGGTCTGAATTATACTCTTTTGAAGTTGCTGACAATTACTTTGTCACAAGTCATACTGCCCATCCAAAATAAACTGGTCACACACACACACACACACACACACACATATGGATGCTGTGGAATTTGTCCTGCTGTGATATGATAATCCTGTTACAAAGCTTACTTTGGATGGCCACATGGAGCGCTGCTTTGATCTGCTACCCAAAAGCACCATGTCTGACTCTGTGTCTCACTCTCTCTCTCTCTTTCACACACACAACCCCCCTGGAAACTACATTACGGAAGTCTTCCAAATAACTTTAAAAAAATGCATCAAGTTTCCAACAATGGCACAGTGCGGTCCACGGATAAAAAAAACACATGTATTAAGCAGGGGGATCATGTCGGTTGTATTGCTAGTGTGTGTGTGTGTGTGTGTGTGTGTGTGCACACACGCGCCCACTAGAAAAATGTGACTGTTGGAATGACTGGAATCTTCCAGGCTGGTGCCATAATGTAGTATAATGGGAACTGGCATCGCCTAAAAGACAAAACCCTGACATTGGTTACAAATGTTTTATGTGGTGTGTAAGGTGTGTCTGCTATGCTGGGAAATGATTCATAGACATGCAGAGACATCTCGGACAGGGCTGTTGGGATCATGGCATTAAGTAGTGGTTACATGTGTCTATTACAACAGGACTATTAAGAAACTGCCCAAAATGGGACGGGCCTAATGTTCCAAATATTGTTTGTGATACACTGATCATTGTTATCCCTCGTAACATACTGGTGAAATGCTTAGGGCGTCTCGCTGACTTCCACCTAGTGCATGCTGGGGCAGGCTCCAGGATCAAAGTACAGTACATATAGTAGGGATGACACAAGAACCGATGCTACCGAAATTAGTCAATAACAGAAATTCAGAAAATGTGACGGCACTCCGTTTACCGTAAGTACCAGGGATGAAATTCTTCCAGAACTAACAGGTGCTACAAGTATTCTGGTCTGCCGTTAAAAGAGTAAAAAACAAATAAGAAAGCGTCTGTCAAACAAAGACATACTGTATAAACACAATAACAACAACAACAACAACAACAACAAAACAGAAGACAAACAACAAATACCAACAGCAGCAGAGCACATGAGTCAAGTATCATCCAACAAATTCAAATGTTCTTAATAAAAGCAGTGTATGCTGAAGTACTGTACATGGGATCCTTTTTTCATTTTTTTTTACCGTGGTATGGTTACCGTCGAGAACCATGGAATTTCACTTGCGTTGGTATGGACTATAACATTTCTAGTATGGTGACATCCCCTATTTAGCAGGAGATGGGCTGTAATACCGGCCCTACCTTGTGCAGAGTCCCTTTGGAGTCTCCCAGGAAGGCGATGCTGTGTCCTTCTCTGACGCTGACGGCCACGGCTGTGAGTCGGGCAGTGGAGGTTTGCCACGCCGCGTTAGCTTCCAGCGCCGCGCGGCTAGCCATGGGACTGGGTGTGTGGTCCGAGCCACAGGGATATGCTTGAAGGGTATTCTACAAACACATGAACACAACACAGAGGGATCAGTTAGCTCAGCTGGATTGTGCGTAAAGTGACACGAAATCTTATATCACAACTGGAGATATTATTTTTTTCAACAGAAAGCCTCCAGATTTCCTTAGTTTGAATCAAACACGTGTTCCACTTTCAAAAAGATTAAGTTTGTTTTTCTAAAAGGCGTGTTTTCAAAATCATCATTTAAAATCTGAAAATATCTCCTCACGATCTGCTACCTGTCCGAAATTTGGTGTTCATACACAGCTGATGCTCTGTAAACAAAGGGTATGCAAACAAAAAGGGGCCCACGGTAGCTAGCAGCATGCTGGTTTACATAGCCTCGGTAACAGGTGTTCTCCAGAATCGCTGACTCCACCTCTTACACATGCCCAAGCCACTTGGAGAGCCCACAGACTAACAAATCCACATCTTTTCAATTAGTCTTTCATTCTTTCATACGATTGCTACGGAAGCCTTCTGAATCCCTCTTAATTCCTGGTAAGAGGATTGCACCATAGATTAAAGTACACTTCCTTAGAGGCCAACTTGCTCTTTTTTGCATGTTTGGCAAAACAACAAATCCTGCTTTACAGTATATAAGTCTCCCAAGCTCTGGCTCCAGATAATTGGCCCTGAAGGAGGAGGAGAAGGAGGAGGAGGAGGAGGAGGAGGAGGAGGAGGAGGAGGAGGAGGAGGAGGAGGAGGAGGACAGATGTAGAATGGGAAAATCTTTTTATAGTCTAACCAAGGAGTCAGTTTATCAAAATAAGACGGTGCATTGTGGTTGCTGCATGGTAAAACATGTGTGATCCAATACATCCCTGTCATCCCTCCATTTGATTCAATCAACTATCCTTCCTCGAGTCTAGATAAATGTATTCTTCCTCTCTGTCTGTCACTCTATAAGCTTGTCTTTCTATTCCCATATGTATGTACCCCCCTTATCTCTCTCTCTCTCTCTCTCTCTCTCTCTCTCTCTCTCTCTCTCTCTGTGTGTCTCTCTCTGCCTATATAAGTGGGTTCAAAAAGAACTCCTCTCCTTTCCTTGTCAGAGCTCATAAAGCAGAGGCACAGCTGATTGAGGCTTAGCTTTTGGGTTATTGATCCCTAACGATCCCATTAAAAGTGTGTACGGGAGCGGCCACAGCTACTCCCGGCCGGGGCATGTCGGAACTATGGGTCTTCTTCTCTCTAACCAGGGCCTCATTACTACGCTGGCTGCATTAATTTTAGTGCAGTCACTCAGCTTCATCTCAGCACTCCCTTGTTAACTGTGCTTTTTCTGTTTACTGTGTTTTTGTGACCACTGAAACCAATTGAGCCAATTCACTTTCACATAAAGACATACAGGGGAAATAATTCAACATGATATATGAATGTATGTATTTAATGGGCCAGCATCTATGCGGTTACAAACATACAGACGAAAATATAGACCTGAGCATGTTTTTGAAGAACAAACTCTTTTTCTTCGATCAGAGAAAACATTAGGTTGATGTTGTAGCATAACACACACACACACACACACACACACATCACACACACACACACACACACACACACACACACACACAACATGCAAGCAGTGGTCAGTTTTGAGCGTTTTGGCTATTTTGCTTCCATAAGATACTACTTTCATACTAAAATAAATCAAAGGTCCAAATTATAAATGCAGGTATTTGATTGACTAAACCTTGTTCGTTTGCGTCTGTATATTTCTCTTTTACAACCAACTTCATCAGCCATTATTTCAACATTTGATTTTTTATACTCTGGACCCAAAGATCTCAACTTTCTAGTTGATAAATGTCTACAATTTTGACCCTGTTCCACCGCAGTGTCTGGCCCTTAAAAAAAAACCATCTTTCAGAAACCTGTTAAGTAGAGTACGCAATGTTAGTTGTTTATTTCTATTCTATTCTATTCTACTTTTTTTGTGTTCACTTTTTCAGTTGTATTTTTTTGTTCCTTCAAAAAAAAAATCAAAAAATTGTCTCTCTCTGCTTACCATGGGCAGGTTGGCACAGCTGGACTTGACTTCGTACTCTATGTAGGCCACCTCCTCTCCGCCCTGCACCAGGCCGTCCTGGGTGTAGCACAGGTCGCGGGTGGAGTCGATGTGTCTGTCCAGTTGGTCCAGTGGGTAGACGCACAGCGCCGAGGCATCAAAGGCCCCGCCGCTGTTTGTGGAGCTGGTGCCGGCGCGGCTGGAGAAGACGCCCAGAAGATCCTGGCCTTCCCTGCCTGCACCACCTTGTCCCACCTGTTGCAACAGAGGGCATGATGGGAAGAAAAGTTCAACTAAACACAGCCCTGGGAATAGTTTAATAATAAAACATATTTCAGAAAGCAAAGTTAAAAAGGTGAGGCAAGCGATTCTGGAGAATGTTTGTTGACATATTGAATTTTTTGTCAAAATCAGTGAATATTTCCTCACAATCTGCTACCTGTGCGTACTGTGTGTGTGTGTGTTGTGAAAAATCAAGTGTTAATAAACAGCCTAGGCTCTGTAAACTGGTATTTCTTCACCCCACCTTTTTAACACACATGCAAAGAATAGGATCTAAGGGGGAGCTTGAGCCCCTGTCCTTGTGCCCCTAAAGTCCAAAAGTGCCCTTAATAAAAAAGTATAGTATACAGTATAGTAGTATCCACGAAAAATGCCTTACCAATTTGGAAAGTACTCCACATGCCGTAACCTCTAAAATTAACTCTGCAACTAGTCCTGACTCGTCATGGAAATAATGCTTAAGCCCCACCCCAGTTCAGTTATAGTAAATGATATCACTCAGGTATAGGCACTGTGAAACCAACCAGAACAGATTGGCACTGCACACTGCTGACCTATACCTTAGCTATAGGGTGTATATTTTGATAAGCTGTTGCTTCCTATAAGATAAGGATTTCTATGGGCTGGTGTGTTGTTAACATGTATGCAGATAGACAGGGCACTCGTTGTGGTGTATTGGTTACAGCCCAGAAATAATCTTGAATAAAATGAAGAATAAATAAATACCTGTGCAGCCTGAAGCAGGTTGTACGTTGTGGATGGAGAGGTAGTGGATCGGCAGACCAGAGGAACCTCCACGTAGGAATAGTAGGAGGTGTCATCCAGGCACACTCTGGCAGCGTAGGTCCTGTACTCCCTGGACGGTGACTTGATGTCCCGCCGGTAAAACAAGAAGTACACGTAGGAGTGTCTTGTGAAAGCCTTGACGAAGTGGTGGTCGTATTCTGACAAACGGCCCGCCACTGCCAGCTTGGCCGTCTCCTCATAGGAGAAGATGGGTTCGGATGAGAGGTGTCGGGTGGGAGATGGGCGGATGGCTGGCCGTGTAGCCCCTACCCACGTACATCACCGTCCTGTCCCCGCCGCGAAGCCCCCCCACCACCAGCCCCACCGTCGACACAGAGGGGTCGTTGGCCGCCACGTACTGCGTGTCCACGGGCCTCTCGGTGGAGAACAGGACCTTCTGGATGGAGGCCAGGCTGCGTTTCTGGCAGGTTCCTTGGTGGATGCTGCCGCAGGTGATCAGCTCCAGAGACTTGGGGTCGACCAGCAGCAGTTTGTTGTGGTTGCTGGTTCTCCGGGCCTGGGGGCAGTTCCGCTCGGTGACCGGGGGGAGGCAGTCCTTGCTGTCGCTCACGGGGCCCGTGGTCTCCTCTTGCTCCAGCCGGAGACGGTCCGAGCCGAGAGAGTCCAGCTGGAAGAGGTGGTCCCTGGCCCCCACGTACACCCGGCCCACAGAGGGGTCTGGGTGCAGGGCCAGGTGCTGGAACTCCGTGTCATTGCGGGAGAAGCGAGGGTAGGAGCGACCATTGGAAGCAGTGGTAGAGATGACGGTGAGGATGAGGAGGAAGAGCAGGGTGGAGTTCAGAGCCCTCCCATGTAGCATGGCAAATATTCTGAAAACAGAAAAAAAGGGTTACATTTATTTATTTACATAGCACCTTTCCAGACAGACCTAAGCACATAACATGTATACTATCATAAGAAAGAACAGAAATAAAATAGGTAAAGGAACAGAATATATTTAAGAACAGAAACAGAGAATATAAAAGTATGATCAGAGATAACATAGATCAGAGAGTAGGGTCAGAAGCCTATAGCACTAGCAGATGTTTGAGGCTGAAACACACTATCATGTTTAGCCTGACCTAAGATTAAAAAAAAAAGAAAAATCTATATTCTCCTTATTGTCAACCCAAACATGAAGTTACATTACAAGCAGCAATTTTCCTGTGGTCAACACCAGATATAGCTTACTCCTCAGTGCCATAGACCGAAAACTACTGACAACACATGAACCTCATTGAACATGTTCTTTCATTACAATGTACAAACACACACACAATGTAGTCTATTTTGGGTAAATCCAAAGATCATAGTCATTTAGAATATTCCTTCTTTCTGGTGTATCCTACATGCCAGTTCACCAAATCCACATATGTTAAAAAAGTGAAAGTGTATATTCAAAACTGATCATTCAAGACCTTGGCATCCATGGACAGACTCTGCGACAGACAATAAGATCAGTCTCTGAAGCGGCCGAAAGAAGCAGCCAGTGGATCTGGATCAAGCGGAAGGACCCTTGCTGGGCTCATTGAACAATTATCCCCACCCCCACTTGAGAACCCAGGTCAGAACCCTCCAGGAGGAGGGTGAACAAGGTATGCGGTCAGCTCTAGGCCTGACTCAGGGAAGAAGAGCCCCCTGCAAACCTCATGCGTGAGCATTAATACCATCTATTGGCACAACGGACAATTAATATCTCGTCCCCTGTATTTATGATTCAAGAGTCCCTTTTTGGCACTCCTACAAAATGGATTTATCAATTGCCAACTATTTCAATATTTAGAATAAAAATAGCCATTTTGTTCAGTCTAATTTAACCCATATTTACTGGCTGCTTCATACCTATAGTTTCTTTATCACTTCTCGTTAGAAAATTTCCCACGAGAGTCTCAAGTCAACCATAAAACAATATCACTTTACCACTATGTGAAGAGTGTATTGATTTGAATAAGAAAAACAAAAAACCAATAGCAGCCTCAGTATATCTTCCAGCTGGAGCATAAAGAACAACAACTGTCTCCCCGTGTCCACAGCAATCAGTCAACACCTCTGAGTAGAGTGCTGTGTGGACAGTGAGAGCCTCCGCATTAGACATAAAAACACCTTTAATTATTTAACAGGTTCCTCAGACCTTTCCCTGACCCCACTGAGGAGGGTCCCACACAAATAAATAAATAACTGCAGTACTGACACCACAGTGCATGGAGGAAGTTTTCAACTGTGGATGTGAGCTATACTTTATACTATACAATATATTTTCTATTATATATACCATATTCTAAAACATGTATTATCATATTTCACTACAGTTATTATAATTGTATTGTTATTTTCATATACAGTATTCTATTTCGTCTACATTTTATTTTGCATTCTTAATTTAATTTATATTTATATGGTGCACCTTATATCTACACTTTTTATCTGCACTGTGTCCTTGCACTACTTTTGTGTTGATTTGTGTCTCAGGTGTTGCTCTCTTCACTTGCGTTTTTCTTCTTCTATATTGCATTGTTGAGAGGAGCCTGGGACTTAAGAATTGCATTGTGGCTGATGTTGTAATTGTTCTGCATATGACAAATAAACCATCTTGGATCTTTAGAGTATAGAATATACACAGGATATAATTGAGCTCTGAGAAGGATTTATTTGTGCCCCAACACACAGCATAATGTCAGAGAAAGAAAACATGTGAAGAGAAAGCTCGAATCTCTACGAGAGTGTAATATTTAGATAAAAATACAATCTTGTGCCCCATTACCTTGCAAGTGTGAATAGATTGCACACAGACATTAGACATGCAGTGCCACCTCACCTAACTGTCGGCCCCCTGGGGCTGCAATCAGAACAAGCATGACAGGGTTAAAAGGGAAGAGACTGGGAATCTGTGTGTGTGTGTGTGTGTGTGTGTGTCTGTCTGTCTGTCTAACCAGGGGCCATCCATGAGCAGGTGCATGTGTCTTAGGTTGTGTCTGGTAAGTGGGGGTAGTCTCGGGCCTTACTCTTTACTTATTCATAAAGCAAGAATAAGAAGTATACTTAGTAATAACCTCCACGCCCTGTCAAAAGGATTTGAGTGGTGTCGGTGTGTCAGTGTGTGTGTGTGTGTGTGTACGTGTCAGTGTGTGTGTATGTGTGTGTCAGTGTCAGTGTGTGAAGGAGTGGCCCATCACAGTCTGTTAAACAGGGCTGAAAAATCTGCACACTCCTTTGAGACAAGGGAGAGCAATAGTCCTAATAAAATATACATATATATAAAACAAACCGATTCTGTGTGCCTCATGTATTATTGAGTCAAATCTGCTACCATACCGGCCTCAGATACAAGTTCTGTTCAGCCATATTAGTGTTGTAGCTCTGCTGAGATTGGAGTGTAGGAACATTGGTTGATGAGGTAGGTTCACCACTGTGGTCTGCGGTAAAATAACTTAAATATTTTCTGATCGGCAATGAAACTTATTACAGACATACATTGTGTGTCTCGATCTAAGGTGGCTGAACTTGGTGTGATAGATAAATGTTATGTATCTATTTCTTGAAACTAAATGGAAACCATCAAGCTACTGGCAACAAGAATAGTAGGGTTACATGTTGTTCATCAAGTTGGATTGAATGAATGATAGAGTTCATTTTACACTTTCTAGAGCGCATCTACCTTTATTCAGCTATTTTCTTGAACTACAGCTGAACACAGTCAAGAGTCTCCGGTGCCTAGACTACTAACCGTTCAAGCCAGATAGTTTCAGGCTTGTCAAATTCCCACTGTTACTCTAAGCAGGGCTCGTCACCTGCTCTTTGACCGAACAACATGCTGCAGTCGACCTATTTATAGACTATGACGACCCCATCGCCATGGGAACTTCCTCTTACTACCAGCTATAGCGGAAAGAAGATCAGAATGAATGACTGTGGTGTGGGACAAAGTGGAGACAGCGGGGAGGAACAGAGAAATACAACTGCTGTTAATGTACAAGACCAGAAAGGTTAGGCTGATTCCATATTGAAGACCTATCAAGACGAGGCTATGCAACATCACTTCATTTATCAACCAAATGACAACTTAATAATGTTCTTTTTATAATCAGCTTCAATTGTGGGTTCTAGATTTTCAGTTACAGAAATCGACATGCCTTTTAAACTAATCGCAAGCAGAAATCCATACAGTACGATCCACAACAATAGGTCCTGATCGCAGAAGGTTGATCTACAGCCACAACATCTGTCTGTCACAGTCTGCTAATGTTGCAAGTGAGACCTCTTACTCCTAACCGCGGTGTGTGAGTGTTTGATAGTAACACAAATTCCAGCGCCACCCTTTAGAAGGAGCAGAGGGGCGGTTTCTCTCATGCTCTTCGCCCACAATCTCCAGAGTTCATCAGTTGTGCCTGGTATGCGGCATGTTCGGCCAACAACCCTATAAATAACCACTGCTGGACCATTAGACTGTCAACTGAGTTTGGGGAGGGGGAAAAAAAAGGGGGTTCACAAGGAAACGATTGAGGACATATTCACATGTAGGCAAAGATATATGAATAAACACATGGGTGGTCATAGGAATTTCATGTCGCAATTCTCCTGGCCAAAATACCTTTTTTTCACAGCACTATCCCGATAATCATTAAAAATATAAATGTCTCTAAAAGACTGTACGTTTGTCGAGCTAGACAGTTTTTCGAAGATACCCATGAAAATATACACTTGTCCCGATAATAGAAATTCCCCATCATCAACATTTGTTGTTATTTATCGGGGTTCGCCTCAAAATCTTAAACCACCCCACCCGTACATGAGACATTTCTACAGAACTTCAGTCCTATTGGGGTGAAAAAGGCCAATGGAGCATAATGAGTTGGGGTGTTTGCCAACCGGTGAATTTATAGACCCTTTATACACTTCTCAGATTGTGGTCTCATCAGTGAACTTTTGCCCCTTACCATTCCTATCTGTCCCTCTCTGTCTTTCTGTCCATGTTTATGAACTGCTGAGAGAGTCTGCTGTGCAAGTTCATTTTCTAAAGCTCCTAATGAGCCGTGACAGCCTACTGAACGCCTAAGAGCTCATAAATATGTGGGGTCAGCAGCACATGGACAGTGGGGAGAGGGGACTTGGGCTCGCAGCCACCGAGCACTGCCTTGCATTGTTATGCCGTGGTGGAGAGTCTGCTGGCTGGCGTCTCGCCTGGGGCCTACACACTCTGCACCACTAGCATCTGTGGGTCCCATCCAGACAGTACAGTAGGAGGGAGAAGCACAGTGCCTATATGAGATAAGCATGGCCACCAGTGACCACATACTGCAAAGGCTATCAGGGAGAGGGTACAGAACAGGCACCAATGTTTTTCCTCAACAATACACTCTTTGATTTAATTGATTTAGAAGTAGTGACTGGAAAGAGTTGGCATGTCTCACGGATGTCTTTGAAAAGCCTGACTGCATCAATGATAGGATGTAAACACAGCAATGATCAGGTACGATCCATTGATCTAAGTGTTTCTCTTCGTCAGAATTTTTTTGTTGTTGTTGATTGGATCGAGGTGTAACACAGATAATGCAATAGCGTTCTTTATTTTGGACCCTCCAGTTCACCCAGGATGATGAAGGTTGGTGATTACAGTTGTCAATGGCAATATTCAATATTTAAGCAGGTCTTTATAAACAGTCCATGCTCTGGCCACGGCAGACATCATAGCAGCGGGACACATGGTATGCCGCCGATTAACTCAAAGAAGAGGGAAAACGCAACACAGTAAACAAAGAGCTGTGGACATATTTCTCTCACTCTTGCCGATGTGTCAACACCCAACGGTTTAAATAACCACACGGAAATTAATATTCTGTCGACCAACCTACGCACTGCAGTGTGTAGTTCCATCCTTTTGGGACACTTTGTGGCAGCTTGGTACCGAAACGAAAGGGTGACACAGTTAGCTTACCTCTGTACCCTTCCCAACGTTTGAAAGTGGAAACGCAAATAAATGCGTGCCGAGCTACAACGGACTGAACTGCACCGCTCAGTGGAAACAAGGCTTTTAATACAACCCTAGAATACCACTTATCACTGCGATTGAACCTCCAATAAATGGATTACAGTCTATTAATGCTGGTTCGACCAAGCCCTAATCGTTTCCAGTCGTTGACTCAGACAGCCAGTTAAAAAAAAAAAAACAATTTGCACTAATCCTCATGTGGAGCTATATTTTTCTTTTGGTGTGAGAACAGACGAGCCATACACTCAACTGAAGTTATAAAAATGGAGTCTGACATATTTGTAACAATTTCTTCTAATGACATCCCTAGCTCGATGATACAACAGATGGTAATATTTATCGCGTATGGTAATGTGAAGTAATTCCAATACACAACCCTAATACATTGTGCTTGCGGGTTTTGGACGGTTAGATCAGTAAAAGCACCACTAATATTATGAGAGGCAGATGTAACACATGCTCGGCTCCTCTCCATTTCCGTGGCCTTCATTAGGGGTCAATGGCGGTCTCTTCCCATTGCAGACACAGAGGGGACTTGTCTGTGGGCCCCTCCGGTTTGGGCTGAAGGGGCCCTCTGTCTGCTTTGCTGGAGGGGGAATAGTGTCCCTTTCACAGCGCTCGAAACCGAGTGGCTGCATCCAACGGACACAGGATAAAAGCCACTTCCACAAAGTGCACAGACAGAGCACACTTTTTCTTGTGCACACACCCACACACACAGACAGATTCGCTTAGGCCCAGTTTATGACAGGATCTTTTCACTCATGCAGACAGTATAGCGCTCTCCCTGGGAAAGGCAGGTGTTAAGGCTAGCTAGCTGACAGCATGACACGCATCACTAGTGACTTGAATCAAGCTTATGATCTATAATTGATGATCTGTCATGATCTCTATTGCTATGGTCAGCACTCAACACACCAGCGCATCTGTACAAAATACATTATCAAAGAAGGCCATTTTATGACACTAAGGCCATTAATTAATGTGTCAATGTGAGAAATAGGATAAAATGTACAATCAAGTTTAATGGAACTATTAAAAGTGTTGAGCAGGCTGGCTCACTTGTAACACTGCCGTAGCTGACTGAGACACTTCAATAGAACGTGGGATTTTCCACTATGACAAGTCAAAATACCTGCTGTGAAAAAGAAATAAACAAGACATTATCATCATCTAGTTAGTATAATGGGTTAAAATATCTTAAAATAAATCATATAATAATTAATTTCAAAACTCAACTAATTACTATGTTATCTAATCATAATGCTTTCATAAAACCACCAAGTGTTCACATACCAGTTTACAGAGTCACTGACTCCACCTTTGAGTGCAGTACAATTTGAATGGAACAGTGGACTACGAGGAGTTGATGAATGAGGAATGCGATTAATGTTAACAGAAGCCTGCAGCGGTTGATACCAGCTAATCCTCCACCAGCAATAGGAAACACAGTTTTAACCAGCAGTGGAAGAGAACTTCCTTTGGCTTTAACTTTGTGTACTGCAACTAAAGGGTCTGAACTGTAACAGTTCAGACCCTTTAAACCGCTTATATACAGTTTAAACAGGCTGATCAATTGATTGATTGGATTTGTTGAGTGTGCAGTGCCTTATGGTGCCATATGGACTTACAAGACACTAAACTGCAACAACAACCTGGAGGCCACATGACATGACCCTGAACTTGCCTCTATTGTACAAACACAGTAATTGACCTCTCTGTGTATTTAGCTTAACCGGGCTACACACTGCTATCAACAAGCAGGAAAGCTTTGTGAGCTTGGTTTAAGATTGCCATATCAAAGAAGAGACAGTGTCAATGGCAGCAGATGAAGAGACACCACTATTTCATGGACGAAGAATATCATTATGAAATAAAAACTAACTTTTGAAATGAAAACTCATTTTTGGAATAAAGATTTTTGAATGTATGAAATGGTAGTAGGGGAAGTCGGGGGAATGTGAGACATCGGGTAGTGTGAGACACCCCCTGTATCTAGGACATGGAAACATCTTTGGTCATGTGAGATATATGTTTTCAAGCCCCTCTCATTTCCCCTTGGTCATGAAAGAGAGGACCTCATGGTGATGTTGTAAGCATGTTTTTTTTCACAAAAATTTCTTTTTTGTATGTAAAAGTACATGTTCTTGCTGTCAACTTAATCGATTGTTGTGCCTAATCAAATTGATTCAGGTAGAAAAACTTCAATCACACATGTTGATTAACTACCAACATATGAAACCATGTGATGATGATAACTGAAGATTAGCCTGAATTGCTGAGAGACGTAGTTTTTTCTCAAATTGTGGCAGTGGGGTTAAATGAGACAAATGCTGTGGGGTAAAGTGAGACAGTGTCTGTGCCCTCTTTTAATGAGTCCATTATGTTTGAGGTAGCAAGGACACTAGTTTGAAAAAACAAAAGACAATGTGGTGGGCTGGAAGTGGGGGTTGATGGTTGAAGGGGTGTCAGCAAGGGCATGGTTTGGCACGTATGTATGTGGGGGACAGGAGAGTGACCTTTTACATCAATAGCCTCTAATGCCTCGTTTCCACCGAGTAGAGCGGGTCGGAGCGGTTCGGTCCGGGTAGTTTAGCTTTTCATTTGCCAAAAGTTGGGTAGGGTACGGTTTAAGCGCACCTAACCGCTCTGAGCCGCTCCCGATCTCAGTACTCCTCCGTAGGGGTACTGGCCGCCTGAAAGGGTGCCGAAAATGCATGAGAAGGCGGAGCTACACACTGCCGTCATTTGATTGGTCGAAAGAATCATTTCCGCCATGTGTAGATCTCGGCAAGAGTGAAGAGAGTCTTGTGTTTTGGCGAAAATGTGAGCACAGCTCTGTTTATTGTGTGATGTTTTTCCTCGTCAATAAATTAATCAGTTGGTTACACTGTGTCCCTTATAATAGTCACGTAGCTGCCGCAGCCAGCACTGTTTGTTCGCTCACTGTCTCTATGAGTTGCGCCGAGCGGTCTCTGTGTGTTTACGCCATAGATAGTAGTAAAATACACGCTCACAACAACACGGGGGGAATAAATAAAGAAGCGGCTGGTTTGAATCATTTCCGCCGTTTGTAGTCACCTCGGCTAGAGTGAAGAGAGTTATGGCGAAAATGTGAGCGCGGCACTGTTTATTGTGTGGTGTTTTTCCTCGTCATTAAATGAATCAGTTGGCTACACTGTGTCCCACTGCTACGATGTCACGTAGCTGCCGCAGCCAGTGCTGTTCGCTCACTGTCTCTATCATTTGCACCGAGCCGTCTCTGTGCTCACAACACGGGGGGAATAAATAGGCTAAAGAAGCGGCTGGTTTGACCAAGCAAAAACAAGAGACCGCTGGCTTGACCACAGTTGTTCCCACAGCCCGATAGTTTGACCCACATTCTGGCGGCGGCTATCGCAGTCCAGCCTAAACCCCGCCCTACCAGTAAGGGTAGGGCCGGCGGTGGAAACAACACCGAGATTCTTAAAAGTGAGCTGTCCCGCTCTGAGCCGCTCCGATCCGACCCGCACTACTCGGTGGAAACGAGGCAAAAGACATATTCAATAAATGATCCCAATAAAACAAATGCAGAACAAAAGACTCAAAAGATGGAAAATGACAGCTGGGTCTAGTCCTGTTCTGAGTCCCAGATTGTTCTGGTTCTGATTGTCCTTTGCTCTGACCCCCAGACACTTGCTGGCTCTAAGGGTTCTGTGTTCTGACCCCCAGACTGTGACTGTGTTTTCAAGCTAGCCGTCAGGATTCTAACTGTTACAATTTGTGTTATTATGGTAGTTTTAGAGTGTAAAAAGTAGGTGGTTCAGTTTACCCCCTTGATTTTTCTGGTCTGTCTCAGTTTACCCCACAGCTGGGGTAAAGTGAGACACATGACAACTTTTTTTGAATCATATTTTCACTGCCTTTTGTCTTGAAAAAATTCTGCTAATGCGCATTTCTAGGAAACATCCTGAATTAATTGGGAAATATGTACATTTGAGTGATACATCATTTTAGCTCGCTAAGAGGGGAGCAAATGTAAAAAGTGTCCCAGATTACCCCGTTCTCCCCTACAAAGGCTGTCAATCGATATATGCAATATTGGAAAGTATTTGCGTTTGGCAAAGGGGAAGAGCTCTCTGCATCAGCTGTATAGATGGTGAGCAAGGTTTAAGAGAGATATTTGTATCTTTGAGACATGCCCTACCTACAGGATCAACAAGGTAGCCCTCACGCCATGGAGTCGGCAGCGGAAAGGCCTACCTGACCATGAGCAGGTGACATACTCCAGTGGTGATTCTAAAGTAAATATAAATAACTTTGGTGCTGTGGAGAGAGCCATCTGACAGGGCTTTGAAGCTCAACCTCCCAAAAGATATTTTACTTTATCCATTTATAGTCACGAATGCTTGGCAATACACAACGTTATTGCTTCCTGGTTTCCCAAACTACGGGGCGGGACAAGGGTCACAGAACGTGTGCGCTTTAATCTACCCATAAAAAAATTAACTCTGTTAAAAGGAGTGGATATTTTGGATAATGCATTGCACTCTATTCATTCATATGATCATTTCATTATGGTTTATTAATATATTTTATAGTGAACCATTTTAGGCTACACATATTCACTCCCTATAGCTTTTTAACCGTTATAGGCTTCATATATTTTCACATCCTACAACTTTTTAAATACTTATTAGAAAGTAACTTGAAAGATGTTGTCATAATTCTTTCATTTTATGAGGATTGTTATCTAATATGATTGAGAACATATGTTCAATGTAAAGTGTAACTGGTTTCTCTCAGCACGATGACAAGGCCTCTGGCCTCCTGACCCTGACTAGGTGGGAGACTGGTGCCGTCACGAAAATATGACAGAATGGAACGGATGGTGGTGTAATTCTTCAATAGACAGAAAGTTCAAAGAGCGCACACACACACACAAAATGATTGACAATAGCAGCAGAGGGCTCAGTTGAACTTTGTTGATCCAGGGCTAGGCTGTGGGACTCCCTGGGTGTCCCTGGATAGCAGTAAAATGTGGCCACTAAAAAAAAAACATTTAGTTCTGAATCTTAAAATGCATGTTTGAATATATATATAGTTTAGTGGGTTTAATAGTTTAACGGTCATGAAAGAGTGCACTGTGTGAACCAAAACTCAAAAGCGGACCATATCATACAATTAGGATAATAATAGTAGAACGCATTTGATTTGGTTAGTGGTAGCATGGTTTCAGTGCCTTACACTGCCCTTTAAATTGTGTGGTGTGTGTGCGTGTGTGCGTGCGTGCGTGCGTGTTAAGTGGGCCGATGGTGGGATCCTTTACAAAGAGCCTCTGCTGACAGTGTAGCACCACAACAGCGCGGCCAGCAGCCAACAGTTCCTGCCACAATTATAGACCTCAAGCTCTGAGAGTCAAGCCTCTCGGCCACATCAATGACAACATGAGAAAGAAGAGGGAAGAATGGATGACAAAGCAAAAACCAGTTTGGGAAAAACTACAGTAGCCTATGTTTGCTTACTGGAACACACTGCCTGGAGTCTTTTGTAAGATAATTGGGGACAGACAAACTTTACTTAAGTAATTCAGCCATGCAACTTATCTTTTAAATACTGTATAAAACATTGAGGCATGTGGTTTGATTGTAGCCATTTAAAGGAGCAGTTCAGAATTTTTGAACTGTAGTTGTATGAGGTACTTATGCATAGTTAGTGTGTTACCTTGTGGAGATGGCTGTCGGTGCAGTCATTTTAAGGAGTTTGGGGGAGACTTTGCTGTAGAGGAAGTCACCATTGTACTGTTGCAGAGGGAGCCAATGGAAGAATGCTTTCTTGCCACATATATAAATGCTAACCTTAAAAAATACACATCTGTTCAAGTGTACGCTAAATGTAGCAACATCTTTTCCAAACTCCTTAAAATGACTCGCGCCAGCTCCATAAGGTTAGATTAACTACAACTACAAGTACCTCATACAACCCCAATTCAAAAACACTGAACTACCCCTTAATTATTTGAAGATGAAAGGGCAATTTATTTAAAACCAAATGTCAACAATGGATTAGTAGTGCATGGGCAGGTGAAGGCAGAGAGACACAGGGTCCCCCCTCCCACCGTGCTGGTGAACTTCGCAATTAATAAATAAAATCTAAACAAAATAAACTTAACCAAAAACCAATGTTTGACAGCAACAATTTCACAGTAATATAAATGGACTTCTTTGACCAAACGCAATGGCTCACTGTCACAAAAATAAAAAGACAAAAGGCATTTGCATTCTGTCTAAATAGGGACAAAGCAGGCCTTAAAAAGCTTGTCTGTGGCTAGTTTCAGAGCATCACGTCAGCGAGGACACGCTGGTATTGGTCATTGTGTGACAGAATGTTAAGCAGGGACGGGCAGTGGGACGTGCATGCGTATTCATTTGTTTGTGGATGGCCTGCATACATTACCACCTACTGCTTGTACAGCCACATGTCCTTTTCCAAGTCACACACACACAGACTCACACAGTCTCACACACACACACACACACTCACAGCCACCGCCTCTCCTTTCACAGCACTCAATAGCCTGAGAAAAAGGCCTTTGTTGTCCCGCGTTGTCGTGACGACGTGCCTGGGCGGAGTGAATAGAGAGTGAAGGTCTATCTAGCACTCCCCAAAGTCTGTGGGCATTTTAAATCAGCCTGTCACACTGTCTGTGGTCCAACACATTCTCCTCTGCCCGTTTGAGAAAGACCAGGGATGCTTTTTTAGCCATCTTCTTTTTTTAATAAAATCAAATTTCATTTGATGAATCTGCGAACTCTGGCAAATATCAAGCCTGGCTTTATTATTGAATTACAGAGTTGATGAGGGGGAAAACGTTTCAAAATCCAGCCACGAGAGCAGAATATTATTTGCTAATATGACTGTTTTTCTAGGGGGTAGAAAAATCAGGTCTGGTCTGGCCTCTGCCCATCCTCCACTTTAATACGTTTGCATGGCTATGGAAAGATGTCCCTAAGCCCTAAAAGAACCACAATCTAATTCCCCAAGGAACTCGCTGCATTGCTGGATGTTTCTAACTTTGGAGCTAGGATCAGAAAAAACATGATTTGTTTTATTCATGAGTCAGTTTTTTCAGCTCATGACCCGTGGCGACCCTTTTGAATCATAGCATAGCCTAAGTCCCCCTCAGCCATTGTTTTGCTGTGCTGAATTTGAGTTACTGTAGCCTACTTCACCTCTGTTTTGCCTGTCAAATACTCGAGCTGTAAGGCAGGGCCCACCCTCTATACTTATTTTATTTTTTATATAAATATTAGTAGCTTCAAAATGGATCCTATCACACATTGTTCATTATAGTGCTTTTTATAGCTAGAAATACCCTGATGCCTACTACATCCGGCTGAGATTTTTAGTGTTGAAATCAGCATACTATTTGGAAGTTCTGACCCACAATCCAATGCGTACCAGAAGGGACGTCATGTCGACGCAGCCTGCATATGGATATATGCAATGGATATATAAGCAAGAGGCAAGATTAAGGCGCAATGTTAAGATGAAATAAATAAGTAAAAGTATGTCCCAATTGTATACCTACAGCATGCTAGCTAGATTATTTTTATGGTCAGATATAGTATTATGTATAGAAAAAATAAAGAGTATGCAAATTGGAGTGCAGGGGTAGAACAAATAACCTGATATAAAGCAAAGAAAGAGGCCACATATGCAATGGTATGTCTGCAACTATTTTGCCTGTGGACACCAAAAAAACTTTAAAGTAATTTATCTCAGATCGGCACTCAAGGAAGGTACTGCCTTGTTCTTTTGTAAGGCAGCCCTCTCTGTCTCACCCTCTTGGACCAATCCCCCGGCCTGCCTGCCTGTCTGTCTGTCTGTCTGTCTGTCTCTCTCTCTCTCTCTCTCTCTCTCCGGGCCTGCTATCTCAGGCGCCTTTTCTGGATGCCACGCATTTTCTAAATGTTTGGTCAGGGATTCTTTTGCGGCTGTTGTCCCCCTGCACGGCTGGCGGTGATAAACGCTGCAGCAGTTATACCATTACATCACTGCTTAACTAGCTAGGAAAATATACTCTTTGAGGTCAGAACAGAGCGTGTATGTCTCTGAATAAGCCCTAATGAACATTTGAATTCCCCTCACTAAACGGTAGGGTGAATATTTATCCTCACAATCTTCTTATTGTAAGTGCGCTGAAAAAAGAATCTGGTGTAAAGACACAGCCTAGGCTCTGTAAACTGGGTATGTAAACAAAGGGAATGCCAACAAAGGCACCACAGCAGTAAAAATGCCCATTTACAGAGCCCAGGCTGTATATTAACACCACATTCTTTTTCTTATGGACAAGAAGCAGATTGTGAGGAGATATTCACTGATTTGACAAAAAGTGATTTTGTCAACAAACATTGTCCAGAATTGCTTACCCCACCTTTAATGTGTAAGCATTGAGCAAATAGACTTTAATGGTACTGCAGCTATCAGTCATATTTTTCCATTCTAGAAAACAGGATGAAGCATTTGTGTGACATACTTTTAGAAACACATCATCAGTAGTCCCATTTCCCATGGCAGCGCTTAATTGAAATTTGAGAGCCGACGTGCTACTGTGGTTTCCCTACTTCCTGTAGAACGTCATACGGTACATTCCATGACCAGTGTTCAAGACAATTTTTTGAATTTTTTACTTTGCGATGTCTATGATTTAAGACATATGTCCCTTAACAACAGCAAACCTGAAGAAGGACCCATGGTGCAGTCAGCTATTAAAGGTGGAGTCAGTGCTTCTGGAGAACGCTTGTTGTCAAAATCACTTAATTGTCAAAATCTGTGAATATCTCCTCATGATCCGCAACCTGTCCGTAGAGTGTGTGTGATGAAAAAAGTATTAATACACAGCCTAGGCTCTGTAAATGGGCATGTTCAACGGTGGGCTGCATTTTTTTTACATACCCTTACCTACCAGTTCACAAGCATTCTCCAGAATTTCTTACTCCTTACTTTTCAAGTGGAAGTGTGTTAGCCACTTGCTTGCTAGAAAATCATTGATTACTAGATGTTCCTTCACAGTCATGTTATATCAACAAAATATAATCAAGAAAATAATATCCTGCCTAAAAGCCATGGCTGGAATATACTGGGGGAAAACCTGCATTTATTTCCCTATTACCTCTGGCGCTTGAAGTCAGCACAGTTGACCTGTGTTGACCTGAACTTACTTAGGAGCTATTAGGAACGGATATTAAACCTGATGGGGATCCAAATCGTGATGCTGTTGTTGTTGTGGTGGTTGTGCTTTAGACATTTGTTTTGTTTCTGACAGTATTTGTTTCTCCAGCCTTGGTTGTTGGGGGGGGGGGTTATACCTGCAGTGTTGGGTCCTTCATAGCTCACTGGCCTGGCCCGCTCACTCTGTGTGAATGCATGAAAAAAAAACTGTCTACTTTCAACCCAGACCTGTTTCATCTGCAGCCAGGGAAGCCATGCAGACATAATCCCACTAAAATCCCCTAAAAAGGGGACCAGTGACAGGCGTTCCTAATTTACATTTCATTGCGGCTCACACTCTAACAGTCCTAAAGGGGTTTTGCGCTCACTGGGTAAACTGCTGGTGGGTACTTCCGGGTCACAGTGTGTGGGCCCGCCCGGCCTAACACACATTAGGAACGGCTGCTTAACCAGCATGGAAAATGATAATGCTTTTCTAGTGCTTAGATGAATGCTGCCTAAAAGCTGCTATCTAAGTAGAAACAAGTGTATATTCAGTATTTGATTAAAGAGGACCTATTATACTACTTTTCTGGTCTTAATTTCTTGTTTTACACTGCTATAGAGCAACCTGACACGAATCACATCACAAAAAACTATGTAGATTTTCGGGAAGCTCTTTCTCTTATTTTGGCGATCCAGCATGTCCTGTCAACAGTTGAGTGTGTGTGCTTCGGGCATCTACACTCCCTCCGGCTGTGCTTCGGCAATCTTCGCTCCCCTCCCCCCCCCTCCTGCAAACCCCCACTCCGTTGTGATTGGTTACCTTCCTTCCGGAACACTTTCAGTGGCGGGAAGCGCGAGCATGGACCTATAAGGGCGCGAGGCAGACGCGAACAGGGAAGTGACAGCATTACCATACATGGAAACATCCGCGTGGTGACGTCACGTATTTTTATGCGACGTCACGAATTATGACCGGGTAGACCGCCTTGAACACGTGACTTCTCGACTGGCTAGAATAGTGTTTAGTGCTCTGCACCGCTCTGCACAGACACCCCAGACGGTCAGCAGGGAATACGTCGAAATGCATGTAAGTCATTATTTGATAATTTAGTATGGTTAAGCATGACTATGAATCATCATAACAACGTTTATAGGTCATAAAAGTCAAAAAGCATCATAGGTCCTCTTTAAGCTGTGTTGTTGGGTTTATTTTTTCTTATTTTCTCCCAAACTGTGTGGAACATTTAGAAGGAAAAAAAAACTGTCCAGCACTGATGAAGCACACTGATAGTTATCACTGATGAAGATGAGTTTGGTGGATACTCACAGAAATCAGGATCGAAGTGCTCGTTGTAATTTGTTATGTCACCTCAAATGAATAATAAAAAAAGCACCACACACACACACACACACACACACAAACACAACCACACAACAACACAGACCACACACACACACACACACTCACCACACACACATACACACAGCACACGCAGACGAGCCCGCACACGCACAAGCACACGCACACGCACACTGCAATATGATGTGATGTCCCAATAAAACTAAGAGTCTCATACAGTATATTCAATATGATATGACTTCTGCTCATTCAGCTCCCATTTAAATCAGTGGTTTGGAGTGTAGGCAGGTGGAGCGATGCCCTGCCTTCTGTCAACAACTATGTGACTGACAGCTTCATTAGAGAGAAAATGGAACGCCCCCAACACCCCCAAAGACAGACACACACACACACACACACACACACGCCTCTGCCTGGTCTCTTCAAGTGGGAGGGCTTCAATTGTCAAACGCCTAATAGACTGTGCTCTCTCCATCTTACCCAGGAACCTGCGAGTCGTAAGTACGTGAAATTAACACATGCACACACACACCGCACACACACACACACCGCACACACACACTATCTGAATCTCTGGCAGAAAATCAAAGAAGATTGATGAGTTGAGCCAGGCCCGTGTTGAAGGTCTGAGGTGTGCGATTGTGATCGGGGGGGGGGGGGGGGGGGACAAAGGAATGACTGGCAAAGGTTAAGCATGGGATAAAACCCCTCAGAGAAGCAGGGAGGGCATTCTACATGCCATTCATCACACCAGCTCGCCCTTTTCATCACTTGTCATCTTCTCCCAACCAATAAGCAGCAATGTCACTGGTGGATTGTGGGAAATCAGCTGTAGTATTATTCACTGTGATTTAAAAATCGGCATGGAGGTTCGGTTATGAAAGCACAATTTTAAAAAGGGGCAGTCAGTAATTCTGGAGAACGCTTGCTGTAAAAAAAAATCACAACAACAAAAATCTAAATTCAATTAATATCTCCTCACGATCCCCCCAAAAAATCCAGTGTAAATGCACAGCCTAGGCTCTGTAAACGGGTATGTAAACAAAGTGGGTCCCACCGTAGCTAGCAAAGCAACATGCCTGTTAACAGAGCCTAGGCTGTGTATTAACACCGTAACACTTTTTTCAGAATGGCTGACCTCATCTTTAAGTATGATGGCAGCACAATATACGTACAATGAGCTGCACTATGAGACAGAGCCATGCTGCCACGGCCCGACTGCGTCTCCAAGAGGGTGTGTGTGTGTGTGGTGTGTGTGTGTGTGTGTGGCTACAAATCAGTAAAATCCAGACAAATGCCAGGCAAACTGCTCCTGGATTGTGAGGTCTTTGTGTCCAGGAGGGGGCACAGCTCAGGCGTAGACCCAACACTAATAATATGGCTAATGGCTTAGGGAACCCCACTGCTTCTTTAATTGAAGCTGGCTCTCCCCAAGACCAGTGGAGAAAGCCAGATAAGAAAACAGCCAAGGAGAGGGAGAGGGGAAGGTTTAACTTTGATCTTGAAAAGAAAGGGGGGTGTGTGTGTGTGTGTGTTGGAAGGGAGGGGGGGTGCAGAGCCAATAAGAATGTCCCCTGAGCTCTCAGGACACCTGGGATCATCAATGATTGATCAAACTGGAGGATTTAACCAAGGGAGAAGTGGGTAAAAAAAGTACAAAAGGAGCTGTGTGTGTGTGTGTGTGTGTGTGTGCGTGTGTACAGGGGAGAGGGCAAGTCAATTATTACAATAGAAAGAACAGAATTGGATGAACAAGACATAATATTAACACAAAATTGACCATGAAATGAACAGTAACACAGACGAAGGCCTCTATGGAAGCTCACACTCTGCTTAGAGCCAGGCTATAGGAGCTCTACAGAGACCCTGCTGCCTGAACACATGGTGATGGCTGTGCTCAGTCCAGCGAAAGATCAACAGAGACAATGACTGGTACTTAATTATTGCGCACACACACACACACACACACACACCACACACCACACACCACACACACACACACACACACACACACACACACACACACACACACCACACACACACACACACACACACACACACACCACACACACACACACACACACACACACACACACACACACACAAACACACCACGAAACAATATTATTTCTTACGCTGTTCAAAAATGCCTGAACTCCAACAACAACCAGACCCTGGTGACCCTGAGGTCCAGTTGTCCACACATAAAAGGTGAAACATGTTTTTTTTTTTCCTTCTTGGTAGCTGGCTCTCGGGTGAAGCAGATTGGCTCCGAGGCCTGCCCTTTGTTGCTCAATCTATGAATACAGACTTGAATCCACTGCCTGTTTCAGTAGAACTGCTGCTCAGAAATGCATTATTAATGAGGATAGTCTGACTGATGCTTGGGATTAATTACAGTAGCTTTGGAAGTAGACCCACCCCCCACCTACCCCAGCCCACCCCATCCCTTTATTTGCCTTTTTTTTCTGAACCAAACCAAGCCACCCTTATTGTTCTTTTCATTTAGGATCAGAATAAACTGTCCTGATACCCACAACCACAAAGCAGATGTAAATTATTAATTCTTCTCACACTCTTTTTTTTCAAAATTTCTCAAAGCTGTACACTACAGTGCTGTTGTCACCTGCTTAGTCACACTGAGAAAAGCTGACAGGCTAAAAGCGTCTTCTCTATCGCCCATTGCCATCCAATTTTGTCTATAGACACTCATTTACAAGAACAGCACAACAACACGTGTGTGTGTGTGTGTGTGTGTTTGTGTGGTTTTAAAGTAGTATGAAACATGCATATTGTATATTAAAGCAACTATGCGAACCAACTGCACAATGCTATACATCAAGTGCTCACTAGTTGTGAATTTCAGTTCCTCCTCTTCAAACTTTATCACAGCTTAGTCATTTGTGGTAATTTTCTCCTTACAATTATGACTTTGTTTGAGTCCGTCATTCCAAATGCACTATTTGGTACCCACCTGAAACATATACATTTACAGGCAATAAATGAATAAATAAAGGAGAAAAAAACAGTGCTGTCTCACAACCGCAAACCACTGTGCAATTCAATGCATCATCAAGAATAAAATCAATATTAAAAAAATATCAGCATACAAGATTGTAGGTTATCTTCATTTGGCTGTTGGTCACACTAAACAATCAACAATCAAGGTATTTTTTCTGTCAGGATTTGTCATTAGTATTTCAAATTTCAAATTAAAAAATCCTTGATCCTCCTAGTTAACTTTGTTCAGCTCTATTGTTGTCCAAAATTATTAGAAACACATTAATTAATCCAAATTGTTTCTCAAGCTGACATGATCCATCTTTTTCATGAACACAATAGGCAACGTGGTTTATTTGTCTGTCCCACATAAATATGGCGCTATATATACAGTACACTCACTACTAATGTGTGTTAATCCAAGGCTGAAAATAGTCCCCAACCAAATGCACTATTTACTGTATGAACTCTTTTTAGAAAAAATTGAATTACATGCGTGACCTTTTTTTGTTTTCGGGTAGTGCTAACATCATCCGGGCCTTTTTCATGGGATCTGTGTCTAGAATACGAAAAATAACAGCATAATGCCAGCATTGTCCTTTTTAAGTACTTAACCATTTCTTTCAAATGCATCATTCTAAACCCCATTCATTTTGCTGTCAGACAGCTGACATGATTGAGGTACAATCATTTTTCCCCGCTAAATTTGCAACAAAAAAACAAGGCCTCGACAATAGCTTGATGACTGGGGGTGATCACCATATGAATGTGGCAGATCCTCTCCATCCACCTTCATTCATCAGTCCACACACACAAAAAAAATGCTCATTGTCACTGGGTTGTTGTTGCTTTCAATTAGTGGAGCTAACATCTGACATCATGGCTAGAGGAGGCTGTATTGATTGGACTGAAGGCTATAGAAATGCATGTGTCAAGGGCAACTGGGGTCAAACTGTGTGGACCCCAGGAAAAGAAAAGATGGAGAGAATGTAGTGACAGGAGGGAGGGGAGAGCGAGGCAGACGGACAAGGCCATGAGACACGAGGGGGGTGAGGAAGAAGATCCATTTAGATGGGACACAAAGCCTGGTGTAGGCCATGGTGTGTGTGTGTGTGTGTGTGTGTGTGTGTGTGTGTGTGTGTGTGTGTGTGTGTGTGTGCGTGTGTGTGTGTGTGTGGGGGGGGGGGGAGAGGCCGGGTAATGTGAGTGGAAAACCAGTTAGACATTCAAAGAGTTAAAGTTAAAGATTGTTTGGCCAGTGTGTGTGTGTGTGTGTGTGTGTGTGTGTGTGTGTGTGTGTGTGTGTGTGTGTGTGTGTATGTGTGTGTGTGTGTGTGTGTGTGTGTGTGTGTGATCTTGTTAGGGGGCTGATTCAGCAGCTGGACAAACAGACTTGATCCGACTACTGGGGCCTATTGCATAAAACTAGGATAAGGGATTAACCTAGGATTTTTCGGTTATCCTGGCTTGCGTTAGCCATGATCCGGTTGCATAAAAGCGGAGGGACATAAGTTACCCTGGAGATTCATCCTTTACGTTTAGCCTGGTCCCGACCAGGCTAAACGTAAAGGATAAACTTATTCTGTTGCCTGACTGGCTCAGTCAGCTGTCAGCTGAAGGTGTTTAACAGTTATTCCATGATCTTCTGTGTAATGCTTAAGTTTCAATAACCTGTTTTAAAGTACCATATAAAAGACTGCATTGTCATTTAGTTAAATAGTTCTTCTTTTTTATTATTTAACCTGAACCATTTATAATTACATTAAGATGAAATTATATAAATTATAATAATTTATGTGATAGTCTGTTCATATTGCGGGCTATATTTATACAATTGATTATCGATGGTAGATGACGTTGCAAATGTGGGTCAAATAAATTCACTTTGTACTTATAACAATATCGAGGTGCATCTAAAACAAAATTAAATATCTATGAAAGTTTCCTTTTTTCTGTAATTTAATTCAAAAAGTGAAACTTAAATATGTTCTAGATTCATTACACATTAAGTGAAATTAATCTAGAATAAACATACTTTTCAGAAGGTCGACATTTCTAATTGGTTGTATGCAATATTCTAATATTTTGAGATACTGGATTTTTTATTCCATGATCAATCGATCATCCAGGGCGGCAGTGGCGAAGTGGGTAGGAAGATTGCCTCTGGAGTGCAGGGTCGGAGGTTCGATTCCCCGCCTACCCGCCACATGTCGAAGTGTCCCTGGGCAAGACACTGAACCCCAAATTGCTCCCGATGGTTCAGAGAGCGCCTTGCATGGCAGCTACTGCCATCAGTGTATGAGTGTGTGTATGAATGTGGTAAGATATGTAAAGCGCTTTGGGGCTGAGAAAATCGGCTAGAAAAGCGCTATATAAGTCAAGTCCATTTACCATCCGAAAAGAAAGCCTGACATATTTCACTTTGTGTAATGAAAGTTTCACTTTTTGAATGGACTTTCCATGATATTCTATCTTTTAAATGCACCTGCAGACTGCTCACTGTCAACTATTTTATCATAAAACAATGCAGGGACATCAAGATTGGTTGGCAGAGATGACATCCCCTGTATAAAATGAACTGCCCCCTGACTTACGGTTTAAACTAGCAAGGCCTTGTGGGAAAATGGGCCGTCTTTTCCATTTTTCCATCAGTAAATCTGTGTTCGATCTCTGGGTCTACTTCTGAAAGCTGTGGGCTGGCACTTAACAGAATGACTTACACCTGGCTTGACAAAGCGGCTCCTTTACATCCTGGATTGGTGTTTATGCAACTGACTAATCCGAAGTGCCCAGGCTAGACTTTGTCAAGGCTGGCTTTATCAATCATCCTGGATGTCTTTATTCCACTTTTATGCAATAGGCCCCTGTTCAACAAATGGAGACCACTGCAGCTTTGGAACACACACACACCCACAGAAAAATAGACACACCACACCCACACACACACACACACACACACACCCACACCCACACCCACTAACACTGACAGCAGCTTCTGGTGGGTTTCTCATATTGCACACACCCACTTCCATGTGAAAGCATGATGTTACAACAATAAGCATGATGGTGGGGCTGAACCTGCTGGGAGGTATTACTTGTGGGAACATAGAACAACAGAAGGGGTGGGGGGGCAGCCCACCTGGAGATGGATGAACAGACAGCAGCTACCATCTGTCTAGAAGAGGGCACCGTGTAGTCAAGCTAAATAAATGGCTCTGCGACAATGAACTTCAGAGACAGTAGCTAGCCTCACCAGCTAACAACACTTCTTAAGCCCCTTAATAAACATGCTGTCAATATTTAAAAGTATTTAAACACATTTCAAAAGTTCTCCAGACCTGTTGTATGAGTCATGGATAGCCTTTTCTCGTGGAGGGAGATATATTATGAAATTATAATGCTGTTATCTGCATTAATATGTAGTTCAATCATTACCATAGGTAACTAAAATAGAAATGAATGACATTCAAATTATTGATAATATTGAAATGATGCCATCCCCATTGCTTGCAAACTTACAGAGAGGTTAAACAAAGTTGTGTATTGTGCTATACTGGCATACATAGGCATGGCAGCTGTATACAGTATAGATCCAGGGAGGTTCTCTCATTTCATCATGCAAACGACCTCGTAGACATTAATCAAGTCGTGAATTTTAAAAGGGTTTGATGATTCCAGCTTGGAAATAAGTAAAACACAGGGGAAAGAAGAGATCTAGGATGGGAGTAGAAAAATGCCGTTGCAAATGGCCCATTATTTTGTAAGGAATTTAGACGACTGCATGACTATTGGATGGTACTAATCTGTGATATCTGAGACGTCTCTACATGGCAAAGTCACAGGAAAATGATTTGAATCTACATCTGAATCTGAAACTAACTTTTAAAAAGGTCAAAACTATTTATCGAAAATGTTTCAATTGCAGAACACTGCAGCCCACATGGTACCTGACATTTTCTTATCCTCATGACTTGATATGATTGACATAAGAAAACAGAAAGATTATCCACACATTCAGGACTATAATTATTTGGCCACTGTGTGTGGGCAGCTCCTGTGTTGTAACCACTCTGAACATCTTGTAGACTATAGTCTGTTTGCTTAGCTCCCCAGAATACAGCCAGACCACTCCTTCTAATACATGTGGAAAATCTAAACAAAAAGGACCAGACATTCATATCTCACTTACGTTAAAGAGGAAATCAAATATCTGCTGTTTTGTAGCATATTCACTGAATCTAGTTCATATTGCATTTGAAGGGGAAGGAGAGTTGTAGGGAGATGTAAAGGCCAGACCTAAAATCACTTTGACATGGCCAAGCTTCTGTCAGTTCAGCATCCATTGTCCTTTATAGCTTTGTAGCATATTGTGAAAATGCTATATTCACCGACATTCACTAAATTACCAACTGGCTGGATTGAAGCTTCACTGGGTAAAATTAGGCAGACAATGGCACAATGTTCTCTCAGGATATGTTTGCGTGCCACCATTGGAATGCCTCTTGAAAACAAAAGCAAAATGTTGGTTTCCTTTTGCAAAATAATACTTATTGATTGTTACAAGAAATACATTGGTGAACCAGAATAAGGCACACAAATCACTGATCTTATAAAGATGCAATTCAGAAGAGCTAATTGTTTTTATATGGTTTTTGCAGCATATAACTACAGTACTGACCTACTGGAGACATGAACCAATCCATCCTCATAATATTACAGTATAAAACACTTTCCACAGGGATTCTGGGCTACTTATGTCAATAGTCTTGGCCTTGACGTTAATAAGCAGGCATGTTTTCTATTGTGGCTCGCTGCCAAGTGGATCATAGAAAATGAGGCGGAGGTTTGGACTGCCGTGGGTCAAACAAACCATCTAAATGATTTCCTCCTCGTTCTATACATGCAGCTGCTGTATTTGGAACGCACACGGAAAATCAGTTTTTTTTCTCTGCTAGCCTTTACTAAATGATACAGGAGTACAGCATGCCTCTCCTCCGCTCTGTGAATCTAATAAAAAAAAAAACAGTGAGCGAGTTGGAGTGTGCCAGTGAAGTATCTATCCGTCAGTTCCTGAGAGCCAGAGAACAGGGTAATTTAAAGCCACTTTTCAAGGTTCAATACCAAGCTTCCGGATAAATCCTTACATAGAATGAGATCAGCATTTTCTGTTGAGATATTGGTCATCAGCAGTAAGTGTGATGCCAACATTTTACAGCGCAACTCAACAAAATGCATCATACTGAACCACTATGGATTATACCATTACCATTTTATATTTTATTCATTTTAGATGGTGAAGAAAGGGGGACCTGGCTTCCTTTTAAACAATCGAGGAAAATTTATTGTCATCATCAAACTTTTTTTCTGTGTTTGCTTGCCATTAGGGCTACACAATACAGTATATTGGACATTTATCTCAATAAACGTATCGCAAAGACTGCTTGAACTGCAATAAATGGAAGCCTATTCCATGTGCCATGCATTCCCTCTCTGCATGTCAATATATTTGGCCAATCAGACGAGGCTCGTACTGCTCTAAATTATGAAACAGCAAATTTAGATTGTTTCTTGCATTCTATAGTTTGATAGGTGAAAAATGCAGTTTACAGTATCCCCAATGAATTGGTGTTGCCAAAAAGAACCAACGTGTGGGTTGCTTTAAATATGTTTAAATGAAGCAGTAGTCCGCTGGGTCTGCTCTACAGAGGGAGTGGACTTCATACTCGCCTTGGATGTGTTATGGTTTAATCTTCAACCTTATTACTTTCCTTCAGCTTTTCATTAGTCAGCGGGAGACTTTAAGCGCATTTGACTTTGACTAACATCACAACATAACAATCTGAAGTACATAGTGAGAGAGCTGATTCCACTGATTAAACACTACCAGAATCCTCTTCAAATACAACTGCATCAAGAAATAAATCTTGTACAAAAGAGAAGCACAGAAGATTGAAGTCCTATGTTATAGAATGAAAAGTAATGTTGGAAGTAATGGAGCAGCTAATCTATCCGAAGTTACTAAATCTGAAAATCAGGGCCCAAAAAGAAAGAGAAAAAGTATTGTATTCATTCCCAGGCAACATGGTTAAGAAAGGACTCAAGACTTAAATGGGTCTCTCTGTACAATCAAAACTTCCATGGGTCATATTAAAACGCCTGGGACTGTTTAAAAACAGACAAAGTATATGCAGACGATATGGATCCCAGATAATCAATCAAACAGAGAGACCTGGACAGATGTGGCCCTCTAGAAAGAGATTCTTCTCAGTTGATCCCCCTTCTCTTGAGTAGCCTAAGGGGATTTAACCCCATCCACTCTGTGGGATCTAAACTGACACTGTGCGAATCCCCTTTCACTGCTGATAAACCCCTGATGATCAGATGAACCCCCAGAATAACAGTATAAGCCCCTGCAGACAATAGGAGAAGAAAGCTGACTGAGCAGTATAGCCTCTGGACCTGCTTTCCGTGTGTAACACACAAGTTGAATTTCCAATCCATTAGTTCGATTGACAGCAAAGTAAAGTAGATGTGCCGGGTTCGGTTGATCAATCAATACCCAGAATGTTATCTTCTTGACAATTGTGCAAATGACATTGATCATTCATTGACCACTGCTGATTCTCAGTCCTTGTTAGCAGAATAAATTCATTAAAGTCTAGTCTTGAAGGTGGGCGATTGTGGTGAAGTGGTTAATGCCCCCCCCCCTCCCCCTAAACTAACAATGAAGCAAATCGAATGTCGGAGGTGGTGTGGCTCTCAGGATTATATTTCAATAATACTTACAGTTGTCAGTGGCACCAGAGCACACCATAACCCCACAAGCAATTGCAGTGGCATTTCTTCAAGAAAGGGAATGCGCCACCTGTGAGTCGGTCAGATCCTTAGCATAGCTCTACGGGGTCCAAAGGCAACTGTCCATGGGGCCTGGGGCTGGGTGTCAGGCCAGCAGCTTATAGGGGCAAGAGGGTTTATGTTTCTGGCAACTGGGCCACATAGGGAACTGTCCACCAGTCCAGTCCCCAAGGGCTCAAATATCTGGACAGTGGAGAAAATAATAGAATGGGAACTCATATTCCAATTGACAAATGGTTAATCATCTGGATAGGATTACAGCATCGCAAATCAATCCAGACCCTGGTCACCACCATACACAAGTTTGAAGCGAGCTACAACATTACTACCACTTCAAGAGATTCCCCCATAGACTGAGGAAGCAATTTACAGAAGGGCAGCTGGGGGGGTTAAGGTTTTGTCTGCAGGCAGCAGGCTGAGCTGAGGCTCTCCAGGGAGCTGGGTAAAGAGACAGGGGCTGGTGGCATGGCACACAACTGTCCCACGGCTGAGGGCTCCTTGGGAACAATAAAAACCACACCCTCTGGGTTTAATATGGCATGCCTTCCTCCGACCTAATGTAAGCAGATTTTTCATGAAGGATCATCTTGCTGTATTACATGCATACTTAAACAATCCACAGTGACATTTCTTGCTGATGTAATTAAATTATATATTTGACCAGGCACATGCACAGATGTGCCCCTAACAGGGGGTTTAAGCCCAGCCCTTGTGCCCCCAGAGTCCAAAATTGCCCTTAATAAAAAAATAGTTATCTTATTATTCTACAGAAATGTATAGTAATATCTACGAAAAACACGCCTTATCAATTTAGAAACTACTCCACATGCTCCGCCATTCAAATTAACTTTGCAACTTGTCCTGACTTGTCGTGAAAAGGACGCATGCTCCAGCCCCACCCCAGTTCAGTTATAGTAAATTATATCACTCAGGTATAGGAACTGTTTTAATTATGAAGCCAGCCAAAACAACACTGATAACATCTGTTAAAGAAACAATCGATTAGGTCAGTAGGACTCATTTGTAGTTTCCTCATTACCATCTGTAGTCCAGACACATACAGTATTATGCCATGCTATGAACAAAGTTTGTGATTATGGATGCATGATTACCTAATCTCAAGGCAACATTGGAATGGGCTACAAGGCGAATACAAGCCCTAAGTGCCTTGGGGTACCTTTAAACACATGACACTAATACTCAGTCATATCATTCCAGCTGTGAACACTGCCAAATGTGTAAGATGGTGCAAAGTCAGAAGCAGCTCTGATGTGCAACCTTAACTGACTGATGTAACTTCACTATTAGCTCAGAATTTATACAAATATGCACTCTTAACTTTGAAGAACTATTTTGTAACCATATGGTGGATCCAAAGTTATATATCATGATACATCTGTGTATGCTTTTTATGACTAATGTCTTCCAATCCTGCACCTCTGTTTTAAAGTGTGTGTGGTGAACAAGATGAGAGGATGGAGCGGATTACCATCTTAGTACAGCCGAAAGAAGCTTGCTGCTAATGAAAAGAAGTATTTATTAGTTCTGCCAGTCTTAGCCACACTCTCTTGAGGGCTAGCACCCAGCAGATAGCGAGCGTAGCTGAACCAGGGTCCACCATCATTTGTGAGGAATCTTTACTTTGCTTCTAAAAAATTATAAAGCAGTAAAGTCACAGTGGAGGAGAGGAAGATATGGGTTTAGGATTTGGGCACAATGCCAATGAGACGCCTGTGGCTACAGTAAGGCCCCAGCAAGTGTTGTCTGCAGAATCTCCCACACCCCGTGGCAGGCAGCACAAATACAGCCCAGGCAAGAATGTAACATGAGGGACCCCCACCAGCTGTTGCAGTGACTGATACGGGGCACGCCCAAAAATACTTCAATCGTCAAAATCTGGCATGCACATTCTCTCTCTCTCTCTAGCATACTACACTTCCTCACCTAATATCAACATTGGTCAGGCTCTTGACTGCACTCCACAATGTCTTCAAGATGTCCTTTCTGCTGGTTATAAAGGTAAAGTTAATCATTATAGAGAAAGGGGTGCTCGTGGTGTATTGATCAGATCCCATTTTGTTCATCCTGTCAATACTGTACAATGTGTGGCACCTGAGATGAACAGCGCTTTGAACACTCCTCTGCCTTTAATGCCCCCGACTCATTTCCACTTCTCACGCAGTTGAAAGGCAGACTACTTAACCCTACAGTGTGCCCGACACTTGACACCTATAAATCATAACACGGGGTGCCCACTGCATTCTATGCCCAGCAGTGTTACTTTTTTATGGTTCACAGAAAAAGGGGCTGCAAAATGGGCTCGTTTCAGCTGCCGAGCATCTCTATTCAATGGGCCAGCTGCAGCTGAAGTGGCCTTTCGACCCATTCCTCTGTGTGTGTGTTGTGTGTGTGTTGTGTGTGTGTGTGTGTGTGTGTGGTGTGTGTGTGTGTGTGTGTGTGTGTGTCGGAGAGCTTTCGAGGTCCGGATGGTAACCTAAGCACTTCCTGTATGTATGCCACCTAATGAGAAGAATCACCCAACAGTTTGATTTCAAAAGCTGGATGCTGCATGTCCATCAGTAGCCTACTGTTATGAATTATGAGGCAGACATGTTCTGGATATATGGGGAGCACTGGAACTGGTTATCAGGAATATGATGTCATACTTTAATACATAATACTGTTAGTTACATTATTAATGTAGAGTGTGTAAAGAAATATAAAGCATTATATATTTTTTTCTTTGCCTTTCAATCAGTTGATAAAATAAATAATCAATTAAAAACGTAACTTAACTTGAATGCCAACATGATGATGAGACAGGGGCGCAAATGTACAGAGCAATGATTGGTCCAGGGTGTGTGTGACTTTGTTATGTCAATCATCTACATGCTCTTGTAACAGAAGCACAAATGTTTCAGCCATAACCATCTGGGGAAAATCTATACTTGCAGATATTGTGATTAGGTTTGCGATATAATATTTTCCCTGTGTCAAGGTTAATAGATGCAGGGTCTTTAGCCAGGTAGTGAGTTATGTCGTTGGTTATGTTGTTGACAATCTGTAATCTCAAACCCCAATCCTCCTTTTCACGTGTTTGTTGGTGGACGTAGATACACTCACCCTGGGCGATGCTTAATATAGATCCTAAATCACAACCTTTGGGATTTGCAAATTGATTGTTTCAAAACGTGATTTCAATTTGCCGTTCAGCCCAAGTAAAGACACTGTATAGATGATTTATAACAAAAAAAAGTAAGCCTCAATTTATCATCTGTTGGTAAATAGCCTTGGTTAAAAAGCATACCTCTCCATATCTTTATACATTCCATAGTATTCAGTATTATTTACTGATGCTGTATTTATTTTTTACCTTGTGACTTGTGGGGCTCCACTTGGTAATAAAAGTGACTTATTGGACAGAAGTCTGTGAAGAATCTTAACTTTTCTGCACACTAACTACAGTCTCTGTGATGCCATTACCACGCACACTTCCATTCATCCCCCACAGTCAAGTGTGGGTAATGTGATAGCGCTCCTCTGGAACAGACTCTTAAGCAAGCAGATGGCCAACTATTCAAACCTGTCTGGATGCTGTGGGACCCCGAGCAAAAGCAGAGACTGAAGTTCTACCTCAACACCAAAGCATATTTACAAAGGTTTGAACCCGAAATGTCCTCTCACTCATCGGAGCCTCTTCAAATCTGTTTGAAAACCTCATCTCGACCTGCACTGACGGCTTCACAATAAGAGCAGGAGAACAGTTGGAAGGAAAGTGATATTTGGAGATGTTTTGAATTAGACCAATTTCTAGGTTTTGTCTCATTTTTCAAGATAAAAACCAGCAGCTGTTTAAATAAGGGAACCAGCTGTCAAACGTAAAGGTCACATATTATGCTCATTTGCAAATTCAAATTTTGGTTTCTACTGGTGAAGGTTCCAAAAAAACAACTTTATATTTCTCACAGAGCCATATTGCTGAAAATTCTCTTTTCAGCCTTTGTCTTAAACACTTTGTTTTAGAGCTCTCGTTAAGCCCCGCCTTCTAAAAAGCCCAGTCTGCTCCAATTGGCCTGCATCTTACTACCTGTGATGACACAGGTGGAGGTGGTTCCAAGTTAGGTTGGCCATAAGGGGTGTGGCTCCTCCCTTATGACATCATAAGGGGGAGATAAATCTGACTGCTTTGTCAGGTGCACCACACAGACTAAAATCAAAGGCACACCTTGTCTCTGAACAGCTGAGATGAATTGGCACTTGACTCAAAACAAACACACACACACACTCAGCATGTCAACTGTTCCCTACTTCTGGGCCTAAGAGGGAGTCTGAACGACCTGCAACACTTTGCCTCCAAATGCAGGCCTACAGCAATAAAATGGAAGCGGGAGGAACACACGTTGTGTCCATCGATGACTGAAATTCCATTAACGAAACCAAGTGAAGTTCAATGAACACTGTCAAAGCAGTTTACTTCTGTTTTTCTAAAATGAGCAACTGTGTGTGTGTCCAGCAGAATGCTATAGCAGGTGAACAAGGCATTTGACACATTCCTACATCAGCTGACATAAGAGTCAGTGTGTAGGATAGTGTGTGTGTGTGTGTGTGTGTGTGTGTGTGTGTGTGTGTGTGTGTGTGTGTGTGTGTGTGTGTGTGTGTGTGTGTGCGTGTGTGTGTGCGTGTGTGGCATGAAACCCAGTGCTTACTATAGTTCAAAGCAACTGTAGTGAACAGCCTGGTGAAAAGCCTTGTCTGTGTAGCCTATGTGCTTTTGTTCAAGATTCAAGATGGTTTATTGGTCATATGCACAACAATTACAGCAGCAGTCATTGGAAATGACATTCTAGAGTCCCAGCCTCCCTCTCAACAATGCAATATTAGAAGAAAAACACAAGTGAAGAGAGCAACACCTGAGACACAAATAAACACAAAAGTAGCCGTTTCTGTTAAATTCTAGAACATTAGGCTATAATAACTTCAATGTCGCCTAGGTCTATATCCTGCCACCGGTTCAGCTTTGTTTGGATGTAAACTCATTTGAATGAACATACCTGTTGGGTTGAGTGAAGTGTGTGAATCAATCAGCCGTCCATGGTGTGTCGCCTCACATCCACGCTATCCAACACAAAGTATAGTGATGCCGTCCAGCTCCACAACAACAATGCTTTCAGTCACAAAGCGGCGCGGTTTAGGGATAAAAGTAAGTGCTCTACAAGTAGAAAAAAAACAAAGTCCGGCTCCAATAAGTGTGTCTGTGGCTGTGTGTGTGTCGGTGTGTGTGTGTCCCGCTCTGAACCAGAGGCACTCTCCACCGGTGTTTGGCCGTTGTAAGCGTTCAGTGGACAGACAGGCAGGCAGGTCTCCACATTCACCAACATTTAGAACAGCTGAGACAAGACACAGCGAGGCACGCAGGGTGGGACAGGAACGCTGCTGCTGTCGCCTTCAAAATAAAACCCCTTTGGACATAAAAGGGATAATCATGTTGTAAATATATACAGCATATTGTTTTGCATACTGATATTGGTAGCTTTTCAAATAAACCGGGCCTATTATTTCATACATTATCGGCTACACTACTTCATAGAAAAATATTTCAGCCTAAAACACGCAGCATAGGCCTATATTGTTTTCTCATACTTATTTTTTTTTCTTTCTATTTTATATATATTTTGTAACAGAATGCTATTTCTTCTAGGCCTGTTTTACTGTATTTTCAATTGGAAAATATCTGGATAATTAGGCTATTGAATCAGTGCTGCTCTCGGTCAGCTGTCCTTAACCCATCTAAGTCTTAATTTATTTTAGTTTGACAAGGTTTTTACTCAGTATAAAACATAAAAGGTTTGTATCCTCACGTTGTCGTTCTAAAAAAAGGAATAATAATAATAATAATATATAATAATAATAATAATAATAATAATAATAATAATAATAATAATAATAATAATAATAATAATAATAATAATAATAATAATAATAATATAATAATAATAATAATAATAATAATAATAATAATAATAATAATAGAAAACCTTTATTTTGACAATGCTCCTCGGACAGGCTGCTTCGTCTCTGTAGACTTGACACCGGGCTGGCTCGACTCGGCGCAGTGTGGCCAGTTATTACAGTTCCCCTGATTGTAGAAACATGAATGCAATTAAAAGTTATTGAAATATAGAAATGGCGTTCTTTCTTATAGTATTACATAGGCCTACATATTGAAAGTCTTTGCGTTCTGACAGGTCTACTGTTTCTGAGCAGGGCTGACAAAGGCTACACTTTTTATTTGGTTCGAATTCTGAACCAAAGATTGTATCCATTAGGCCTTGATCTGTTGTTATATATCTGCTGTCTTATCTGGTTATTTTGTTCTGTTGAGGCAGACAGTTGAAAACCTATTTCATCAACTTGCTCCAAATGGGAAATCCTTGAAGCTGAACGTGAACAATGACAATAGGCGCTCGGGACTCTCCTCCTTGCCTTGCCCTGGGCCCTGGCTGTACCAGAATGACTTGTGACTGCCCTCTGCTGGTCTTCCTTCGATATATCCACCAACAATACCATGTTACTGTAAACGTTGTGTTCACGTGTCATAGGCTATTGTTTAGGCCGTTCACCTGGATAAGTAGTCTATCTTTATTCATACACTTAAATGGCGCTTTTCCACCGGAAAAGTGGCCAGTTTATCACACATAGGCGGCCTAACATCTAAGGCATCTATCTATCTATCTATCTATCTATCTATCTATCTATCTATCTATCTATCTATCTATCTATCTATCTATCTATCTATCTATCTATCTATCTATCTATCTATCTATCTATCTACTACCTACCTACCTACCTACCTACCTACCTACCTACCTAACCTACCTACCTACCTACCTACCTACCTACCTACCTACCTACCTACCTACCTACCTACCTACCTACCTACCTACCTACCTACCTACCTACCTACCTACCTACCTTCCTACCTACCTACCTACCTACCTATCTATCTATCTATCTATCTATCTATCTATCTATCTATCTATCTATCTATCTATCTATCTATCTATCTATCTATCTATCTATCTATCTATCTATAGAGAAATTATCCGTTCTCAAATGCCAGTTTTATGATTTAGTTTTATCGACGTGCAGAAAATACCTGTTACTACAGTAGATACAATGTTCATTGTGCACTTTGTCCCACATCATTTGCAAAAAATAATTGACCCACATTGTTAAAATACAGAAAAACGATTGTTTTGGGCCTCCATATTATATGACCGAATTTCAAACAATGTTGTTCTCATTATTATTAAAGTGGTTGTCCACATACAGCTTCATTCCCGCAGTGCAAGTACACCACTCATTTTACCCATAGTGTGCTGTGCTCTATAGTGTGAATGGTTAAGAGGTTTGGGATAAGGACCTGTGATAAAGTGTCATCTGACTATGAACAGCTCTTCATGTGAGGTGGAGAGGCTCTCACTATCTGAAAGGTGTAGGCCAAGCGTTCTCCATGTACGTCCTATCACACCCAACACCGACTGTACGCACTTCACACAGTTCCTCTCATCTCTCTCTCTCTCTCCCCCTCTCTCTCTCTCTCTCTCTCTCTCTCTCTCTCTCTCTCTCTCTCTCTCTCTCTCTCTTTCTCTCTTCAATGCACTCTGTCAACTGCACTTCTTTACCCAGCAGCCCTTTGGTCAATAAGGCTTGCTGTAACAGTGACTTCATTTAAAACACTTCATAAAACACATTTTCATATACTTGCTGTTTATGTAACGTATTTGTATGGTCTTTGTCGTTGTCTTTCTACCCTAGCACCTTTTAATCTAATTGTGTCTTTTGCATCTGTCCTTTAAAGCTGCTCCATCTTCCCTTTTCTTCTCACAAATATGTGTTAATATGGATAAGTGTATTGACTTGACGCATGTGTGTATTTGATTTTTTATTCTGTGTCCTCTGTCAAATCACTTTATAAACTATTGTTTTTAAAGGTGCTGTATGAATAAAGTTGTTATTATATTTATCATTATTATTTGGCCTTGTGGGACCAACCATAGACCACTGAGCCACATCAGTGTTAACAGTGCTTTTCGGATGTGGTATGTTTTATTCAGATGGCAATGTTAAGTGGTTAACACCGGGAACAGGAGAGGAATGGCCAATGCCCAATATTGAAAGAAAATAAATTCCCATGGTCCAAAGGTCATTGAGGTGAAAAATACAGCAGCTGTCACTCTCTCCTCCCTTTGTGTTTAGCCTCTGTCAACATTCCTCTCATCTTTTAGTCCCTTTGATGTCTGTCATGGCTTTCCCATAGTAGCAGACAGAGAGAAATGGAGAGAATATAATAGAGAGAGACAAACATTCAGACCAGGACTCAAGAAGTCAAAGATAAAAACTTCATAGTGAAACAGGTAAAGGCCTGACAGGCAGGTTTGTTTGTTATATTTTTATTTATTTTGCATAAATGTGCAGAATGTTCTTTTTGATACACTCACATACATAGTACAATCACACACAAAGCTGGGCAGATCCCACAAACCAATATAATAAAATCAAATGACATACAGACAGACAGACAGACAGACAGACACACACACACACACACACACACACACACACACACACACACACACACACACACACACACACACACACACACACACACACACACACACACACACACACACACACACACACACACACACACACACACACACACACACACACACACACATTTTGTATTGTTTTTTCCCTTCTTAAAAGTGTTTCGGTCATCAGTCAGGTGGCTTAGTTTGTTTTAGTTCGTTTTCTTGAGTGTCTTTAGAATTACATTGATGATAATATTGTGTTTTTAGGCTATTAAATGAGCTGAATCTGATTTGGGCACTTTGGGCAAGGTCTTGAGGGTCAGTGAGTTACGAGGCTGTGGGGGTTTCCATGTTTAGCCCCTGCATAGTGCTGACTATGGTGCAGGCCCTCCCACCTCTGCTACCCCCAGCTGCTCAACTGTTTTCAAGTGGTGTGCAGCATTAAAGGTGCTGCGGTTTCACTTGCCACTGCAACTGAATCTGTCTCTCTGTCTCTCTCTCTCTGTCGCTCTCTTTCTCTCTCTGTCTCTCTCTCCTCACTTTATGCAAAATATTTCACCTGTGCAGGCTTGTTACAGATATCCAGCCATTTTTAATTGAAGATACTTGCCTGATTCCATCTTCTATTAGGCCACACAATATGCAGCGGAATCCACCTTCAGCGCACGCAACTACACATCAACATCATCTGTAAGTATAGGCCTTTCCTTTATCTGGTGTACTGAGGGAAACATCCTCTCATTATACTTCAAACACTGGAAACAACTGTAAAATATAAAAAGTGCAGACAGAATGTGTTTTGAATTTGAAACACAGAAAATGCATGCGCAAACTTGTTCTTCATTTGCTGACAAGACTGCAAGTGTTTTGCTTTGGATGGAAACTGTTAACTTTGTGTTGATTTTGCTTTTTTTTTTTACGTTGAATTCTTGCTTGATATCATGAAAATTTATACGCATAACCAAGAAAGGTTTTTGTGTTTCTGTTTGTTGGGGTGAGGCTATATACGAAACAGTTCAAATGAGGAGCTAAAGGGATGTCCAAACAACATCGAACATGATAGTAATAAACATGTATTTTGTAAGACAGATACTGGGTTATTAAACATATATTTTTTTTCGGGGGGAAAAAAATTAATCATTGTATTGTATTTGCTTTGCAAATTATTTGATGAATGAATGAAAAAAACCTTTGAAAGAGAAACATATATAAAGGAAGCTAGATGATTTATTAACAATGCCTTATGCAACCCTATCTCATTCAAATTACGTTCCCAGAGGACTATTCGGCATTCTCAATTACGTTTGACCATTTACGTATTTTGTCCGTAATTACGTTTTTATGAACATATTCGGCATTCTCAATTACGTTTGACTGAAAAACGTATTTTGTCCGAAATTACGTTTATATGAACATATCGCAAACAAGTTCGTTCTCAGCCTAGAGCTGTTCAGGATGCTCAATTACGTTTGGCTGCAAAACGTATTGATTACGTTTTAATAAACATATCGCATACATTCGTTCTCAGCCTATTTTTTGCCATTTATTTACCTCTAGGCTTATGTTTGGTTGAAGTGTGCGTTGTCTGGGCGGCTGCCTGAACTACAGCGCTGCAGGAAATTAATATGTTCCATAGATATGTTCACATGTTTCTTCATTCATTCATTCATTCATTCAAACAAACTGGTGAAGGCAATCGACGTTCCGACATGGCCACGCCCCCTTTGGGTGGAAAACAAGGCGATTTTGACTATAATGCAAAATTGCGGTCCAAAACAGCACAAAAAGAAAACGATCAGAGATAAATAAGTTACAATTTGACCGACAGACACAATGTTAAGATCCTTTATAACAACTATGCCAGCTAGATAACGTTAAAGACACTTATAAATGATTAATTTGATCAATCTAAAACCATGTGTGTAGTCTCTCAGCATCAAGCTGGCGCAATGATCCGACCCATTGGCCAGAGATATCATGCCCTGATGTATATATTCACCTCACTGAGTCTCTATAAGCTGATTACACGTGAACTAATTGTTCGTTACGATAGCAAACTCCCACTGAATGCAGAGCGCAGCCGGGAGCTTCCTGCTGTCATACAGCTCTTCTTTAGGGGAATTTTTGGGGGCATGGCAAAGGAATAAAACCATGATGTTTGTTTTTTACTTTGTAAACCACAAAACAGCTCAGGACATTGCAGATTTGAGCTATAACGCTTATTTTGAATGATCGCGCTGTCTTTGAGTACTGCCACGAGAGTTCTGTCTAGATGACGTATTGCCGACCTGAGGAAGGGTGACGTCAGACGCACGCCCCTCTACAAACCAATCAATGGCGAGGAATGTCACGTGACGCGAAACGAGCCTATAGCGGCAGCCCTGAGCTACGAAGAGCATAAATCGTTGTGAGATGATCATTGTTGTTTGTGAGAAATGCAACACAATCGTCACTCAGTAAATGTGCACGATGTAGTTTGATGGTTATCACGAATAAGGAGTTGTAGGCAGCCTTTACAGATAAATAAGCAGGACAACTACAACCATATACCCACTTTGCTTGTCTTTTTACCTCTGCATAACCTTGTGGATTAAATTACTTCTATTTTCTTCAGTATTACATTAAATGATCTTTGAAGTAAGATATCATTCACAACTTTTTTATATATATATATCTCACCTGCACAATATGTTGCCTTTTAAAAAACGTTTTATATTTTATATTTCTGTGGCCAATGTTCTTTGTTGTTTTTATTGTGCAAATAAATTAAATCTAATCAAAAGCATGGTGGTGAATTGTAGGTGTGTTTAAATGTAAAATTGTACAATCTTCACACTCTCAACATTAGCACCTTTCCAGCAATGTATTCAGTTGGTGTTCTTTACCGCAAGGTTGATTTTCTGATAAATTTGAAGGCCCAATATGGAAAATTAAGCTTTTTGTTTGCTCATTTGTTTTCTTGTGGAAATAGTCAACCAAAAGGTGTGTCCTTCAGAGATTATAATACAGAACCCATATGCATAGGCGTTGTTTAAATATACCTGCATGGATGGATGGACTTATAGATGGATAATGTACTTTATTTATTGCCATAGGGAAAGTGTGGCATTGTAGCAGCAGTTATTGTGGATTGTATCAGGAATGACTTAGCCTATCCTCCTGGTCCTCCCAAAATCCATATCAATCTCTCAACCTTGGTTACATTTAAGAGGTGTGTAGCTCCTACCATGCCCGAACACTACTGTCCACCTGTTCCCTGTCCCTGTAAACTGTCCTGTGAACTGCACACAGAACTGACACACCTTGCATCTGCTGAATCATCTGAATATTTAATTAAAATAGGCCCATGTGAAAGTGACAGGTGCTAATTGAGGGATGTGAAATACAAAGGCAGTTTGAACAAAATAGGCTAGAGTCATTGGAAAAACTGTTATAGAGCGATCTTAACCTTGCAGATTAAATCAGGGCGCTGTCAAGGCTTCCTCGCCCAATGCTACACCACAGGTCCAGCGCGATACACACGTGGAATGTCGCTGCCCGTATGAAAAGAACAAGAATAAATCTCTTATCAATACAGGTGAAACTCGAAAAATTAGAATATCGTGCAAAAGTTCATTTATTTCAGTAATTCAACCTAAATGGTGAAACTAATATATTATTAGACTCATTACATCCAAAGTGAGATATTTCAAGCCTTTATTTGTTATAATTGTGATTATTATGGCTTACAGCTTATGAAAACCCCAAATTCAAAATCTCAGAACATTTGAATATTACATAAAATCAATAAAAAAAGGATTTTAAATACAAAAATGTCGGCCCTCTATAAAGTATAATCATGCATATGTACTAAGTACTTGGTTTGGGCCCCCTTTGCACAAATTATTGCCTAAATGCGGTGTGGCATGGATGTAAGTAAGTAAGTAAGTAAGCTTTTATTTATATAGCGCCCTTCACAGACCAGGGTCACAAGGCGCTTCACAATGCGCTTCCAAAGGATGCTATCTGTCTGTGGCACTGCTGAGGTGTTATGGAAGCCCAGGTTGCTTTGATAGTGGCCTTCAGCTCCTCTGTATTGTTGGGTCTGGTGTGTATCATCTTCCTCTTGACAATAGTCCATAGTTTCTCTATTGGGTTCAGGTCAGGAGAGTTGTCTGGCCAATCAACACATAATACCATGGTCAGTCAACCAGTTACGTGTGGTTTTGGCACTGTGGACAGGTGTCAAGTCTTGCTGGAAAAAGTAATTCAGCATCTCCATAAAGCTTGTCAACAGACAGAAGCATGAAGTGCTCTAAAATCTCCTGGTAGACAGCTGTGGTGACTTTGGACTTGATAACACAGTGGACCAACACCATCAGATGACATGGTGCCTCAAATCATCACTGACTGTTGAAACTTGACAGTGGTCTTTTAAGCCCCTTGGATTTTGTGCCCCTCCACTCTTCCTCTAGACTGTGGAAACTTGATTTCCAAATGAAACGCAACATTTAATTTGGATCAGTGATGATTTGAGGTATCATGTCATCTGCTGCTGTTGGTCCACTGTGTTATCAAGTCCAAAGTCACCACAGCCATCTCCAGAAGATTTTGGAGCACTTCATGCTTCTGTCTGTTGACAAGCTTTATGGAGATGACAATTTCCATTTCCAGCGACTTGGCACCTGCCCATGGTACCATAAACCACTGGTAACTGGTTGACTGACCATGGTATTACTCTGCATGAATGGCCAGACAACTCTCCTGACCTGAACTCAGAAACTATGGACTATTGTCAAGAGGAAGATGATACACACCAGACCCAACAATACAGACGAGCTGAAGGCCACATCAAAGCAACCTGGGCTTCCATAACACCTCAGCAGTGCCACAGGCTGATAGCATCCATGCCACGCCGCATTTAGGCAATAATTCATGCAAAAGGGGCCCAAACCAAGTACTTAGTACATATGCATGATTATACTTTCTAGAGGGCCGACATTTCTGTATTTAAAATCCTTTTTTTATTGATTTTATGTAATATTCTAATTTTCTGAGATTTTGAATTTGGGGTTTTTATAAACTGTAAGCCATAATAATCACAATTATAAAAAATAAAGGCTTCACATATCTCACTTTGTATGTAATGAGTCTGTATAAGATATTATTTTCACCTATAAAGTTGAATTACTGAAATAAATGAACTTTTGCACGATATTCAAATTTCACCTGTATATCATGCCAAGTGTGTGGTGGACAAACCGCCGTCAAGACCACTTACCATTAAGACAGGGGACAATATACTGAGTCAACTGCATATGCTGCAAACACTGATTAAGCACTGTTCATAAGACTGCCTAAAATTCTACCTTTTTAAGGTCAAAATCATGAATAAAGCAATCTTTAAACTACTCCCATTTGAGTAACTGGCCTACTCCTTCCAAATACTTTCAGTTGCAGGATTCACATTCAATATGCACCTAGTTTTATATTATGTGTAGGCTATGCACAATTTATAGCAACATTTGATATCATTAACTAAAAGAAAACAACCAAATCCCTGTCAGGATAGGCTACAAGATGTGACACACACACACACACACACACACACACACACACACACACACACACACACACACACACACACACACACACACACACACACACCACACACACACAAGCACACGCACACGTACACACGCACACACACACACGCACACAAGCACACACGCATTGTAGAGTACTGCTTTAGTAAGTTCAAGAAGCCTATTCAATGACATTTTAAACTGTACATTTAATTGTTTTATAATTTCATGTATAATCCGCCACATATTTGATCAGAAGCTTTAAATTATACAACCACAAAGGCTATAAAACACATTTTTCTTACAGAAATAGTTTCCCTAGAATAGTGGGTAGGCTACAATGAGCCTACATGCTTTAAGGTTTAGGGTAGGCCTATAAAGAATGTGTTCAATTCAAGTTATTTTATTAATTTTTTGGTAGTGCAGCATGTTTCTGTAAGTGGTTCCATTATTCCTAAGGGCCCTTATGATGTTTCTGTGTGGAAACGGGGACGTTTCGGAGGAGGGGAATAATGTAACCTACTTCCTGTTAAGTTTTTTTTATTATGATGGGGCAGAACGGAAGTGTCAGCCGTGTGAACATGTCTGACTTGTGGTTTTACGGCGGAGGCCCTGAATTGTAAATGGAATGCGCCCTGAATCGGCAGACACTATTGATAGGAGTCGAACGGGTCCACCCAGCCCTAAAAAGGATGATGGGAAATGTAGGATTACATAGCAACGGTGGTAAATACGTCAGCAAACTAACCAAATAGAGATCAGATACTCCCAATTACCGAATATAATGATATTCTGATGTATTTCTCGCTAGATATGTTTTCAAAACATATGTTTATGCACTTACTAGCTGAAGTGTGACGTATTTGTGTCACCATGATAACCCTTGACTTCAAAAATTTGCTCTGGGAAAAAAAACTCGGCGGAGGGTAGAGGGAGGGAGCGCTCTTGTCAGCTGTGTGTGTGTGTGCTATCTTTGATTGTGTCCAGTTGATCAACAGCTTGGCACGTAGCCTATTTGTGTACCGAACATTTCTTGAGAATTAGCCTATCAGACTTCAGACAGATCATATGAATTCGCAATATCAAGATTATGAAAATAAAGTACATAGGTCTCGCTAGAAATCTTTTTAGCTCAGGGCTGCCGATAGGCTCGTTTAGCATTCCTCGATACTGATTGGTTTGTAGAGGGGCGTGCGTCTGACGTCACCCTATTTTCCCTGCAGCCCTGTGTAGTTCCGTAGTCTAGTTTAACGTTATCTAGCTGGCAGAGTAGTTGTAAAGGATCTTAACATTGTGTCTGTCGGTCAAATTGTAACTTATTTACCTCTGATCGTTTTCTTTTTGTGCTGTTTTGGACCGCAATTTTTTGCATTATAGCCTAGTCAAAATCGCTTTGTTTTCCACCCAAAGGGGGCGTGGCCATGTCGGAACGTCGATTGCCTCCACCAGTTTGTTTGAATGAATGAATGAATGAAGAAACATGTGAACATATCTATGGAACATTTTAATTTCCTGCAGCGCTGTAGTTCAGGCAGCCGACCAGACAATGCACACTTCAACCAAACATAATCCTAGAGGTAAATAAATGGCAAAAAATAGGCTGAGAACGAATGTATGCGATATGTTTATTAAAACGTAATCAATACGTTTTGTAGCCAAACGTAATTGAGCATCCTGAACAGCTCTAGGCTGAGAACGAACTTGTTTGCGATATGTTCATAAAAACGTAATTTCGGACAAAATACGTTTTTCAGTCAAACGTAATTGAGAATGCCGTATATGTTCATAAAAACGTAATCACGGACAAAATACGTAAATGGTCAAACGTAATTGAGAATGCCGAATAGTCCTCTGGGAACGTAATTTGATGAGACAGGGTTGCCTTATGGAGAAGAGGTAGGATTAACTCTTTTGTGGATATGAAATCCAAACGATCAAGTGTTTGACAATCCAGGCTTTCATTATGCTTTCTATTTGAGTACTATTGTTGTTTTCAGTATGACCTTTTTTTGTTGTTGTTGCTTCTTTTCTTACTTTAAAATAAATCAAATCAAATCAAATGCCGCTTGGCTTCTCAACATTTTTCCGTGGCCATGGCAAATGCCATCTGGAGCTGTTAAGTTTAGCGGTGGAGCGAAGCACAAATAAAGCATGCCAGCATTATTATAGACCACATCATGGAGGTGACTTAAATACTCCTTCTACTGTACGTATATCAAGTCTTCACAAGTCCTGCATGTGCATACTAAAATGATCAAGGTTGGAAACTGTTGAAATCCAGCACATTGCAGACAGTGGTCAGTGAATCTAAGAAGAATTTGCCATACATTTCACCAGCAAACCCTGCTGCCCCCCCCACCCACCCCCCTCAGTCACACAGAAATATAACCTGTCTAAGGGCTTTTTCAAACGTGACGTGACCCAGACTCTCTAGGTATCAGGTTTGCCTGGACACATACTGCCAAATGATTTACAGCTGAGTCAGAAATAGTTCAACTTCCGATGCTTGGCCACTCTCATAACGGTGGGACAAGTTTCCATGGCAGGGTGAGACTGTGGGAAAGTCTAAAAGTAGCTAGGTTCTCCTGGATGCTCCCTGGCAACTCAACACTGACACACACATGCACACACACATAACACACACACACACACACACACACACACACACACACACACACACACACACACACACACACACACACACACACACACACACACACACACACACACACACACACACACACACACACACACACACACACACACTGTATGCAGAGTATGCATGGCAGTAATATAGGATACTATTCAAGGTACATCAAGGATTCACGTGTGTGTGTGTTTGTTGTGTTGTGTGTGTGTGTGTGTGTGTGTGTGTGTGTGTGTGTGTGTGTGTGTGTGTGTGTGTTGTCTGTTTCAGGAGTAAAGCTGGGTTTAGCTTGGAGGCCCTAGGATGTCACGAGCAGCTGGATCTGAAGGACAGCCAGGACTGTGAGGACCCCAGAGAATACTGTTATGGTACGGCACAGTGTCTTAACTCACATTACCTGCAGTAAAATTGCAGTTATTCGCTGCTGTCGAGGTTACTGTTGTTAGAAATAAAATTCTACCGTGTTCTTTTAACCAGAGTTGAAGAAGGAAAAACAAGTAGAAGATTTATTTCAAAGCTTAAAGATGTATTATCTAAATTGAGTGAGCAGAAACATATAGGCCTACATGGAGCTTACTGGTTCTCAAAAAACGTCCCCAGTAAGACTGAAGACAAAATGGTGGGACATAGTGTTATATGGAAACAAATACATTATCTCTGATTGGTTGACTATGTGTTAGAGGCTGGCCAATGACGTCTTCTTCTTGCTGGTCTTCATAAGATACATTTCATGTTTTACTAAGAGAGTGCTCATAAGAGAGATGAAGGGAGGGTGCGGGGTCGTTGCTAGGCCGGTTGTCATGTGCAGGCACATCCCACACAAATAGTTCTCCCCTGACCTTGGGCAAAGTACCTACTGAAACGGCCTGCCTCAGTGTTGTTATGTGTCTCTGTAAATGGTGAATGAATGTGAAGTTACTAAACATACAATAATAATAATATAATAATTGATTGGATTTATATAGCGCTTTTCAAGGTACTCAAAGTGCTTTACAGGGTTACAAAAGTGTATAAGTTTAAAAAACACACTACTATAAAATTAAAATTATTCTCACACTGTTTAATTCTGCAATTTCTCCTACTCTACGTTTTCTCGCTTCTTGATTAAAGGTTATCTATTATGAAAAATTAAGTTTTTTTTCAACATTAATAGGGTCCCCGTTGTGACAGATACATATATTAGCCTTGGCGATCCTGCACCACATGATATGCAACCATTGTATCATGAACAAAGTATGTCACATGTCAAAGTATAAATCATTGAGTAAGGTTAGAACAGTAGGTCCCGGGAACTGTCTTTTTCAATTTTACTTTTTTATTGTGACTTGAAAGTGTTTCTCATGACCCTATTTGCCACACTCAACCTGTGTCCCTCTCTTTTTATACACCCTCTTTTATCTGTAGTATATTTTTCCAAACCTGCCCAATCCGACCTTGGCCCCTGTCCTTCTCTGCCAGCTGTGCATGTCTCTGATAAGCTGCTGAGTGTGTGTAAGCACAGATAGCTGACACAGTCATACATCATACACCAGCTTGTATCATGTTCAGTTTTATTAGACACAGTGATTCAATTTCAAGATCGCTGACCATGTCCAAGAACTGTGTTCATGTTGGTTGAAGGGGGACTGGCAGGCTTAATTTTTCGTGTCCCGCTGGCAGTTTTCAATCTATTACTCAACATAGAAATGTTCACCTTAAGTCATTTTCCTTTGTGTAAATGTGTGTACGTGTGATGTTTTTGGCCGCCTTGTACTTTTTAAATATGTTTTTTATTTATTTTTTATTATATCCAAGGATCGTTTGGTGTGTGGGGTGGGTGGAGGTTATAAATGTTAGTTGTTTGTTTGGAAAAAAATGATAATAATTAAATAAAAATTGTTTATGGAAAAGAAATGTTATGCCAGAAGTAGCTTTAGTGTCACATTTTAGTCCTCTCTTGCCAAAGTTTTTCAAAACGCCAGATGGTAAATGTATTTGTTAGGATGAAATCGTTTCACATTTCAGTCAGGAAGAGCATACAAATAGATCCCATAAACTGATAACTAATAGATGTAATGTGTCGTCTATCCTAAGGTGGTTTCCATCCTATCCAGATAGGTGACACTCTCAACAGCAGATACCAGGTGGTTTCAAAACTGGGCTGGGGCTATTTTGCCACTGTCTGGCTGTGTGTGGACCTCAGGTAGGTGTGAATTAGGGACTGTAAAAAAAAAATATCAGAATGGGGAGGGGGGTTGAATCTTATATTTTTCTTTTTGACCGGATATAACAGATTCTATGTGTTGCAACTGCACAGTACCTTGACACACTGCTAGACATTTGATGCTGGTCTGAAAGCTAATCTATATTGAAATACAACTTTTCATCCAGCTCGAGAATAGATTTATAAAATGTGCCTCCATGCCGGAGATGTCGGGTTTCCGTACGTACGTCTGATGAGGGGTTTCCGTCAAACATAGTTTGCACAAATGTTGACTCCCGGTCATTCTTGGAAAAGAGATATTCATTTTAAATATTTTTACCTGGTTAAATACACAATGATAGGGGGCACCTTTAGCTCAGTTGGTAAGGCGTCCCCCCCATGGGCCTCGGCCAGCAGCGGACCCGGGTTCGATTCCAGCCCGTGGTCGTTCTCTGCATGTCACTCCCCTCTCTGCCCCATTTCAACACTGTCTCTACACTATAAAATAAAGCATAAAAATGCCAAAAATAATATTCTTATATCTTAAAAAAAAAAAAAAACAACGATGATTGACTGATTGGTTCAAAGGTCACTGTGACCATACGTATTGTGAGGTCGCAGTGACCTTGTACCATATCGTATGCCTCGCGGTATTTCTATTTTTTTAATGCAAACAAGGTAATAGAAAAATTGGACTGTGAAATATCTAAAAACTAACCAGGTGTGTTACCTAATCTGATATAACATCGCTAACCTGATCAAAATGCCATATCATAATGTTATAAAGACATTATGAAAGCCAAATACCACAGCATTCTGACCAGTCATCTTGACCATTGTAATAGCAACATGAACAGCTGATCCCAGAGCTGTTAAGCAGAATTAATTTCAATGTGTATGCCACTAAACCACACAGCTCTCAGTGCTTCTACAGAGGGGACCTTTTATCCCCTGTGTCCGAGCAGATCTGACCTGGTGTGTGTGTGTGTTGGCAGGCTGTGTCGGCGCGTGGCTGTGAAGGTGCTGAAGAGTGGAGAAAGCTTCACCCAGGCCGGGCAGGATGAACTTTCTCTCCTACGATGCGTTAGTGACATCTTGTTTGTGTTACTCCTCTCTGACTACTCTTTACATCAAATGTTATATCTCTTTATTAAGTTCTAATAATTATTTTCATGTCAGAGGAAAATCAATTCTCCTAAACCCTCCCTTCCTTGTAGAAAACTGTTCACATGTTCGTTCTACAATCATCTCCCTTACCATTTTTCATCAGCTACTTACTACATGATATTTACTAAAATATAAATTGCCTGTCTTCTTGCACTTCTTTACGCTCCCTCCTCCTCTCGTCTTTTCAACCAGGCTGGTAGTCCAACAAGGCGTCATCCCTCTAGTTCAAGGATTGTTCAGCTGCTAGATGAGTTCAAGCTGGCTGGGATCAACGGGATCCGTATCCTTTTTTCAAGACTTGTATTTTGTTGGCATTTATATACACACTCCCTTACGGAACATTGTTTTCAAGGATTGAAAAGAGAACAGTATGTTTGTCTCGATGAAGTAGGTATTACATTGGATCAAGCAGCTACAACTGGTAAACCAATAGTTGTCAGACATGTTAAAGTGACCTTGACGCGTGGTGGTTAGACATGTGCCTGGTGCTGGAGCTGTTGGGGCCTGACCTGAGAAGTTGGCAGCTATGTTTTGGGAGTCCTGGACTGCCGCTGCCCTTGGTCAAACAAATACTTATTCAGGTGAAAAGAGACCTATTCAGAGACATAAGAATTTAAGTTTGAACACATGTAAATCAGTAGAACAATTTGGGCTGACTTTGGATGCTGTATACTCAAATTAAAATGAACCGTATACACCTTCCAAGCCTAGTTTAGCAGAACATGTCCTCCCTGTAGGAATGTCTCGTTAGCTAAGGATCAAATCCAAATGCCAAAAGTCAATTATTGTAAAGGTCAACATTTTGGGACAAACACTTATTTGCTTTCTCGTGGAGCCTTTGGTGAAATGATCAGGTTTGTGCGCTAATATAGCTGCAGCTATGTCCAGCATTAGTCAGCATAGCCTGGCATACAGACAGTAAGCAAGGGTTTACTGCTAGCATGGCTCTGTCCAAGGTTTAAAACATTAAAAATGTAAAACCAAATTGCTCAAGCAAGTTATACGGAGCAATAGTAGTTGTATCCTGTCTTTATGCTAAGCTAAGCTAATTGGCTGGGACCAAAAGGTGCTATTAATCTTCTCATCTAACTTTTGACAAGATAGCCCTTTTCTCTGAAATGTCAAACTACTCCCTCAGTAGGGGCATAACGTTTTCTGAGGTCTTGAAAGCTTTTAAATTGGTAAAACTGAAAACTACCTTCAGACCAGAAAACCAAGCCCATTATCAAATCAAATCAAATCAGTTTTATTTGTATAGCCCAATATCACAAATTGACATTTGCCTCAGTGGTCTTTACATTCCAACATATACAATATGATACAATATGATACAACATTATACCCTGATGGGAGAACATTTTAGTAACTACTGATTGTTTGGAAAGACATATCTGCATACGTGTTTTTGTGTTCCGTCTAGGTTCTGCAGGGACTTGAATACCTTCACATCAAGTGCAAAATCATCCACACAGACATCAAGCCTGAGAACATTCTGCTGTGTGTGGAGGAGCAGTCCCACAAAGCACCAGCAGTGGGCAGCAGCTCCTCCTCTCTACTGACTGGCAAAGAGGCCACAGGCACGGTTATTTGTTTATGTTATACACACAGGGTTCAGCACATGTGTGGGCAGAGCAGATGTACTTATGTCAATGCCATGCTTCTAATACATACAGTATATACTTATATGCTCTGTAAGGGGGTGCTGGGACCATCAGCAATTTCAAGTTGATGTCAATTTTCGTTTTTACTTCTAAATTGAAGGTAAGTGTCTATAGAACCATATGTGTACGAGTGTCAAGAAACCAGACCAAAATATATATTATTATTTTATCCAAAATGGCTACAATCTAAATAATGAATTTTTGGTTTAAAGAAAAATTGGTCCCGGTTTCGCTGACACTCAAACCAAAATTGTTGTATAGACCTTTCAATTTAAAAGTAAATACGAAACATTCGCATCAACTTGAAATGAACCCCCCCCCCGCAACTGTAAACACCTTGGGCTAATTTTGTAAATGACAATAATCTAACATCTAATCAAGTAAATGTATCCTATCCAAACTATCAGAGCTGGACAAAACAAACTCTTTAGATATCGTTTTATTTTTTTAAATCACTATTTCTTGAACTAAGGAAAACATTTTAATAAGTTTTTTTCTTGTTGTTCTCTTCAGAGAAGGAGCAGGTGAACCCATTCACTTTAAAGGAAATCACAGTGAAGATTGCTGACCTGGGCAGCTCCTGCTGGGTGGTCAGTAGTTTCTCTATACTTCATACTGCTGATTGTAAAACTCTTATTTTCTTAGAATGTTTCTAAACTTACAGTAAGGGTCAATCCTTACATTTGGTCTGATATAATACCTTTGGTACCATGTATATCGGGGAGTGACAATAATCAATGTCATAGAGTTGTGTTTGGCCTCAGCATGCAGTTTCCTGTAAAAGAGCTCTTGAAGCACACTGTATAGCCTACTACCTGCTCAGCAAACAGACACAATTATGCTTCTGCCTACTGCTTCTCTAACGCATCCATTTTTTTGTTCTTAAATGGAATCTGATTGAATTTGATTCTATTTCCGATGTGTTTTTCATCTTGATTACTCTCTCAATGTCTGTCTCTGTTTTCTGGACCAGTACAAACATTTCTGTGAGGAGATCCAGACCCGCCAGTATCGCTCCCTGGAGGTTTTACTGGGATCTAAGTACGGTCCGCCTGCTGACATCTGGAGTGTTGCCTGCATGGTGAGGGGACACACCTCGTACAATATGATGGATGGTGATAGATGGAAAGCCGGTGGCGTATCCCAGTTATAAGGATTCACCATGGATACAGCTGGCCTAAATTTAATGCCAATCAATACAAAAAGTAATGGGCCAACCAAGATGACCATCCCTACAGCGGTGCCACTAGCATGGCCCCAGAAAAACTGTATGATAAAAACTGTATCAGTTTATGCAATCATTTAAAAAGTGATCTTTTAAAAACAGTCAGTTGTAACATTTTACAATAACTACACACTATTTAGCATTATTTAAGTATTAATAAATGCTTGATTCTTAATTTATAAAGCATTATTTCTACATTATTAAACACTAGTAAGTCATTAAAGATCTCCTATTATACTACTTTTCTGGTCTTAATTTCTTGTTAAAAACTGCTATAGAGCAACCTGACACGAATCACATCACAAAAAACCATGTAGATTTTCGGGAAACTCTTCCTCTCATCTCAGCGAGCACAGCAGTCTCTCCAACACTCGGCTTTGTGCTTCTCCGCTCCCTCCCCCCCTCCTGCAAACCCCACTCCGTTGTGATTGGTTACCTTCCTTCCGGAACAATTTCAGTGGCGCGAAGCCCGAGGCAGACTTGAGCAGGAAGGTGGGGGCATGTTGCAGCATCACCATACATGGAAACTTCCGCTTTTCGTGACGACTTTTACGTAACGAATATCAGGAAATTCGGAACCGATTTGAAGACGTGATTTCTCGACTGGCTGCCCTAGTGTTTAGCGCTCTGCAAAGCCACCCCAGACGGTCAGCAGGAAATACGTCTAAATGCATGTACGTAATTATTTGATACGCTAGTATGGTTAAACATGACTATAAATCATTATAACAACGTTTATAGGTCATACAAGTCGAAAAGTATAATAGGTCCACTTTAAATGTTTTAATCTTGATTAATAAACTTCAGTGTGTAAAAAGATTGTATCTTCATACTTTATAAGTGATGAATTCAGCATTTATAAATGAAGTATTATATTATTTAAAAGCCAGTTATACATGATTTATCTTTCATCTCACCCTTTCATTTTTCTCTTGTTTTCTCTAAGGCGTTTGAGTTGCTCACTGGAGACTCCCTGTTTCAACCCAAAGCCAGCGACTCCATTTCCCTGGAGGAAGGTATGGTTTAGTACAGTGTGCTGCTGACAATGACACACACAGCAGCATTAAAGGAGATTACACTGTGGGGCTGCATTTTAATTGTTGGTGCTGTGTATGCTATATATTGTTGTGTGCCTCATGTTTGCATATGTGTGTGTGTGTGTGTGTGTGTGTGTGTGTGTGTGTGTGTGTTGTTTGTTCTCTCCATTCCACCTTTAGACCACATAGCCCAGATCATGGAGCTGCTCGGCAAAATCCCGCCAGCTGTTGCCTTGACGGGGAAATACTCTGCAGATTACTTCACCCGCAGTGGTCAGTCTGAAACTTCACTTTTTTTGACATTTTTTGCCTAATGACATTTGGTTCAATAATAATAATTTCAAAGTTATTATGTAACGATTTGATAAAAGAGGGTTCTGTGGAAAGACTGTGAAATATAGAAAATGCCATATGCCAGAACATTAAAACACTGAGTGAATGGGTTTGTTTACACTGAGAGAAGCCACCGAGTCAAGTAGCGAGATAAACCAGTCATTATCAGCGTCCACATGAATATCAAAATCTCCCACTATAATTACTTTATCTCTACCAAAGGACTCAAAATGCTAGTAGGCTGGAATGATTTAACATTGATTGATTTCTTCCTTTGGTAAATGATAAACAATATGTTTTTCTTTTTCTTTTTAACTCATATCATATGTATCATATAGTTTTACATTTGTCTCCCAATCCCAGGCTCACCACTGACAAATAGGTAACACAGACATCAAAACCAAACACACACACACAGATACAGAACAACCAGCACAAAACCAAAACCTTGACATTTACATATAGCATGTGTGTACGAAAATAAATAAAAAAACTTGAAATGCGACAAGTGATATAGAAAAATTGATAACCACACACACCACACCACAAACACACACACACACACACACACACACACACAAACACCCCCCACCAAAACACACACACACACACACACACACACACACACACACACCACACCACACACAGAAAAGGAATAAAAATCATTCATATGTCAAAAAACATTTTGTTTCTCACCCAGGTGATCTGCGTTGCGTGGGTCCACTGAGGCTGTGGAGCCTCTATGACGTTCTGTTGGAGAAATACCACTTCCTGTTAGAGGAGGCTTCTGCATTCTCACACTTCCTCATTCAAATGTTGGATTACCATCCGGGGAGGAGGGCCACGGCTACACAGTGCCTCCGCCACCCTTGGCTGACCTCATGAGAGCTGCCTGAAGACCCTGAAGGCCTAATCCCCATCTGCAGTCTGCAAAACCAGATGCTCTTCACCACATCCACCTGGCCAGTGTCTCAACGAACCAGGCAACTTTGATTTTTTTTTATACCAGAAAGAGTATTTCAGAAGAGCTGGGATTTTAATTTTGAATTGTGAATTCCAGTGGGATGTGGTGTTATCCTTAACACCACATAGAGAATATAATGCATTATTTTCCTTTGGAGTTCCAAAAGCTTCACATTCGCTTCCCTCCTGCATATCAGTCTGGACTTTCTCCAAATCTCTGAGGGGAGGACCCTGGCCCCGTCTGTTAGTGGAAGGCAAGCCCTGATTGGTTCATGCAGTCGTCAGTCTAGCCTCCAGTCAGACCGGACCCTCCCCACTTCCCGTTTGTTAGTGGCAGGTAGCCCCTGATTGGTTTTTGTTGTTGTTGACGTCAACATGGATCGACAAATTAGCTAGTGAGATATTCCACTATTGGGGACGAATGTTGAGTCAGAATGCGGGTCCTGATTGGCCCGGACTTTTTTTAGGCGGCTCTGCCCCATTGAGATTAGAGACAGGCCAGACTGATTAATAAATAAATTAGGGCTCTCAAATTAACGCGTTAATTTTGATTAATTAATCATAAAAAAATTAACGCAGATGAATCGCACTTCTAAAATGCCCTTTGACCCGGTGCAAAAGTGGTGCGTAGCTGCACCTGTAGCTTGCAGACACGGCCCGCATGGGTAAAAGGGAGAAAAGTATGGGATGCTTCGGGCAAATAAGCATGAAGGTAGGAAGACATCTTGCTTTATTCTCCGCAGTGTCTGTGCATTATTAATTTAGTGGGTGCAACAATGTAGGTTCAAAACAGTATTTCTCAATCTTCCTCCGTGTGTCTCAATTTTGTTTGCTAGCTGTCTCCCGCATAAACGGACACCCGCCCCGTGTGTGTGTGTGTATGTGTGTGTGTGTCAATATTTTTGCCTATGAGTACAACGATGGTGAATGAATCGGCATAGGCTATGCGCATCTGTGGCAGTGCAGCGCTGTCTGTTGTGGGAGATGGAAAGTCGTCATTTAGTATGCTTGTTTTTTTTGAGAAAATTCGGCGCTAGTTCCTAATTTTATTTCATGTAGAAACCTGGCTGAGGGGAGGAGACAGAAGTTACGAGAGATGGAGAGCGAGAGAGAGAGAGAGAGGGAGAGAGAGAGAGAGAGAGAAACAAACTGTAGTAGGCTATACAGCTGTTTATAAACAGGTATAAAAGTGTCAAAAAAGTATGCGATTAATTTAGATTAATTAATCACAGAGCCTGTAATCAATTAGATTATTTTTTTTAATCGCTTGAGAGCCCTAAAATTAATATAGCCTATTTATTTCAATAAAGATAATTAATTGGAACGTAAAGTCAGATGAGATATGGTAGCATAATCAATGTCATCAGTAGTGTCCATTTGGATTTGCCTGTTAAATATGATGGAAGGTCCTGGAGTCACAGCACACAGACACACCAACAGACTAAGTTTATTAAAAAGTTCACTATATGTTCTTTATTATATGTTAAAGATGGAGTCAGCAATTCTGGAGAATGCTTGTTGTCAAAATCACTCTTTGTCAAAAGCCATGAATATCTCCTCATGATCTGCTACCTGTCCATAATGTGTGTGCGCTTAAAAGAAATCCAGTGTTAATACACAGCCTAGGCTCTGTAAACTGGCATGTTGCTAGCTACGGTGGGCACCCTTTGTTTACAGACCCCGTGTTTACATACACATTTACAGAGCATAGGCTGTGTATTAACAGTTTTTTTCAAAGCTCACACAGTACGGTCAGGTAGCGGATCTTGAGGAGATATTCACTGATTTTGAGAAAAAGGGATTTTGACAACAAGCGTTCTCCAGGATGAATAACTCCATCTTTACTGTTGTGTTTTCAACAGTGTCTGCTGCCCCTAGTGGCCGGGGGAAAAATGTATTCGTGCAAAGGCTTGCCCATGTACAAAACAGTTCGGAAATATGTGTTGTTCATTATATTCGACAGATAATGAGAAGCAGCAAACTAAACAACTACAAATAAAATATCATGACCACATGGAGTTTACTTTTATTAGTCTTTCTTTTTTCCTATCAGAATATTATAACAGGCAATATGAACAATAATTACCAAAAACAGCACGTAGAAGATGTGACTTCATAACACACTGTTTAATGCACCAGACAAGGTTACAATCTACATATAAAAAAAATACTCAACCATTAGCTGGAAAGTGATGCCTCGCTTTCATTTCAGTTTCCAGTAAGATTTAAAAGCATCAAATTATCATTTGACTTGTCCTTATTAAAACCACCATATCACAGTATTATCATCAGGGTTATGCTGTCCGAGATCATCAAAGGTAAAAAAAAAAGTTGGACAACTGTATGTACACTATCTGAGATATAAAACATGTAAACAACATTAAAATAGAAACACAGAATAGATATAAAAGATGTCCAGTATGTCATCCTATCCAGCTGTATGCTCTGCACTGCACCAGAGGGTTTTCTTTGTAAACAACCGTATAACCGCACTCTGTCCTGACTCGACGACATTTCTTGGGCCAGGAGGTGGGCTTCATCGGCCTGGAGGGACAGAATGGAGACATGGTTTAAAGGAAAAAGTTAATTTAATTTTTATTTTTTGGCTTTTTGCCTCACTCTCCGGCTCAAGAAAAGGAGACAGAAACCGTTCCTGTATAACTGTGCATGCATTTTTGATTTAGAAATGGGCATTGGTTGCTCATTCAGGTTGGCTTAACTCAAACACTGGTAGTCAATGGGAGCAGCTCAAAAGATAAACTTTACGATCAATAAACACTCCTGTGTGCGTGTTGGGACTTGTTATTTACCATGTTATTTTCCACTCTATATTTGTACACGTTATGTCATTTAAAAATGAAATACATACTGGAAGGACATATGTATGTATTAAGGTAAAGAGAAGATTGATTATATACCATAGACACAATGGCAAAATTCCCATAATATAATTCACTTGAATATTACACCCGTTGTGTGAGGAATCTACTCACGCGAAGCAGTAGACACCGAAGTCGTGACAGAAGCATTTGTCACAGCCTCTCCGGAACGACTCTCCAGGTTTGTAGTACTTGTCCTTATGAGAACAGATGCCTGTGGTAAAGAAATGAGCAGCACAATGACGAATACATCCTTTTTTTGCATTCAACATTTTAACTCTCCTCTCTTTTTACTTTATGACCCTATAGTGAAAATATACATTGTTCACAGGAGATGACATCCAAAACTCTGCAGATTCTATAAATGGCTGTCCTTGAGGCAGAATACAGTATATAAAGCCCTGCTGCAAAGAGGTCAGGCTAAATCTAGTGTCCACAGTGAATTATCCCTCGCTGGTCCTGCCGGCTCTATGAGATATCCTCATGGGGAAATGTCAGTCCCTTGAGAAAGGGTGATCAATAAGAACACAGTGATATGCTGTGGAGAGCCCCACAGCACTGAATGCAAGGTCAGGGTTTTAGAGGACATAGTCCACGGTCGGCCAGTTACTTGGGGGTTTAATGACCGCTAGTGGTGCCATTAATCATGTTCATTTGTTCTCCCCGAAGAGAGTGGGCTGAGGCATATAATCACATGATTTTATTTTGGGGGGCATTTTATTTGCTTTTATTAGACAGTATGGAGAGACAGAGATGAAATGGGGCAGAGAGGGGGATGACATGCAGAGAACGACCACAGGCCGAATTCAAACCTGGATCTGCTTTGATGAGGACTGAGCCTCATGGAGGGGGAGGGGAAGGGGGGGTCCTCTAACCACTACACCACGAGCATCCCATAATGATGATTACGATTTTGAGTAATAATTCTAAAGTGAAGCAAAAACATAGTTCTTACCTTTGATGTGGTATACTGAGGCTTCTGAGTATCCGTTACTCATGAGAAGGATGAGGGACAAGCAGGAAGCAAACACCAGCGATAAAGAGCATCCACGGAAATTATGTATTGAATGTAACATTGTCAAAAAAAGAGAAGTATTAAGTCTTCCAAGCAGTTTTTTGTTAATCTATAAAATAAAAAGCTAATTCTGTCGTCCTAAATTTGATTTTACGTGACTGTTCAGTAAAATCCAGTGAGGTCCTTGTGATGGCCCAGTTGACACTGGCTAATATTTATAGGCTCAAGTCTCTTACTAGAGAGAGGGAGAGAGAAAAAAAAAGAGAAAAGGATCTCCACATGTTTAAGCTCCCTGGTTTCCTCTTCAGCGTCCAACTTTTGTTTGAGAGAGAGAGAGAGAGAGAGAGAGAGAGAGAGAGAGAGAGAGAGAGAGAGAGAGAGAGAGAGAGAGAGAGAGAGAGAGAGAGAGAGTGTGTTTGGAGTTGAGCTGTGTTAACCATGCGTTCCTAAATATTACCTTTGGTCGCTGTGTGGGTGAAGGTGTGTGGCTGGTGGCAATAACAGGATGGTAAGAACAGAATCAGCGGTGGCCCTCTTACCGATTGGACCATTTTACAGGTTTCTTTATCTTTTTGTCTGCCTGCTAACCACCCTATCCTCATTTTTGTATTTCTCTTCATCATTCACACATTCAATTTCCCCCTCTTTCTTTCACCCGCCCATCCCCCCGACATACACAGATGCTGACTATTAAATCCAAGCCTATTTTCATGACTGCTGACGTTGCTAACATTGTCCCTTTTCCCTGACATTTACCATTTTTTAGATGCACAGCATACTCTGGTATTAAGGTCCATATTCTAGTTAAGAGGTAACACTTTAGAATAACTATCCGTTGTAACTTGTTAATAGATCATTAGTAAACTGTTAATTCATGATTTATTAATGACTTGTTAAGTGTTTGTTAGCAGTTTGTTAAGGATTTATAACAATGCCTTACAGACAGTTAATAGACCATTAATACACTTTTAGTTAACTGGTTATAAATGACTTGTTAAATGACAGTTAACCGTTTGTTAAGGATTTATAACTGTGCTTTATAGATAGCTGTGTTGCCTTGTTATTCAGTTCTATGTTTTTCTGTGCTAGCACCTCCTACTGGTGAATTTGTATAATAGAAATTCAAGTCATGTGACCAGAAGTGACATCATTAGTTACGTTAAGGCAGTCTTCCATCTCAGATAAGACGGATAGGAAGCACATGTTTATATCTGGCATCATCTGGACGTTCATGTCTCAGAGAGCATCGTTTGTATGTTTTATCAATCTTTTGGCTCATCTTTCATTTATATTAAGTTATATTTTGTACATCAAGATATATTTAGGTGTTTATTAACGGACACGGAAAAGTGGTGTTTTCGTGTGCCACGTAATGTTAAACAGTAGCAATATCTTTACACTGTGGATGTTTTGGGTAATACTACATATTATTTGTCATATATTATCATATGTACGAAAACGTGTATGAGGACAAATTTATTTACATTGCATTTTCTTTGTAGTTTTACTCCTATGGCCAATTACTACAATAAAGAACTTCAACTGGAAGCATCTGTTTACGTGGTGGTGATTGGGACGGAGTTATCTACCTGTATATCCATGCAAGGCGTGTGGAGAGGACAGGACAATAGCCGATAGATAATTTTCAAGCTAGTAGTGAATTACTTACTAATGACGTATTAAGTATCAGTTAATAGTTTATATGTGTTATCGGGACGTTATTCTAAAGTTGCAACTATTCCTCATTTATTAATTGTTTGTAAATGAGGAATAGTTGCAACTTTAGAATAACGTCCCAATAACATATATAAACTATTAACTAATACTTAACTAATATATTAACTCACACTTTGTAGAACTGCACATGGGTGAAACAAGTTCAAGGTACAGAAATTTACACATGGATGTATGGACATTAAACGTCCCTCTGAAATTCTGTTTATCCAGTGTTTACCACAAAAAGTTCGTATGTTGTTGTATACTTTTGTATACTACTGTTATGCCATGTGATGGCTCAGTATGTGTGTTTCTATAGATTAAACACAATGTTCAACATTTGGTCTGTGGTGTTTCTTTGGTAAAAAACAGTACACAGAACAGCCTATGGGTGGAACAAGGTTGAGGTACAAAAATTTGATATTTTAAATATGTCAAATTTCAGTACCTTGAACTTGTTTCACCCATGTGCAGTTCTACAAAGTTTCACTGGTATTAGTAGAAGGTTAACAATCTATTAACAACTGATCTGTAAAGTGTGAGTTAATATATTAGTTAAGTATTAGTTAATAGTTTATATATGTTATTGGGACGTTATTCTAAAGTTGCAACTATTCCTCATTTACAAACAATTAATAAATGAGGAATAGTTGCAACTTTAGAATAACGTCCCGATAACACATATAAACTATTAACTGATACGTCATTAGTAAGTAATTCACTACTAGCTTGAAAATTATCTATCGGCTATCTATAAAGCACAGTTATAAATCCTTAACAAACGGTTGACTGTCATTTAACAAGTCATTTATAACCAATTAACTAAAAGTTCATTAATGGTCTATTAACTGTCTGTAAGGCATTGTTATAAATCCTTAACAAACTGCTAACAAACACTTAACAAGTCATTAATAAATCATAAATTAACAGTTTACTAATGATCTATTAACGAGTTACAACGGATAGTTATTCTAAAGTGTTACCAGTTAAGATAATATTCCAAATAAGGTGTTTCCATGTGCAGCTAAAGGAATATTCCGGTTAACATGTCAATCGACATATTTTGAATATACCAGCGACGTTCACTATTGGTGCTAGAACCGTAACGACATCAGACATTAGCGCGTACCATCCAATGCATTATGTTGTCAGCCACAAATGACACCTCTCCTTTTAAGGAGGTTTACACCATGGTTTACACACCCTAGTTTTACAGCCATAAATCAAGGCATGAGGCACAAACTGTGGTAAATGCCGTAAAAATGCAGCAAAAACTCCATTGGGAATACTTAGTGTGAGTAAGGTGTATACATGTCTCAATAATGCCATTAAGATGGGAAATACTCCATACGTCTTAATGCGATTATGACTTACTCTGACTACTGAGTTAAGTGAGCGGAAACTGCTGTTTACATGCTAATATCGTATTCAGAATATCTTATAATATCGGACTAGCACTCTGCATGTAAACGTGGCCATTGGTTCAAGACAAATTATCATAAAACTGCAGTCTTAAACATAAAAAAAATACTTGCACAATATATTATAATCAAAATAAATGTTCTGTTCTTTCAACTTTTAGAGATACAACGATTGTAAATTAGCACAGTGTCAGCTTCCTTCCCAACGTGGAAGGCCGACTGCATTGTAATATTCAGAAGGAGAAAGTTACTGAGTGTGGTGGTTTTCAGGACATTTTGTGCTTTTACCTGTTTACATATGCTGAGGTACATATAGCATGACGTAAAGACCACAATATTGCCAAGGAAGAATGTCATATTTTTAGCTGTGTACTTTCATACATGTAGTCTGACATCTGGAAGGCTGGCGCTCAAGTATTTATTAAGGCCAAGTTCAGGAAGTTTCCAGACGTGAGTGCCTACGTGCGTATATGGTGTTATGTCAAATAGATAGATCTATAGAATGGTTGAATATCTTGCTCTCTGTCCCAACAACACAAGTAATATACGGCCACACACACACACACACACACACACACACACACACACACACACACACACACACACACACACACACCACACACACACACACACACACACACACACACACACACACACACACACACACACACAGAGGTGTATTTAACTAGAGTGAGCTCAGGACACTTTGTGGTCAGTCTCTTCCTTCCTGCCGGCCTGCGGCCAGTGGACACGCTGTGCTCTGACTAAAGAGAAAACAAAGCGCCAGTTTACCATCAAGGGAACTGGCAGGAACTGGTGGTGTCGGAGGGGCTCCAAGCTAGAGACCACCGCTGTCTCCACGTCAACGCTTGAGTCCCATGAGAACACTTTCAGGGTGTTCAGTGGCTAAGTGGTTAGCGGTGGCTAGCAGCAAGAGCCTCTGGGGTTGGAGCTTATACCAGTACTGCTGGACTTTGACTCAAGATTAAAGAGGTTTATTTGTCATATGCACAACAATTAGAGCAGGCAATGGAATTCTTCAGTCCTCAGGCTCCTCTCAATACAATATAGAAGAAGAAGAACACAAGTGAAGAGAGCAAGGAAGGTAACCACAACAGAGTGGTGTTTGCAGGAGGGGGGCTAGGGGGCGGAGAAGGACGAAGCCCAGAGTTGACAGAGAATGCTGAAATCGCCCAGATGAGAGGAAGAGTTTCCCGAAAATCTACATAGTTTTTTGTGCTGTGATTCGTGTCAGGTTGCTCTATAGGTGTCATTAATAGAAATGAAGACCAGAAAAGCAGTGTAATAGGAGATCTTTCATATCTTGAGGATTTGCTATCAGACGGCGTGGTAGGTCGAGGTCGACAGAGCTAAGCTGCCTGTGGTAGGTTGTCTGTAAACAAGTCAAGGAGGTTAAGCCTGTGGAGTGGAACAGTGTGGTAGGTCCAGTAGGACTCGGCTGCAGAGAGCATCAGAAAGAAGGACCACACAGAACCGCTGAAGGCTCGTTATCTCAACTAGTTTGGTACTATTATATAAGTTCTGCTGTGACATATTTGAATGGTTTCATCAAAAGAAGGTTCTTAAAATGGTCATGGTTGCAGCTGAAATAATTGATTCTATTAACCTGGATGTCTCCACAGGCCCCGTGCTTAGAAAATGTAATCGAATCATGCTACATTAGACTGTTTGTCTGAAGGATTATGATGTGAAAAAAGATCAATGAAAGTCAAATGGTTCACACAATCTATTATGGTGGGCCTTATAACCTGTTTTCTTAGTTTACACCCTTTACCAATGTGTGTACATTGTGTTGTCAATGCTGAAACATATACATTCACTGCCTCATTTGGAATTGGATGCAGCCTGTAGCGCTCCAATAGTGACTGGTTTGGTTTCCAAGGTGAAGAATTTCAGTTCCAAACCTAAATGATAGTGAAACGTTTGAGGTTTTTCTAAAAGTAGAACTTTGTACTGTAACGGAGCCAGCCTTGTGGTATATCCAAGTCTCATCCTGTTTCAAATATGGACATAACGCATATTTCATTGAATAACACTACTGGGTGACTTAGTTTGGTATTTGAGTATTTGCTAGAGGCAGACCACACAGAGGATGAACCCACTGCTGAATTACACATATACTTGCTGTGACAAACTGTGGATTTTCTCAAGTCATAGGAGGTCTCAGGGTATGCCACCCTCTTAGTAAGTGTCTGTTTGCAGTAAGTAAGCCCTGTGTGGTATTTTTGGGTTTGTGTGACTCACCGTCAACTCCACCGCAGAACTGGATGCTGTGTCTTGGCTGATGATTGTATAAATAGTCATGTTTCAACCTCAATTTTGTTCTCAATGAGGGATGCAGGCATCATGGCCTTTCTATTGTACACAATGATATCCTCGGTTTAAAAATGTAGGCAACACTTTACAATAAGGGTACTTTAATTAACTTTGCATGCAGTTAACAACAAACAAAAATGAAGCATTAACTAACTGTTATTAACTGCTTAGTTAGTGCTTAAAAAGTATTTACTAAGCATGAACTAACAGTTATACTTAGTAAATGCTTAACTAAGCATTAGTTAACAAAGCGTAGTTAATTCCTAACCAAGCATTAAATATCCGTTAATATGCTTACTAAGCATTAACAGATAGTTAAGTTATTATAGTGTATATTGTGTTACCGCATAAATAGTCATGTTTCAACATCAACTTTGTTCTTAATGCTGGATAAGGGCCCTTTTACTGTACACAATGATAACCTGTGTATAAAGAAGTATGTATCAGAACAGTGTTTCAAGCTTTACTTTGGTTAATTGATTCATTGATGATCAGTCAGAGTAATGTTTGAATGTAAAATATCTTTATTTGACCTTCTCAAAATGTGTTTCAATAACAGAAAAGTTGTCATCATGATGAGTTGGAATACTATTCACAAATAGGAATTAATCATTTCAAATCATAATCAGCATGTCATCGTGATTCATGAAAAGCAACCAGCCTCTTTCTGACTCAGGCCAGCTTGTCAATGATATCAAGCAACTTTAGAAATAGACTTTTATACATTTTTGGGGTGTTGAGATTTCAACGAGCAGTCATCCGTTAAGTGGGTCAAGATTTCATCTGAGATGTATAGCGTCCGATGTGACAGAAGAACGGCATCGTACGTCATACCAGAAGTACATAGAAAGTAAACCATAACGTAAAGGAAGTATTCTGTTTTTAAACACATAAAAACAAAGATCTCATCAGAATCACCATACAAATATCAGTATATCATTCTTTTGTTATACAAAAAAACAAAAACAGATTTTTTTTAAATTTTTTTCATGTTAACACAGGATTGTTGATGGTGTTTTGGCAACATCTGCATTTCAGAAAGTTAACAGAAAGTCAACCATTAACATAACCATAAGTCACTGGACATTCTTCTTTTTTTTAACCCCCGACCCGTGCCACCCCCAACATTACGTCTTCATACATGATATTGCATGATAAAAAAAACTATGATGAAATCATTGACACATCAATGACATTTACATATTTAACAAACATTTTGTTTGCTGCTAGCGATTGGAATTGTTCTTGTATCCTTTTTTTATTAGCTTTTCATTCTTTTCCACATCTTTGTTCTGTCATTCAAGATTGAGGTCAATTCAGTTTTTGGAGTCCCAATCACAAATTAAAAAATAAACTAAAATCAAACGCTGTGTTTTTACTTCTACATATCAAAAAGTGAAAAAAAAAATTATAATTTAAACTGAATTGACTTAACATCTTCAGGAACATACAGTACCTATCCAGCTTTCTGAGCTCAGTTAGAGTTTGTAGTCTTTAGTAGAAAAAAAAACTACAGTGTCTTTTGACTACTTGTTTTGCTGGTTCTGCACCACATCTGAATTAAATCAAGAGTTTCTTAGAGGCACCTGGAGTGGTACAAATATGTGCTCATCAGGGTTAAGGTAATTGTCAGTTCCTTTGTTAAGGTATTTTTTTCAGTTCATCATCAAGTCCTCAGGAACAGAGTACCAGGAGAGGAGACCGGGTACTGATGCTTGGAAGCCTCCTGTTGACCACATAGGTCTCAGGCTTTATTCTTCTTCCTTGTTTTTTTGTAGATCTGTCGTAAAATAGAATCCACGGCCCATGAACGTATTCCCGAAATGAGATACGTACTCTGTAGCAGATGTCTACATCATATGCAGTACATATATAATATATGTGAGAGACGTCAATCCCGATTATGTCATTAGATATTAAAACAAAAATCTCTCTCAGCAAGTGCAATGATTTTCTCAAATTATCATGTACATATGCTTTTTTTAAATGCTTGCACAGTTACTACAAGTTGAAAGTGAAAGAAAAATTGTCTTGAATGCGGGGCCCAGCACTCCTACACTAAGATGGGTGATGTATAGGCCAAGGTCTATGCAGATCCTAGATGGACAGCATCAATAGATTCAGCATAAGGGCTGTTTTCATATTGTCTTAAAGGCCCAGCTTGATAAAAAAACTTTTTTAACAAAATGTGTCAAATTGAAACTGTATGCATGCTTTGAAATAATGGGTCATTTGGATGACGGCTTCATCACAAGCATTGACTTATAAATCATGCTTGCATTGTCGGCCTTGTTTGTGTTTGTTGATCATTTCCATAATGAACCTTTAATACAGTACTGTTTACACAGCTTCCTGAGAGTTAGCTAGCTACCATTCTGAGAAAACACACACGCACATCTAGCTATCTGCTCATTACATGTATTGTTGGGATGCACCAGTAACCAATACACGTTACATGTAACCTTCTGAGTCATAATCTTCCTCTCTTACTTTATTATTCCTATTTATAAATTACCCAGGAGTTTTTTATATTTCCAATCGTTCATGTTAGTTTTTACATGTTAAAAGTGCATCCCTAACAAATAACAGGCCTTACAGTTAAATAATGCAGTATAATCAGTCCCTCACTACATTGGGTCTTCATTGAGATTTTGCCTGTGAGGTCAACTGTTGCTTGTCCCATGTTAGCATCACTTATAGATAACATGCCACTGATATTATGAATATTAGTGTCATTGATGTGGACATATATAATTTTCGACCATGAGCACAGCAGGCCATAACTGAACTCAAGGGTACATTGGTGAGTCACAGACCTCATACTCACAGCGCCGTCAGCCATTAATGCCCTTACAGGGATTTTCATATCTATGGAGAATGTTATATTTTTGATAGAAGCCCACGTTTCATATGAATAAAAAACAGGAAAACACTAGCTTCTCAATTGCTATCACATGCACAACCTTGTGTGTCAAGCCAATCACCTCTGGGTTGCCTTTGTTTAAAATGTGTAGAAATAGAAATTATTAACATGACATTATAAATTTGTCAGCAGTAATTGATGTCAGGTTACTTTGATAACAACCAATGACACTAGTGGCATTGTCTCATGTGCTACATCAGGGTACATTGTCGTCGGAACACAATAATCTGGGTGGTATGGGTAGAAATAAGATAATAGAAATGCTACATATATAATTATTTTTTGGACTTTTGAGCCCACAATCAGGATTGTAGCTACCACCAAATATATAACACGGGTGATCACGTCACCTGTATTGCTCCTGGGTAATGAATACAGGCTAATTCCAGTATCATTAGAGTCAATGGGCCTCATGCAAGAATCACTCCTGCAGTATGAACAGATCTGTTTTGAAATTAAAATAAAAAATTTGTTTAGAATGTTTTGCCCAGGACTGAAATTTACAAGGGGTAGTGAATAGGTAGGGCGGAAAAAACGTGTTTGATTGAGGAATTATAATGCCTTCATTTGCATACATTTAAATGATATTTGCCAAAAATCAATATACATTCAATATTAGTATCATAAAATAAATAGAAATAAATATTCTGCATATCATTTAGTTATGGCTGGCAAATTACTGGGAGGAGAGACAAGTTTATTTTCTGTTTTCATCCCAAGCATGAGAAGTTTTGCTTCAGCAAGATTTTTTTTAGTATCTAACTTGATCCATTCTCTCTATAGCCCCTTTTACACAGCCAGTGAAAGCCGGGAATATGCCGGCCTTTCGGCCCTCCGCCCTGCTGTTTAAATGCGACAGTTGCGGAACGAGGGAAGAAAGGTGCGAGAGATTGTTCCGGGAATTTTACTACCTCGGGGGGTAGTAAGATTCCCGACACAATCAGTTCCGCCTCTCTGTTTAAATGCTCCAGCTTGTTGTTGCGGAACAGGGGGGCGTTTGACGTTCCATAGCCTACGTTCTAAACATGAGACCATGTTAGCAGTTGAAGGACGTGCGTTTAACATTAATCACGGCCGCTTGATGTCCCGTAAAAATCACCAAATAAAAAGAACGGCGTATAATCTATCTGATCATGAGGTCCGTTGCTCAATCCAAACCCCCGCGCTTCATTTTGCAGAGTGTATGAGTATTTCTGCCCAGGAGAAGTTGTACAATGGGAAAGCTAGGCTAGGCTAAGTAAGGGATAAAGTATAGCGAACGGGTCACTGACCGACAAGCTGAAGCTTGTTCAGTCGGAACTCACTCAGTAGCAACGGTTACTATGTCAAGCTGCGGCCAGTAGTACGCCAGTAAATAGGAACGACCAAGGATACGACCTAGTAACGGGGAATAGTCTGCTCGCCCCGCTAGACTGTCTGCTTCAGCTGACTGAAGGCTCCGGCTCAGCTGTTAGCCACAGAGCTACTGTTTTGCTAACACAACTCAAGACGTGAAGAGGTGAAGCGGATTGATTTTGTCAGTTTGGTTAACAGTCCCAGTGATGTTGGACTCAGCGCGTAGCGAGATCAACTGGCACATCGTGGGGACAGTAAAATACGGCCCTCTTACTGCAAGCTCCAGCACTTCTGCTCTCAATTCACCGGCCAGTGTTGTTGTAAAAGCAGCTGACCGGCGCGGCGCTAAATGTTTACGTCACACCTGACGCTGTTTACAAGCACCTCTTTCATTCCGGACGCTGTGTAAAAGGAGCTACTGATGCGCCAGCAGGCCGGCGTTGCTTGGTTCTGTGTAAATAACACAGAAGCAAGCAAAGCCGGCATTTTGGAGTGATGTTGTTCCGTCAATACGCCGCAATCTCTGTGTAAAAGGGGCTTATGTCTGCCCCAGAGTGCAGTGGAAAGTTGGCCTTACTGATCAATTTGGAGGAGCTGATTATACAAATGCTTCAATCTCACAGACGTGCACGCACCTCCTCCTGAACAGGTTGCTCTCGTTAGGTGGGAAGAAGTGATTTACTCTATTGGCAAAACCTCCAAGAACCAAGCTATTTTAAAATGTTCATGCATGAGGCCCAATATATTTCAGTTTGGCTTCTTTTATGCTACTTTACTACGGGGGACGTGGGCAGTGCCCTGGGAGGGCTACTACAGCCCTGCCTATAATTACATAAAAAAGGTCTAAAAATATCCAACATGGTGGCGAGGATTAAATGGTAGAAGTCACAGTATATTCTGCTATCTTAACACGTGTTCCAAAGGCAACATTTTGATGCGATTTATTACTTTTTAAGGGATTTTTCTTTTGTTCTTTTGGGAGGAGGTTAATAGCTGGGATTTTGTCCCACTAATGATTCCCATTACTACCACTACAAGCTACACGCTTCTCCATAGAGGCATATAAGTGACATCACCTTAAAACAATGCAGCACTTTGGGGGACTTCCCTCCGAGAGAAGGCCGACTCATACAGCCGTATTCACACTCAAGTCTTAAGACATCTGTAGAGTAAACTGTATGCTGGAACCATACACCTGTAGTAAACTGCACACTGTGGACAGAGAGAGGGTATTATAAAGGAAAAAAAAGACACATGGTTTCAAAGTCTGACTTGGACAGCTGCTATTCAGTTCATTGTTAAAGATCTTTGGGGGGCGCTCGTGGTGTAGTGGTAAGAGCGCTACCCCCATAGAAACTCAGTCCTTGTCGCAGCAGACCCGGGTTCGAATCCGGCCCCGGTCGTTCTCTGCTTGTCATTGCCCTCTCTGTCCAATTTCAACTCTGTCTCTCTAATAACTGTCTATTAAAAAAGCCAAAAATGCCCCAGAAAATAAGTTTTTGACTGTAAAATACTACGATATGGGCTTGTTTTCAGGCTTTCTCAAAGCAGGGGTATTGTCTTTCTCTCCGTGTCAAAAATTGTTATACATACACAATCACTTTGATGCACGGCACTCTGCGTTTCTATGGGAATATCCACCTGTCTCATCCCACCAAATAGATGTTCACATACTCCCCCATTCTTTTCCAGCACAATGGACACTGAAATCAAAAGATAGAAAGACTATAGTCAAATGCATTAAGAGTCAGAAGAGGTTTTGTTGTCGGCTGTTTTTGTCAGCAGTAATGCTATTTACATTGTTAAAGTATGTACAGAAGAGAATCTCCCAGAGATGTTAGGTTCATGTAAAGCTGCAATGGGACACACTCCTTTAAATTCCTTTCTTACATTTTAAAAGATGTGAAGAGCCATACAAGTGTTCCTGTTGAAGTGTTTAAAATGTGTTCACAATTGACCGGTACGGGGAGTCTCAATCACCTGCTTTCTGAAGCTATAAATGTACACAATGCACAAACTCAAAATCATTAAATAGCAAGATTTTTGAAATAAATCATTGCAAAAAAGCATAAACGGACATTATGTGTCTTCATCTTAAGAATAATTTCTCACACAAATCAAGACTTTAAAAACAGCAAATATTTTTTTTTCCATCTTAAAAGGTATTCGTTGAGAAAGTTGAGAGTTGAATGCACTGTACAACCTTGTATATACTTTTTCTCCCCAAAATATAGTTTATCCCAGTTTGTTTTGTTGTTGGTTTTCATTTGAAAGAATCCTGTACACTCGGTGTCTGCATTGAGATTTGAGGGATGTCCTGATCATTGTAGGGAAGAGAAAGAAGAGAGGAGAGGGAAAGAAAGAAACAGAGGGATGAGAGAAGAAAAACAAAAGTGGTCCAGTGGCCATTGTTGCCCTCAGTGAAGGCGCTGCACTCCGTACCGCGGCTCTCTTCTGTCCCGCACCTCAATCTGAAGAAAACGCAACAGAGGACTCTCACTTAACTGACATTCAGACTTCAGAAATGAAACATCATAACAAGGAAATACACCAATGTCTCACATGAAGATAGTAGGGCTCTGTATTGGCAATAAGGAATTCACGATACATTACGCATCACGATACATGGCTCACGCGATACACTGCGACACAATGCATTTTGCGATATTCCACATAGTTCATTAAAAATGTCAAAACAGAGCTGAAATACAAGTTGCTGTGTCAGATCTGGGTGGTCTTAATACATCATGTCACATGATATTGATAATTAAGCGTGGACTTTAATTCAATTTCAAAAGCCGGCAATTCTAGCCCTACAGTGTCATCTACTGTTGTTGTTTAAAACCTGACTTTTTTTACTGGAGTTGACAATACGATACAGATACATGAAAAAATTAATGTCATCATATATTGCTGAATTGATATTTTAGCACAGCTCTATTTTATTGTCATGGGGAGCGCTATTCAGTGAAAACAGCTGTAATGTTGTCTATTATTTCGTTTGTTTGTTTGTTGTTTGTTTGTATGTTTGGGGGCGGGAGTACTAGGCTTCTTCCGTCACCCTGCTTCGGACAACACATAGTAAGATGTATGATGTGAAAGAGATAATTGTGTATTGTTTGGAATTTGTCCGAAAGAAAAAATAAATAAATAAATAATAAAATAAATAATAAAATAAATAATAAATAATAAATAATAATAATGATGTAGGCAGAATCTCCATTAGCTCCGACATTGCAACACATCACAATACACCGTACACAAGACAAAAGGAACATTGTAAGACCAAGACTAAACAAACCAAATCAAACTTCTCATTTGGTCCATTTCCCTTGGCTCTGTTGGGTTGTAAATTAGTACTAGCAAGAGGAAATAGTTCTACACTAGTACTATCAGCTCATGTTACTATGTTCAGACACTTATGAGGCTTTACATATGTTTATGTATCCCTCTATGCATGAAAAAAAGCAACTTACCCTTGACACAGCAAAATCTGCAATGACAGAAAAAGAACAAACGTAAGCATAACCAGAACAGGTATATACGTATAGCTGTGGAAATGAATCTGCTCATTTAAATACGAGTTAAGACAGAGCAGGTGAATAGGGTATAACATTTTAACTTATAGTTATCATCATGAAACTTTTCTAGATGATTACTGACATTAAACACAATACATTTTTCTATTCCATTTTGTTTTTCAGAAATGTTTGAATGTTTGAATTAACATTATTTCATTCTCACGACATATTGTCCAATGTTTTAGTATCGAAAAATGTGTATGTTGAGATAATGGCCGTTAATGATGGTTGTATAGGAGAAATATACAGATGTGAACGGACCAGGTTTGGGAAAACAAACACCTAAATGTACTTATTTATTTTGGGCCACTGATTTATACTAGTATGAAAGAAGACAGGTACGTTAATTGGCCAGTGCTTGACAAAACAAAAATAGTTTTGCCTTTGAAAAAAATACTACTTTAATTCGTTTAAATCTTCTCACGTGTTTCCTGTTATCAACCTATTGCTGCTGCCATTCGCTATCTCACCTTTGTCAATTTTTTACGGACAGCAAAATGCTTTCATGGACCTACAGTGTTTGATACGTGGAAGCAAAATGTATGACAAAAAACTCAACTTCACACAGCTGCTGAAGCATTAGATGCGTTGGATGCATCACATCACAGACACTGTCGGTGAGGTTAATCAGATAAGAACAGGGAGACACGCCCACGCCCTGGAATATCTCCAGTTCCCATGGAAACCATCGTGAAGATAGATCCGGCGGAGAAGCAAGACATCTTGTGTCACTTTTTCTCTCTCTCTTTATCTGTCAGTGTTCTTCCTCTCACTCCCTCTCTTTCCTTTACTCTGTGTGATTTGTGTGTATATATCTCTCCGCTCTCTGTCTACCTGCTCTGCTGTCAGAGATCTATCTCTCTCGCCTCTCTCTCTCTCTCTCGCTCTGTTTCTTTTTGCGTTGTTCTGCATTTGGTTTATGGATCTTTTTCGTTTATGTTGGCATTTATTAAAACAGTTTTTGGGAGAGACAGAGATGAAATGGGGCAGAGATGCTCCAACCACTACACCACAAGCGCACCCCTGAAACAAACAATTCTCATGACATTTTTAAATTTTAAATTTTGCATTGTATCTTTTTCTCTTGCCCTACTATTGCCTTCTTCTGCCATTCCTTCTCCCCTCTTCCTCTCCTTTCATGCAGTTGAAACAAAGCAGTTTGAGTGTCCTGATGCAACATCACGCAAACTGTCAGAAAGCCTCTGGAGAACTCTCTCCCACCTCTTCAATACAACACTGAAAGCTGTTTGGCTGTAGAGACCCAGTTCAGGTTGGAGTGTTGTCATTTTTTACTGTCAGTTGGCAAATTTTTAAAAATCAGGTGGCTCACATTTAAAGGTGGAGTCAGCGATTCTGGAGAACGCTTGTTGAAAAGATCACTTTTATGTCAAAATCAGTGAATATCTCTTCGCGATGCGCTACCTGTCTGTACTGTGTGAGAAAAAAATCCATTGTAATTAATGTTTAAATGGGCATGTTGCTAGCTACGGACAGCCCTGTTTGTTAACATGCCCTTTATTTACATACCCGTTTACAGAACGTAGGCTGTGTATCAACAACATATTCTTTTAGGCACATAAAGTATGGTCAAATAGCGGATCGTGAGGAGATATTTACTGATTTTGACTAAAACTGATTACTGTCAACAAGCATTCTCCATAGTCGCTGACTCCTCTTTTGCTGGAGGAAGACATACTGTATACTGTACATAGGTAAAGAAATTTCATTTTGGGCTTACACAACTTTTAAAGCATTGTGTTTCATTGTTCCTTTGATGTACCTTTGTTGTCTGTCTGCAAATCATCCAGATAGAAATCTGTCTGCCGGTTGCCCAGGACGAAGGCTAAGAAGGAGAGGATGAGGGCGTCCAGGATGCCCATGATGGCTAGCATATAGGCCCAGCGCACAGAGCAGTCCCCCAGGGCGTACCTCCCCGCATGGTCCCCACACATGTCCCGGATCACCTCCGCGTCCCAGCCGTTGGGAAAGATCATGCAACCCAGCACCAGGCACACTCCTGCAGGGGGAACAAGGTACGAGTTAGAATTGGAATATTGGGGATTCGTACAAGGACAGCCAGGTATGAGAGGAGATAGAGAAATATAAGAGAGTACAAGGGGTTTTCTATTTTTATTAATGCACTTTTTTTTTTACTTGATGGGTTGTTGTTTTTTAGGTTGAAAAGGTGGATTATAATTTCTCCTTGCGATGAATTGTATAATTGGATGTATACAATTGTAAAGTGGAAAATAACCTGGGAAGAAATAAAGCATGAGTTTAAAAAACAAAGCAAGGGGGTAGTAAGGGTGAGGACAAAGGGATGGTACAAGTGAAAGATTCTTAACTGAAAAAAGACATTTGGAAGTTGATGTGGGAAAAAGAAAAAAAATGTCTGTTGACAGATTTGAAAGTGATGACATTATTAACCTGGAGATGATTTATGTATTGGGATTCAAAACACAGATCACACACATAAAACTGCGCACACTCACACTGCACAAATCAAAGGAGAGTGCAAGCAATGTAAACATACACATGCATACAGGGGACTGCAATCAATGCATTTTTTGAGACTACAACAAAAATGACAGGTCTGCTCATTCATCAAAGGCTGCATGACTAGGGGATTGTGCCATATTCCCCACTCCCCAGGACTGTTTCAATAGCCTGCCTGAGGGGCCGTAAGTAAAGCCTGGGCTCCACTGGGAGATGGGGAACATATGGCAGACGTAACACTGAATCTAGAGTCCATTCCATTCCATACCAGCCATGTCTGTTCCACCAGCATGCTCACTTATATGATACACACACCAAGTCAGAGAGATTTTCCTGAGAGTGTGATAGATACGCTTCAGTGCAAGATAAATCTCAAAAGATATAACATCTAAAAACACAATTGGTGTGCGACAGTTTGAATATTTGTAGTGCTTTGAATGCTGCCCAACAACCTTCAACAGGCGCAGTGGCACACAAACACAGTAGCTGCTGTGTGCGATGAGGTGTACAGCACAACACAGAGACATCAATGGATACACATTTGAAAGTGGATAAGTCAGGTCAGTCAGTCAGTCAGTAAATCCCCTATCTGCTTAAATGATGGGTTAGAGTACACTGATTGATGCTGTTATGCTTCAATTTCAATAGGTGGCGGTTAGTTGTAGTGAAAAGCTGAAAAGGTAAGATTGTATGCCGAGTTTGGCAGTCCAAACAGCAATTTTATTTGCTCCAATCTTAAAGGAATAAATCGACATGTTTGGTAACGCATAAAAGCAGAATAAGTGGGAGATGAGACCTTTTGTTAATGTTGGACTGCAGTGCCGTGGCTATTTCTGAATAAATCCATACACTGCCTAGGCTCTGTAAACTGTATGCAAACAAAGGGTTTCTAAACAAAGGGGCCCACTTAGGCAAAAGCATATCCGTTTACATAGCTGTGGAAGTGTATTAACACAGGATTTAGTTGTTTCAGAGCACTCACCATACGATAGCTGATCATAAGGAGATATTCACTGATTTTGAAAAAAAAAAAAACGATTTTCACAACAAGCTTTCTCCAGAATGGCTGACACCACCTTTAAAAAGTAGGAGAATGTTTGTGTACTTGTAGTAGGGTGTGTGACGGTGATGGATCGGAGTGTATTAAAGCAAAGTCCATTATTCATGTGGTTGAAAGCTGTCACATAAGTGATTGCCTGTGAAGAGCCTGTGTTCCACCTATAGCAGCCATCCATCAGGAGACAATGGTGGGTGGTGAACTCACTGGCAAGAGACGAGGGAGGGGATCACATTAGTCACCGGTTCAGAACACCGTGCAAATATGGGGAGTCTGATTTCAGGCAGAGGCGTGCACCGCCTGGAAATGGGAACCGCTCCTTTGGACAAAATTATTGCGGGGCGTAATGAGAGAACGTAATGAGAATTATAATGACGGTAATACAGTAAGTAATGGGAGAACAGAAGAACCATTGGAAGTAATCGTCGTGGGAAATCATCACGTTATTGGCTTCCTTTTATGACCTTCATACCAGATATTAACACAGATGAGAGATGATACGATCATTAACTGACTAATGAGCGTCGCATGTTTTTTATGGGATTTTTTTGATGAATGTTTCCCACTTCGCAATTAAACTTGTCCAAAGTTATTGAGTGTGGGCTTTTTTTTTGATGCGGTGCCAAATTGGAAGACTCCTGATGATGAGCAAAAATGCTTTCATTAACCAAGCTCATTAACCGGTCCCATTTCCTTTGTAGTGAATGTTATTATCTCACATTTCAATATAAATCACTGTAATATGTGGTGGAGCACAACACCAATTTTGTTTACCAGCACAAAACACATTTACGGTATTATGGCGTGATTGAGCTGGGAGCAATTCAAATCAGGTTTTCGGAATCAAATCATGTTTGAATCTGAAATGAAATCTACTCTGGTGTGTTATTTTATGTCAAAGGGGAAAACTCTGGTTGAATTCAGCTGGGGTTTCATTACTGTGGCTCTGGCTATTGGTGTGGTCTGTAATTAAAATCATCACACAGAGATCCAACATCACAACACAAACTGTCTATTGGAAATAGAAAGAGAGCTGATTGCAGTACCTATAAAAAATCAAATTAGGTTGCAATATACAGTAGTTTTTCTTTAAAGGTGGAATCAGCAATTCTGGAAAACGCTTTTTGACAAAATCACTTTTTGCCCAAATCACTAGATATTTTCACATCAACCGATACCATACATACTGTAATGGTGTGTTAATGCATCGCCTAGCCTCTGTAAATGGGTATGTAAACAAAGGGCCCACCGTAGCAAGCAACATGCCCGTATACAGAGCCTAGGCTGCGTATTAACACTTAACACTTTCCTGCTATAAACTCTCCTCACAACATAAGGAAGACTAAAAATCCTACTTTTACCCATAACACCCTCCTCTGCGTAGATCCATAGCGATGTTTTTGTGTTTAAAAAAAAAACCTTAACACAGTCACACAGGGGGTTCCCCAAGGTTCAGTACTCGGCCCCCTCCTCTTCATCATCTATCCTACATCCTCCCCCTCTGTCAGTTAATCTGTCACTTCCACCTGGACTTCCACTGCTATGCCAACAACACCCAGATTTTCTTTAGCACCAAATCCCCCCACAACCCACCCCCTCTCTCCACTATCGACTCCTGCCTATCAGTAATTCAAACCTGGATGCAACAAAAAAAAATCAAACTCGACAGTGAATAAACCGAACTCCTCCCCATAGGCTCCAAATCAACATTCAACAAAATTCAATCCATCACCTCCGAAAACATCGCCAAATTCAGACCATGTCTCGCACCCCCCTCGCATTTGTGCATACAGTAAATGTATGTTGTTCGTCTTTGCGAGAGAACGTGTGTGGTAGTCTTTCTAAGATGCTGTGTATTTCATATGTTTACGAAATCTGTTTTTCATTCCCTTTGTTTTTCCTAATATGAGCGATTGTATCTTGGTTCAAATACACTTCAGTATGTACAACAGCGAGTGAATGCATCTCCATTCAAATACACTCCAGTACGTAGCAGTAAGTGAATGCATCGTCATTAATACAGCCGTTATGCTATTCATTGATTCAGACTGTCTTCATGCACATACAAGCACAATTTACAAGATGAATGGCCCAGCAGCAAACTCTTTGCAGCAGCATTTTCACGTAATGATTTTTGTCTTTAGCTCAGCTTTTTACCAGAATATAATCAGTGCTGAGCTGACAACAGTGCTCCACTACTAAAAGTGATGTATTCAGTATAGTTCTTAAAGATACAGTAATCGTACATTAGGGGAATCCCTCCAACCGACTTCTATACTTAAAACACCTTTATCGGTCCACACATACTGTAACTGTGTCGTGACAGAACTTCAAGCCGTATGAGTCATTTCTACAGTTATATTCTTAAGATAGGCAGTATGTCAGTAATGACCGTGTGACATGCTCTCCCTGTGCCACAATCCATATGAAGACAGAGAAAGACAGCAGGATTGGCTACTACAACTGCCCCACTCCATGATGGCCTTTTTATAATCTCAGTCCATGCACCTCCTTTTCTTTCCTTTTCCATTGCAGCCTGTCAAGCTGTTAGGAACAAAGCAGATCAAACAAACATTTGAAAATGCGTTGCCGGGAGACGGTTGTGATCCAGCTAGTTAAAAATTCTTGTGGACCAATTTATTTAAAGCGCCCCTCAAGATATTTATAGACTTATTATTACATAACAATTTGGTCAGATTTACACACATATCCTTTTTCTTCATTCTAGACAAACAGCCAGAAAGGATTGTGTGTAAGATGTCTAAAAATAGCAACAGTGTGCTACAAATAAGTGTGTATGAGTGTGTGAAGTATTTTCGAACTGAGCAGCTTGTCTCTGTGTTTGCTGTGTACGACCATGATGCCATCCAACTCTGTGTCATGTCCTCACTGAGTTGTTTAATGGAAGCATATTTATACATACCGTATATATTTATAGACACACCACAATTTGCATCAACTAGAATTAGAAAATTCTAGTCGATGTAAATTGATGCATCCACACATTGAAACACCTTGCATCTCAAATCAAGCTAAACAAATATCCATATTGTTTTTCTCCATTGCTCCTGCTGTATATATAGCAGTATATGATGGTCATGTCAGCGTGAAAAACTAATGTTAGCTGAGGCTAAAATAATGTGGTGACATCATCACTGCGGGGAGAGTCAGAAACTGTGTCCAGAATCACCCTTGCTTTGGCCATGGTATACAGTATAACTTGTTCTACTGTTCTAGAACCCGTTTGTGAGCCCATTTGAAACTCCAGAAGTCACCCTAAACTACTTTTAAAAGCTTACAACAAGGCCATCCATGAACAGATTGTAACAAGTCCTACACATGGGTGTAAAGGTGTGAACAGGACTGCATTAAGAGATCAGCATGTCCTGTCTATATAATTGAATCTAGCTGCCTGAGGTCTGCCCTTCCCTCTGCTACTGTGTCTAGACCTTGGCCTGCAATCTGTCTAATGGACGGCATCCAAGTCGGGATCAAGAATACATTAGAGTGTGTGTGAGTGAGTGAGTGTGTGAGACGGACAGAGAGAGAGAGAGAGAGAGAGAGAGAGAGAGAGAGAGAGAAGAGAGAGAGAGAGAGAGAGAGAGAGAGAGAGAGAGAGAGAGAGAGAGAGAGGAGAGAGAAGAGAGAGATGGTTAGCAGCTTTCATATAATATGTAGCTTTAGCTTTTAAGAGTAATAGAAACAACTCTATTTTGCTATTATTTATTTTAATTTGTATTACCATTATTGAATTTTATTTTAAATGTCTTACCTGTAATAATTAAAGTGTACTCTTTTATATACTATATTGTTTGTATTATTTTTTTATGTTATATGTACATTTGTACTCTTATTTTAATTTTTTTTTATATCTATAATGCTTTGGCATTACTGTTTACCAGCGAGAGAGAGCGAAATGTGGAGCCTCCCTACTTTTTTCACTTTTTAATCTTTACACAGTTGACTTCTCTAAGCCACGGTACATTTCCTTATTTGTTTGTATATTTATCATTTATAAATTTGGGGAACGTCCGCAGAGCATCATAGAACACAGTGCTTTTAGTACTTTTTCTTGGATCATCCCACTGTCTGAGAAGGAAGTTGCTGGCATGAGGTTCCCCTATCTGGAGAGAGAACTGGCAGGCGTATAGAGGTTTGTACATAACCACATACTAATGTGTCATCCCATAAGTCCAGGCATACTTTTTATATTGAGCCACGCAAAGCAGTTTTGTGATATGCCAAGTGGCCCCCTCTGGCAAAGCATCTAATTCATAATTAAAGTAAGAGTATCTCTCTGAACAAGGCACTCATACAGAAACTATCCTTTACTAAACCTAACCCCGCTGGATTTTGTGTTTTAAAAACTAGTTTATTGTCAAGTACTAAACTGTGTACAGCCACTTTTAGTTTGGTCCGTACAGGTGCCCTATGCAGTTGAAGGGGGACATGATTTGTTTACATTTGCAGAGCCTGTAATTAGTTTACAAAACATATTTACTATATATGGAATCCTTAAGTATTGATTGAATATATCATCATAAATCAAATTATTTTGAGGCACTTGGAACCAAACGTAAGGCTAGAATATGTTTGTTAACCAAACTGTGGGCCCTGCTGCTGTAAACAACAACAGTAAAATAGCAACTTTTCTGACTTCAAACAGTGTTCCGGGGATCCTATTTTACTTTGAGGAAAATTTGTTAAAGTAGTGTAGTCATGTTGTGGGCAAATCATGGGGCAAGAAACCCCATTAGAAACAAGAAGTGCTGTGTAAACTGTATAGCCATCTGCACAGCCACGCACAGCCACGCACACGCACACACACACAGTGAAAATGCTGCGAAAGGGTCAAAGGGAAATCCATTATTCAGCTGTCAGGATATTTTTAGAAACACCCTGGTGACTTTGGAATTATTTATTAAGCGCCTGATCATTAAAACATGTACATTTGGATGGGAAAAGCCGTTCAGCAATCTCAGAGAGCGAGAGACAGGAGAGAGAGAGAGAATGAGAGGCAGGGATATCCCCTAGGGAAACTCTCTCTCCCTTCTTTCTCTCTTTCTCTCTCTCTCTCTCTGTGTGTCTCTCTCTCTCTCTCTCTCTCTCTCTCTGTAGTTCTATATTTAACTCGTCCGCTGCAGCATCTATTTAAAAACATGCAAGTGTGCTCATTTATCTACATATGTGTAATGCCGTTACCACACTTCTGAAGCTATAAACATGCACGCACAAAGAGAAAATACACGCACATGTTTTATTTCTCACACATTTACCAGGGCATCAAAACAAGGAGAAAAAAAACACTACTAGAGGAGGAAAATGTTCTCATGAATTATTCATCCCTCACACCATCGTATACACATTTACCCACTGTCTTACATGCCCATACGCTAATAGACAAACACACACACATATGGTCAGCGTTGCATCATACAAATCACTCCGATGTGTTTCACTCATTCTTTCTCCCAACTCACACACAGGCTCTTTCCATTGAACAAATGCAGTACATGCTGCTTGTAAGAACACAAACTGAGCAATTGAGAGCAATTTTATAGTATCCATAAATATCATCTTTTTAGCCCTGCATACAATTATCATCTTATCTCTGTGAAGACTGGAACGTACAGCTATATGTGTGCAGTTAAGTATATTACAATGGGTCAAAATACTGTAATACATTAAATAGTAACAATCAATCTTTTCTAGCTACTCAAAACTGAGTGTGATATTTTTCAATATTAAAAAAACAGGGACTGATGATCCCTGTGTCTACTGTCAGAGTTCTCTCCAGATACGTGGAAGACGTGTGCTTTTCTACTAGTTTAGTCCAGTGAAACTAGAGGCCATTCAAGGCAATAACACGTACAGCAATCTGTCAAATGGGAACAACATCAAGATCCCTTCTTGAACCAATGAGTGCACACTCAGCAATCCCTTATGCTGTGATTAGCAGAAAGGCTTTGCAACCACAAATCTAAACACTTAACAAGTTCCTCCATTACTGTCACATACATTCTCAAACACAGTGGGTTGTTTCTCAATGAAGCCCTAGGATGATACATTATTAAGTCAACTAAACACGACTTCATGTGTAGTTGTAGATCCATCCATTCTTCTGTTTTAATAATATAGCAAAACATGCCATTGACACAGATATGTGTATGTCAATTATGTATAGGATTCTGTAGGGGGGGGGGGGGGAGAGAGAGCGAGAGAGAGGAGGGGGGGGGGTGGCATTACTGGCTGCAATGGCCAACAGAGTGCTGAACTTTCCTACCAAGGGGTGGAAGAAAAAGAAAAGAACTAGAGAAAGTTATGGTGGGGATACAGCAGCCCTTGTTTGATTAAAGGTGGGGTCAATGATTCTGGAGAATGTTACAGTTTTTTTCGATTGCTAAAACACAAAACCCAGTACTCTAAACCAAATAACCAGTTGCCTAAACACATTTACTAAAACTACCCCCCATTTGCCACAACCACAATTCACCTGTAGACACTGTTCACAAAACACATCCCCTTTTTCTCAAAACTCTAAACACATTTTGCCTTGCTAAAACACATTTTGCATATATCTCTGCTCCAATATGCATTGTGAAGCTCATGTGATGCAAAATGCCACCCACAGTCAGCAAAACTTGAACACAATGAACATACCTGGGGCCTGTTTCAGGTAGCTGGTTTTACATACTCTGGGTTTAATCATACGCTCTGAGTTGGTTAACTCAGAGCGCAGGGTTGATAAGCAACTCAGGGTTTTCGGTTTCAGAACAGTGGATCAGCGTTGGGTTTATCAACTCTGAGCGTGTTCACTCTGGGTGGAGCGTGTGCATAAAAGCCATCGTCAATGGATCGCTGATAACATGATTCACCATGGAAACAGAAGAAACAAATGATTGATCCTCCCACTTCTCCACTTCTCAAAAAAGAAAAAAAGAAATCTCCGCTCCTCCCACTAGAGTTAGAAATATTAACGAATGAGCTTATGGTAGCCTATGGAGAAGAATTAACGGGATATTGTCTCATAACTCTGATCTAATCTCCTCGGCAATTCAGAAAAAAAACAGAGTAGGCTAAACATTTTTTGTCAAGATAATCATTTCGCTTCCGTATGAGAAGCCATAGTCTATTTTAAAAAGTTACGCATATCAGCTGTAAAGTAATAAAGCTGGCGCGGCACAGCATTGCTTACAGTGCCTAAAGCCTACTGTGCAGTAAACAGAACAGACTGTCGCTTCTTTTAAATGGGGAGTGAAATACATTAACGTCAAGACACATTAGGTGACAGTTTCCATTGAAGAGCCTGATTGATTTATTACCAGATCCATTTTCCTCAAGTGATCACAGTTTAAATTATTATATCATTTTTATATTCATATTAGGCTATTTAACGAGGCTTGTCTGTGACTTTAGGATCGCACAAGTGAACTACAACGATCGCGTGCAGCCGCAGCGTTACATGAATCCACCTGACATAAATCTGTTCAGTGGCACAGACGTTAAAAAACATACAATAGGCTACAAATAGGTTTATTAATCTGAATGTAGAGCATGTCACGATGTGTAAGGTGGCCGCCTATGAACGGACCGAGGGCTGAGAACAAGGCTAGGCTACTGATCAGATAAATGATTTGTCAAACGTAAAATCATCAGGAAATGATAAAAACATCCCGATGGAGATTTCTATAGAGTGATTTTGCTTCAAACTGTACAGGGACGCGTGTGACAGTGACACTCTTTCTTCAGTCGGAGCTGCAGCGTAAAGTGAAAACAAACTCGGGTAGGTCTAACCACCTATCCAGCAGGTTAGACCCACGGCGTATGTTGCCGCAGTAACTGACTCTCGGTTGCATTGAACCTGCTACCTGAAACGGAAAACCCAGAGTTTCCACCAACTCAGAGCTAACAAACTCCGGGTTGCCTCAAAACCAGCTACCTGAAACAGGCCCCTGGTGTCATTCAGTAAACACAACGACTCGTAATTGAAAACACATGTTGCAAGCAAATGATGTGACCACACCTATATAAGTCAGTTTGTATACAGTAGTATAGTGGAGTGCACCTACATACAGACAAGTGCAATCATGGTTACAGTAAAAGTGTGTACTGCAAGGACCATTTCTGACCAAATTACTGTATGTGTGTTTCTCTAGAGTTGAAAGATTGCCATGTGCAGATGGGAGGGCTTCCAGATTCACACCAGCCCAAGAAGTCCTCATTGTGGATATGGTTCGGGAGAACAATGTGATGAGACTATGGGAGATACGGGAGAGGATCATTGGTGACAATTTGAACTTTCTGACCATTAACAATGTCAGCCTGACAACCATAGACAGAGTCCTCAAGCGCCAGAGAGTACGCATGAAGCAGGTCTATAGGGTACCCTTTGAGCGCAACTCTGACAGAATAAAACACCTCCGTCACCAGTATGTGCAAGTAAGTACAGTACAATCCATGTACAAGGTGGCCTACAGTACTTTACATACAATATTATACTATCATACTGTAATGTGCTGTATTGACTGTCTTTCTGATCACCTGAAAATGCTATTTGTTTCCACAGAGGATCTTCGAGTTGGAGTCCATGGCCAGACCCCATGAATTCATATTCGTGGATGAGGCTGGCTTTAACCTCACAAAAAGGAGGAGGAGAGGCCGTAACATTATAGGACAGAGAGCTATCGTTGATGTGCCCGGCATCCGTGGAGGAAACATCACTCTCTGCGCTGCCATGAGTTCTGGAGGGCTTCTCCACCGGCATGCTGAACTCGGTGCCTACAACACTGGGCGTCTCCTCACCTTCCTAGGAGAGCTCAGAGGTGTTTTGCACGTCCATGACCACGACCAGCAGAATCCTGGGCCAGCTGATCTTCCCATATACGTCATCCTCTGGGACAACGTTAGTTTCCATCGCAGCATCCAGGTCAGAGAGTGGTTTAACATCAACCAGCAATTTATTAATGTGTGTCTGCCACCCTACTCTCCATTCCTAAACCCAATAGCAGAGTTCTTCTTATCATGGCGGTGGAAGGTCTATGACCGCCAACCTTACACCAGAGAGAACCTTCTCAGGGCCATGGACCTGGCCTGTGATGATGTGGCTGTGGAGGTGTTCCAAGGCTGGGTGCGGCATGCCAGGGCATTCTTCCCACGTTGTTTGGCTATGGACAATATTGCCTGTGATGTTGATGAGGTCCTGTGGCCTGACCCAGCCCAATGATTTCAGTGTCAATATACTGTGTCAATTTACATGTACAACATACTGTAATAAAATAAATAACACCATGAACATTGTGTTTTCAATTGTTACTGTACTGTATCTATTGTGTGTAATGGATCCTCCATGGAGTTTACAGTTCTCATGTTTGCATTGAGTTGTGATATAACGGCATTTTCTGCATTATGTAACTATTCCCGTGAAACGCACAAATCTATAGTAAATGCCCAATACATATTTGAGAATAAATAAGGGTGGCTTAAAAGCATCCTGGCAGTTGTGAAACTGTAAAAAGAACAGTCTCACTCTGAAAATTGTGTTTAAAATGTTTTGGGTAATGTGGTTAATGATGCTCAGTAGTGTTTACATTTTTGCAGGCCTTGAGTGGTATTGTGGTGTCAAAGTTTGCTTTTGAGCATATGAGCAACTGTTTTGTGTAAGGCTTCGGGGGGGGGGGGGGGGGGGGAGGGGGGGGGTTAGGGACACAGGTGCGGACACAGGTTTCTAAAAGTTATCCCCGGAGGGATAACCACTAAATCGCAACGCGACACTGGGAGGGGGCAGAAAACAAAAAGCACAAAGTTGTGCAGGGCCACACAGGCTACCTTTAAACCCTTATGCCCATTAAAAAAAAGTTACACTGGGACCGTTACGTACATTTTGTGTATTTTGACCTTTAAACTGCATTAAAATGATGAAAGATCAATATTTTTTTCACAATTTTTTTTTCCATTCTTTTCATGAAGGGGTTGTTATTCAATTTATGTTGTGATTTAATAAATCACAAATAAAAATTAACCCTTTAGATGCCATTTTTGATCATATACCACTAACCGCTTTTTTGAAAAATACACATAAATTCAATATTCAAATCTTTTTTTTAACTTTGATTATTATTAGTATCACCGGCTCACCCATCTGAATGATAGGTGAGAAAATTATATTTGGTGCATTATTACTTTTTGTTTAATGTCAGATTGAATAAAAAAGTTACACTGGGACCGTTAAGTACATTTTGTGTATTTTGACCTTTAAATTGCATTACAATTATGAAAGATCAATATTTTTTCACAATTTTTTTTTCCATATTTTTCATGAAGGGGTTGTTGTTCAATCTATGTCATGATTTAATCACAATTAAAAATTAACCCTTTAGATGCCAGTTTCGATCATATACCACCAACCGCTTTTTTGAAAAATACACTAAAATTCAATATTCAAATATTTTTTTTAACTTTGATTATTATTAGTATCACCGGCTCACCCATCTGAATGATAGGTGAGAAAATTATATTTGGTGCATTATTACTTTTTGTTTAATGTCAGATTGAATAAAAAAGTTAGATTTCTACCATTGACTTACATTATAAGAACTTTTTGGCAACCCGCCTTTAAATTAAAGTGAAACATTTTTTTTGCCTCTGATTTCCCATATTACTGCAGAAAACACAATGCAATTGGGTAAAATGAAAGAGAATAGTAAAATTTACCCATTTTATCACCTCTTTTATCATCAAAATATGAATTTTTATGATGAAAACCACTCACTAAAACTACAAAATAACAGCTTTTTTTTTTTTTTTCTAGTGGTGTGTTGTGTTGTGTGTGTGTGTGTGGTGTGCATGTGTAAGTGCATGTGTGTGTGTGTGAAAGTGTGCTTGTGTGTGTGTATGAGAGGAGAGAAATTACAAGGGGTACAGATTTGCAGCCCTAATATCGTATGACACATGCAAACACACACACCCCCTCACCACACACACACCCACACCACACCACACACACACACACACACACAATCTTATTTTGTCATGGACATGCAGACAACAGTCCCTCCCATCCATATCCAAACACATTTGACATTTTTCTTTAGATTTGTTGTCGCAGTGGCCAGTATTCCTGAAATTTTTGAAAATTATGAAAAATTCTATTTTTTTCAGGTTTGTGTCATGAGGCAAGTTTTCCCCCAGTAATACACCATATGAAATTCATAAATCAGCTAGATAATAGTTAAAACCTAAAATGTGATGCCTTACCTTCAAAATGAATGCAAAACATTATATAAATTCTGATTTTATCTTGGCATGGCCAAGGAATCAAAAATACTGGTTTTATGGCTTTCTATGAGTTTACGAAATGGCATCTTTTTAGACAAGGATTTCAGTGTATTTGATTTGAGTACACACAGACACACTCCTGGATTTTTTTTTTAACTTCAACCATTCTGACTAAAAGATGTGTTCACTAACTACACAGCAAAACAATTTTATTGTATTTTTTAATTTTTTTAACTGGTTTGCAGCCATGAATTACACAAGGATGCCAATTTGTTGTAAAGGGTCACCATAGAGGTCAGGGGGGGGGGGGGCTAAAACGGGGCATTTTTTTATTGACCTTATTTTTACATAACCTTATCAAGTTTACTACAGAGAAATGGGAAATTACAGTCAAAAATATTTTTCACTTTAATTTTAAGGGGGGTGTCAAAAAATGTCGTTATAATGGAAGTCAATGGTACAAATCGTGTAGTTAGCGGTCCCAGTGTAACAAAAACATCTCACACAGTCAAAATGAAGTGGAAATGGATGAAACTCAGAATATCAAAACTTCATTGTAAAACACACCTCCTTACCAAATTTTATGGCTAGGGGACAATCACAGCCAAAATTATCTCAAAAATGCAACCCCAGATACACAAATCTCCACCAACGGGGCATAAGGGTATAGAAACCGAAAACAAGAACAAAACCACCGCTGCCAAGCAGCTGAACGGACACACACACACAAAACAGAAGACTTTGAAACACAGGGAGCACTCAGAGACAACCTCTCACTACCTCTTAAGGTGAGATAATGAGCAGCACAGAGCACTGGGGTCTCAGGGCATATATAATCTCTTCACACCTGGGTTCAATCAGCCAATCAGTGCACACACACACCTGATTGCAGTGAGTGAATCAGTCACCATTCTCACGGAGGCGAAAGATTCCGTGGACTCACAGGGCTGAAATCTACCGTTTCCTCACAGGACCACCCCTCTAAGGAACGGCACCTGACGTTCCAACAGGACCCCCCACCCACCCCGGGTGGAGGCCTCCATGGAGGGGCTAGTGGATCGGAACAGACTGGCTGGAGGCGGGAAACATGAAACACGGGGTGAATCCTCATGGACCGGGGAAGCAAGAGGCTAACAGTGACGGGGTTTATCCTTCGAATGATCCTGAAGGGACCAATGAAACGTGGCGGCAATTGGCGAGACTCTACCCGCAGTGGGAGATCCCTTGTGGAGAGCCACACCCTCTGACCCACCCGATAGTTTGGGGCTGGGCGGCAATGCTGTTGTGACGTCTTGTTTCGGGTGCAAATTTTGCAAGCTGCCACAAACTCGCTCACATCTCTCCCCATCCGGGGCCACCAGAATCTCTTTTTGAGAAAACCAATAGTGCGACGAACACCAGGGTGATTTGTGAGGTGTGTGGAGTGGCCCCACCTAAGCACTTGTGATCGCACTCGTGCCGGAACATACCGACAGCCTTGGGGCCCCCCTCCTGGGTCAGGCTCCTGCTTTTGAGCCCCTGAACCACTGTGTCAATCTCCCGGTCAGTGGGGCATGGATGCGGGTAAGGGGCACAATGGGCTCTGGAGAACTGTCTCTATCGGGACACTGGAATCGTAGAGATAAGGCATTTAGCCTCTGATTTTTCAAACGTGGACGGCCCTTATGTTTACTAATGACTTCACTAAGTTGAGCGTACTCTGCAGGAACCCCCTTTGCAAGAAGAGACACAGAGGCCGAAGAATCAGAGGGAGTCAAGGTCTCAATAACCCCAAGAGTCAGGCGGTCACTGGGGGCAGCACAGGGGAGGCCCACTGAACTGGGAGATTTTGAGACAGAGGCACTGGTGGCAGGGGGAGGCTCACATTCAAAAGGTTGGAGTTGAACAGAGTCTGATTCCATCATGTGAGATGCACAGTTAGGACCCCAGCTCATCACCCTCCCAGTCCTCCAATTGATGTGAGGGTTGTGTTCCTTGAGCCATGGGTGTCCCAGAATGAGGGGTAACTGAGGTGTATCAATAAGAAAACTTAATCTCTTCCGTGTGATTGCCGATGCGAATGAAAATCGGGCCGGTGACCTTCTCAACCCTACCCCTACCCAATGGTTGCCCATCCACTGCAGTAATTGCGAGTGGACAAGGAAGATCATAAATGGGTAAATTGAGCTTTCGGGCCAGGGTTGAGTCCATAAAACTACCTGCTGCTCCTGAATCAACAAATGCCGAGAAGGTGCGCCAGTGTCCATCCCAAAATAACTCAAAGGACAAAGGGGTGCGACTACTGGCCACGGGAGGGGAATTATTAAGACTTTTCAAGACTTCCCCAAGGTCTGACACGCCTACCCTGATTCCCTGCTTATTGTGTTTCTGCGTTGGGGGCACTGGCGAATGAAGTGACACACACTCCCACAGTATAGACACACGCCACTGCTCATACGCCTCCGTCTTTCCACGGAAGTAAGCCGTGTGTTGTCCTATTTGCATGGGTTCCTGATCATCATTGTTAAAGGACCCTTCAGGCAGGGTAGGTCTTTCACAAGGGATACTAAACTCCTCGGACATCTGGTGGGTGTACGCTTGCTTTCTCCCTCTATTGCGCTCACGAATTCTGTTGTCAATTCTAAGAATATTAAATCCTCAAGTGAATCTGGAACCTCACGGGAAGCGAGCTCATCCTGAACTCTCTCAGACAAGGCATGACTAAAAGTGGTCACTAGAGCCTCCCTGTTCCAACCTGATTGCGTAGCTAAAGTCCGGAATTTAATTGAAAATTCTGCAACACTTGCAGAGCCCTGACGTAACCTAAGGAGGCGTTTGGCTGCTTCGTGGCCACTAACATCGTGGTCGAACACACGCCTCATCTCTGCCATGAAGAGGGGCGCGTCAGCGCAGACTGGAGTCTGCCTATCCCATAAGGCTGTAGCCCATGAAAGGGCCTTTTCCGAAAGAAGGGATATTATATATGCGACCCGGGCTCGGTCGGTGCTAAACATAGAGGGTCGTAACTCAAACACTAAACAGCATTGGGTTATAAATCCCTTACACCTCCCTGGATGCCCGTCATAGCGGGCTGGGGTTGCCAGCTTGGTCTCCTGGACTACAAAAGGGTCATGGGGTGGAACTGGAGGCACTTGTGCTTGGGTAGGGGCTGGCCCAGGTGGCTGTAAACGGGCCAGTATCTCCCGCAGCATGCAGTCCTGCGAGGCCTGTTGCTCTACAATGGCACGTAGGGTTTGGTCGTGTGAGCCTAACATGGCTCCTTGAGCAGAAATTGCCTGCCTATGGACCTCTAAACTTTCACTAGCAGCAGCACTAGTGAGGTCCGCTGTGCCCTGCATTGGGCTGCTCATTCTGTAAGGCTTCGCAACGCGACACTGGGAGGGGGCAGAAAACAAAAAGACAAAGTTGTGCAGGGCCACACAGGCTACCTTTTAATATAGAAACCGAAAACAAGAACAAAACCACCGCTGCCAAGCAGCTGAACGGACACACACACAAAACAGAAGACTTTGAAACACAGGGAGCACTCAGAGACAACCTCTCACTACCTCTTAAGGTGAGATAATGAGCAGCACAGAGCACTGGGGTCTCAGGGCATATATAATCTCCTCACACCTGGGTTCAATCAGCCAATCAGTGCACACACACCTGATTGCAGTGAGTGAATCAGTCACCATTCTCACGGAGGCGAAAGATTCCGTGGACTCACAGGGCTGAAATCTACCGTTTCCTCACAGTTTTGGTGTGATGGGTTGGTTTTGAAAAGAGACTGTGAGGTTGTGTGTACGTAGCTTTAGAAAAGTGTTTTGTGTTTAGAGTTTTGTGAAAAGTGAGGGCAGTATCGTGAAATGTGTTTAAGCAATAGAGAAAAAATGTAACAAGTTTACAACCGTGGCGACCGTGGCTCAGGTGGTAGAGACTGGCTTGGCCAATGATCCAAGGGTTGGTGGTTCGATCCCCGCTCTGAATGGCAGCCACGCTTCTGCCCCAGGGCAGCTGTGGCTACTATCGTAGTTTACCACTACCAGTATGACTGTGTGTGTGAATGAATGGAACTGGTAAAGCGCTTTGAGTGCCTTGAAAAATGCTATATAAATCCAATCCATTATTATTACAAAAAAACATTTACTCTACATGGAGTTCCGAGTATTGAAAAATTCTTTCTTCATAAATCAAATAACATTTTTCTTGAGGAACCTTTAACCAAACCTTTTGGGTCGTTTTTCGACATCAAACAGTGTTCGGGGATTCCAATTTTGCTGCGAGGAAAGTTTGTTTATTCAGTTATGAGAATAAACCTTAGAAAATGTTCACTTCTCCGACACAGAGAACCTTTAACCTTTCCCCTCATTATTGTCTTCAGTCTAAAACTACTACGCAGTTATCATGTCTTTGTCCACTTTTAAAACCAACCAACTCAAGCATTGCTGTTCCCACGTCTTTTCCTCTACTTCTACAATAAATGGTAAACTATACATCCAAGTCATAACGGCTTCATTTTGGCTATACTTGTAAATACTGTTACTCTTTATTGCCAAGAATTATGAGGGGCACCTAATGGTCTTTTTCAAGTGCATTAACCTTATTGCCACTTGGTTGGAGTTCAGTATACATATAATCCAACTTTGGCCCGTAATCAGCTTTAGGCAGCCAAGACACTCACTGTGTCCCTCTGCTCTTGCGAAGAGACTTGCAAATCCCAGGGTTTTTAGCTATTTATTTTCTCATCTTTTATTTTACCTTTACTTAACCAATATGTCAATATTGTATATAATATAAATATTTGTTTAGGAACAAAACCACCTTCCCTTTATTTAGTAGGAAAAGGATAATTGAGGCAGTTTTCATGTCTGTCCTTGATTACAGTGATGTGGTTTACCGGCACGCATCACATTTATGTCTTAAAGTCCTGGGGCCTCATTTATCAACAGTGCGTAGAAAAGGTTCTAAATTCACTCTTACGAATGAAATTTAGTATGTGCTTAAGTACAAAAAAATCGGTATTTATCAAACGTGCGCTGGCCTATCGTACGCACACCAGTAAGTCATCAATCTTGATAAATCCCACATGTTCTTAAGTACCATGCTCGTTCACGATCAGACCATTTGCATTCAGAAACGCCTCCAATTAACCATATATGGTCACAACACATCCCTTTATCAACCATGTGAATGTGTTTTACCCCTCTCCGCCACAATGGGAAAGAGGGCAACGAAAACAAACTTCTCCAACACATAAATGGAAACCCTTGTAAACGAGGTTGAATCAAAGCAAAACATATTTTGTTGGCTCACTTAGTGCAGGCATTAAAACAAAATAAAGCTTGCTGCATGGGAAAATGTGATATTTTCGAGCAAGTTGTAAGGCAACGGCATTGTTTGGGGTCCGCGATCTGACAACTTTACGTGCAGTCATTCATAAACTCTTTAAATAAATAAGAGATGAAGATAAGTTCCTAACAGCATTAGAGTTACTAAGTGAAATGAGTGATTGGCGAGTCTGGCGAGTACACGCGGCTCGTCCAGCTCGCAGCTGAGTGCTGTCAGATGAGACGCACAGAGAGCATCGGAGGGATCCTCCGCTTCAAAACATGTAAACGTGTGACACATTTAATGAATAATCAATTAGAGCTTACCTAAAAATAAGTGAGCCATATAACTATTTATTGCATTTAGGATGTTAGCTCATTTGGACGCTGTTTTGACCGTCTGTTTTCATTGATGTAGGCCTATTGGCGATATTATATCTACTTTCAGTTTCATTACTGAGTCGTGATCAGTGTTCTTAAATAAACTTAGATTATAAAACAAGAGGTCCAAAACACAGATGATGATTAAACAAACAAATGTATGACTTTATATTACCCTAGAAATGCACGGGTGGATTTGACGCGTGGCGATTATAGATATAAAGAGAACGCTGGCGGTTCTAGTGTTAATGCAGACGTTGAAACTCTTAAATGCTTTGCTTTGTGCTTGTAATATCGCTATTCTACCACTAGATTCTGTTCGTAAGCATGGTCAGAGTTGTGCTTACATTTACACACATTCATAAGTCTAAGTACATTTTGGTAAATTCCATACTTTGCGTGGCAATGTTCTTACGCCCTACTTACGCACAGATTTGTGCGTAAGTACGGTTGATAAATGAGGCCCCTGGACTCTGTTTTTCAATCGTTTAAAAAAATAAAAAACTTACTTTGTAAATATTACTGTGATGTCACAGTAAAAGACATCACAGTAATATTTACAAAGTAAGTTTTTTTTTTTAACCTATATTTCTCTTTCTGTGATGTCACGAGAAAGAGAAATATAGGGTTAAAAAAAACACTCTTTCTGCCTTTTCTCAGGCTAGGATGAACCGATTTCAATTTTTTTCGCACATTTATACTACATAGGATCTCAGAATTCAATACACCTTCATATTCAAACCGGTGAAGTAGGCCTTTAAGGTTCATCACAGGAAATGCATATGACACACACACCATTGTGTTTCATATGGAAGGGTTGGGTGGTCCTCTCTTAAAGAAAGACGTGACGTACATTGGCACATTTTTATTTATAAAGCTCCGACCGGGAAGCGTCCACATTATTCATCAGCAATGCTGCAAATTTCAGATGGGCTTTATCAGACCCGCTCCACTGACATGCTTATGTTATATGTTCCACAAGCCAGGTCTAAGCTTGGAAAGACAGCTTTTAGCTTCAGTGCCCCTGAATCCTGGAACACCTTACAGCAACAAATTAAAATGAATACCTTCATATCCTTTAACCAATTTAGACATAGTATCTTAAATCTGCCAAACTCTACCTGTAACTGTTTTAATTAGGCTATATTGTACTTTCACTCTACTATGATGAAATATAATGCAGTAAGGCTGTCAGGTATTCTGTATTCTCCATACGTTCTGCTATTTAGTATGGTAGGAAAAAGATTTAGAGTCCCAATTCTTGTGGTCAGATTTATGATGTTATAGAAAAATACCTGGATGCCTACTACATCCAGTCAAGATGTTTAGTGTTGAAAACAGCATGTTATTTGTTGTGTAGTATGTAGAATAGAAAACATAAAGAGATTTGGAACGCAGGGAACGTCACTGTGCATGGCCAGAAAAGTGGCCGCCAAACCCAGCAGCTGCATCATTCAATTCTCACTTCCAAGGTGGTGAACATGCATTAGGCTGTCTGCCAAGTCTAGTAGACCTTTATCACAAATCATACACATCTGTTGTAAGGACAGTAGAACCTTGCAAGTATCATGAACCCTGACACATTCTTGCAAATGGCACGCAAAGCAGGGAAAAATTAAGCTTGAGACTAAAATTGTGTCCAGTCTATTTACAGTCAGAACAAAATTGCACGTGGGATGCCAGTTTACCCCACAGCTGGAGTTTAGTGAGCCACATGACAATATCATATTTTCACTGCCCTTTGTCTTGAAAAAAATCTGCTAATGCCCATTTCTAGGAAACATCCTGAATTAATGGGAAATGTGTAAATTTGAGTGATCAATCATTTTAGCTCACTTAGAGGGGAGCAAATGTAAAAAGTGGCTCAAATTACCCGTTCTCCCCTACATACAACATCAGTCGCGTAAAAAAAAGACTGTCCGAAAGCTGGAAAGATGTTGACAGATTCAAACTTCCAGGATTACTAACTCATAAGTAAAACGTTATTAAAACACAAACGATGCATCCTTGCTATCGTCATAAGGCAGCCAATGGGCTACAACCTAATGTTTACCAAAACCATACGTCCTCTAAGCTCCACTAATAAAATATTGCTCTCTATTTGCAGCAGGATGAGATGAGAGCACTGTGTAATAAGTGCAACACCAAAACAGTGCAGTGCAGTTATTAGCAGAGCTTAGAGGGCATCTATTTTCAGTCTAAAATAAGGTTGAAGCGCATTGTCTGCCTTATTACGATGCTTTTGAGTTATTGATCCCGGTTGTAAACACTTTTTACCTGTCTTGTTTATTCTTGACATTGTATTTCGTAATGTTTTGCTTTGCCTGATTAATGGTTAATGTGCAATGACATGGGTTCAATTTCTATGAAAGATGGGGTAAGCGTGAACAAATAATCTGGTGTTAATACACAGCCAGTTTACGGAGCCTAGGCTGTGCATTAACACCAGCTTTTGTTGAGGGCACTTACAGTGCGGACAAGAAGAAGATTGTGAGGAGATATTCACTGATTTGACAAAAAGTGATTTTGTCAAACAAACATTCTCTAGAATTGCTTACCCCACCTTTAAGTCATGAATATTTATTAAATAAAGAGAGTAAACTCTGTAGCTCGGCTTTTCTGTCTGATTGGTGCTGATTGTCAGGCCACCATACGCTTTCGACACACTCGGCAGAACACAGGACCGAGTGGGCAGATTGGGATGAGCGAAAGAACAATACTGAAGGAAAAGGAAAGTGCTGATCTCTCTTCTCCTCTCTCTTCTCTCTCTCTCTCTCTCTCCTCTCTCTCTCTCTCTTTCTCTCTCTCTCTCTCTCTTTTCTCTCTCTCTCTCTCTCTCTCTCTCTCTCTCTCTCTCTCTCTCTCTCTCTCTCTCCCTCTCCCTCTTATTCAGAATGCTGACTGTTTCCCTACAGAAGAAACTGACTCCCACGCTATTCTGCCTGGCCTATTTATCACATTGATCAGCTTATAGAGAAGAGGATACAGTATCTCACAAAAGTGAGTACACCCCTCACATTTCTTCAAATATTTCATTATATCTTTTCATGGGACAACACTGAAGAAATGACACTTTGATATAATGTAAAGTAGTCAGTGTACAGCTTATATAATAGTGTAAATTTACTGTACTCTCAAAATAAGGTGACACACAGCCATTAATGTCTAAAGTGCTGGCAACAAAAGTGAGTACACCCCTAAGCGAAAATGTCCATATTGGGCCCAAAGTGTCAATATTTTATGTTGCCACCGTTATTTTCCAGCACTGCCTTAACCCTCTTGGGCATGGAGATCACCAAGCTTCACAGGTTGCCACTGGAATCCTCTTCCACTCATTCATGACGACATCACGGAGCTGTTGGATATTAGAGACCTTGCGCTCCTCCATCTCCCGTTTTAGGAAGCCCCAAAGATGCTCAATAGGGTTTGGGTTTGGAGACAAGTTTGGCCAGTCCATCACCTTTACCCTTAAGCCTGCTACATACTCCGCGAGAAGAAAGAACAAAGTTCTCGGTGACAGAGCTGCGAGAAGTTCTTTCTGGTCTGACATTACATACTTCACGAGAACTCAACATGCCGAACTCCTCACCGCGGCGCATTGTTACCATGGTAATTGACTCAGTAGCGCCAGCTGATTTCACTTCGCTTTCCTCATTGACTTCAGACTGACCAATCACACAATAGTTCTCGGACAAGCTGCGAGAAGAAAGTTCGGCCCGGGTGATGTGTCGAGAACAAGCTGCGAGAACAGCTGAACAAGAGCTGAGAGAAGAAAATGACGTCATTTTCTTCTCGCAGCTCTGTCACCGAGAACTTTGTTCTTTCTTCTCGCGGAGTATGTAGCAGCCTTTAGCTTCTGTAGCAAGCCAGTGGTCGTCTTGGAGGTGTGTTTGGGGTCGTTATCATGTTGCAGTACTGCCCTGTGGCACAGTTCCCGAAAGGAGGGGATCATGCTCTGCTTCAGTATGTCACAATACATGTTAGCATTCAATGAACTGTAGTTCCCCAGTGTTGGCAGCACTCATTTAGCCCCAGACCATGACACTCCAACCACCATGCTTGACTCTTGGCAAGACACACTTTTCTTTGTACTCCTCACCTGGTTGCCGCCCCACACTCTTAACACCATCTGAACCAAATAAGTTTATCTTGGTCTCATCAGACCACAGGACATGGTTACAGTCATCCATGTCCGTAGTCTGCTTGTCTTCAGCAAACTTTTTGTGGGGTTTCTTGTGCATCATCTTTAGAATAGGCTTCCTTCTGGGACAACAGCCATGCAGACCAGTATGATGCAGTGTGTGGCGTATGGTCTGAGCACTGACAGGCTGACCCCCCACCCCTTCAAGCCCTTCAGCAATGCTGGCAGCACACATACGTCAATTTTCCAAAGCCAACCTCTGGATATGACGCTGAGCACGTGCACTCAACCTTCGTTAACTGGGCCGCAGGGCAGTACTGCAACATGATAACGACCCCAAACACACCTCCAGGACGACCACTGCCTTGCTAAAGAAGCTCAGGGTAAAGGTTATGGACTGGCCAAGCATGTCTCCAGACCTAAACCCTATTGAGCATCTTTGGGGCATCCTCAAATGGGAGATGGAGGAGAGCAAGGTCTCTAGTATCCACCAGCTCCTTGATGTCGTCATGAATGGGTGTAAGAGGATTCCAGTGGCAACCTGTGAAGCTCTGGTGAACTCCATGCCCAAGAGGGTTAAGGCAGTGCTGGAAAATAATGACAGCAACACAAAATATTGACACTTTGGGCCCAATTTGAACATTTTCACTTAGGGGTGTACTCACTTTTGTTGCCAGCAGTTTAGACATTAATGGCTGTGTGTCGAGTTATTTTGAGGGGACAGCAAATTTACACTGTTATACAAGCTGTACACTGACTACTTTACATTGTATCAAAGTGTCATCTATTCAGTGTTGTCCCATGGAAAGATATAATGAAATATTTGAAGAAATGTGAGGGGTGTACTCACTTTTGTGAGATACTGTAAATACACAGGAGGCTTGCTGCAAATGCTTATGAGAGAGAGAGAGACCGTGATTGTTTTCGCACTTTCAGGGAAATATATGGTTCTCTCACTAATACACAAGGGTTCAAATATATGCTGACGCGTCATTTTCTGTCTCTGCCTCCACACATCTAGGCACCATAGGTTAGACAATCATTTTTAATACACACACATGTTTAGTTTTTTTTGGGGGGGGCTATTCAGAATTCAATCAATTGTCAATATAAGCATCAGAGTTGTTATTCTGAAAATACAGCTCAAATTATTTTGACTGCATTAGTGGATTGACAGAAAATTAATGATCTTTTTAAGGTAACCTTAGCTTGATTGGACAGTTGAAGAGTTGAGAGTGCAGACTGAAAACGGAGAGAGAGAGGAGAGAGAGAGAGAGGAGAGAGAGAGAGAGAGAGAGAGAGAGAGAGAGAGGGGGAATGACATGCAGTAAATGGCCCGGTGTTGGATTCGAACCCGCAACTCCTGCGACCAAGGACTGAGCCGACATGGTACGCGCTCCATCCATTACATCATGGAATAACTTATTTAAAAAAAAAAAAGATCTGCACATAAATTGCTCATGAAAATAAATGTTAGTTCAGCCCTGATATCATAGTTGGTGCTTATTTTAAAGTGCTCACGCAATCCAATGTTTTCCTATACAAAAAACAATCTCCAAAAAACCCTTATGGCTCTTGCACCTGCACACACCTATCCTGGACCATCAAACCCCGACATTTGTAACTGTCCCTTTTTTTTCCTCTATGTTTCTTTTGTTGCAAATACTAAAGCTATTCAGTTAGGCCAAAAGGATGCACTATGTGTTGGGAAAGCCCCCCCCCCCTTCCCAGTTTAAAAAACTGATGAGCAAGAGAAAAACACATCACCATCCCGAAGACAATAATCCAATCAACCTGGAATTTTCCCTCAAAACTGCCCAATGTAAGCCTTGTGTCACAGTACATTCAGTTCAATTCATGACTCCATCCGATCGTACATACCATTACATCGTATAGTTTGGTTGTCTGGCGTAAATCTCCATTTTATTTACATTTAATTTTTATATCTATTGGTAACACTTCACTGTCTGTGTGCGGGTTTTGATACAAAGTTCTAACCAATGAAAAGTATTTTAAAAGGGATTGTGAGATTGGTTAATTTGTTTTTGAAAAAAGATTGTGTTTTTCAATTAAAATTTTGGAGGTACAAGGTTTTTTTCGCCCGACAGCGACAATATGATGGATGAATGATTGACATTTGCATTTCATCAGCATAAAGCGTATGATCCCGCGTGCTGCTTGCTTTCCAGATGCAGTGGTGTATCATCAGCATGTTAATGGAGACAGGGGACTTCCAGTTATTGCTTACAGTGCACTTCAGCGGGCGTGAATACATCGGTAAAAGGTATTCCCACTTCCCCAGTCCTGTTGTCGCAGGAAAGGAAAACTCACTACAACAATCCCAATTACCTGTAACAAAGGCAAGGCCTGATGCCATTTGTCCACGGCATATTGGTTTCAGCAGAACAGACAATGAATCTACACCTTTCGCCTTATTCACTACCTAGGCTTTAAGTCACATGATATGCTATAAGGAGCATGAAGCCAGTCATTCTCAATATGCTGACCTCAGAGGTCCATACTGATGTTTGATGGGGTCAATACAATAGCCCTGCACGTGAGTATTTGCATTTTATGCTTTCATATGGACTCTTTTTTATCATCTTCTTGAGCATTACAAATGACATACTGTAAATGTGGAGTCAAAGATTCTGGAGAACGCTTGATGTCAAAATTATTTTTTGTCAAAATCACGATCCCCTACCTGTCTGTACAGTCTGTGTGTGAACTGAAAAAAAGAACATCCAGTGTTAATCCACAGCTTTGACACTGTTAACTGCTATGAAGACAAACGCGCCCGATGTAGCTAGTAACATGTCCGTTTACAGAGCCTATAGGCTGTGTATTAACATTTGATTTTTTTTTCTTTTACAGCGCACACACACAGGACTGCACAGGTAGCAGATATTGAGAACATATTCAGTGATTTTGACAAAAAAGGTACTATGACAACAAGCATTCTCCAGAATCACTGACTCCAACTTTAATTGTATTGTCTCATCCCACACTATGTGGTGGATTTAAGAAGGCAAACAAGAGGCTGCTTACAAAAGTATAAGGTGGCAATGGAGCGGAGAATGGAAAGGTGGCTATAACCAGTGTGATTGGTCATCATAAGGCTCTGACAAAAGAAGAATGCATTCATTGTTAAATCTCTTGAAGCTTGATACACTTCAACACTGATACATGGATGCCTTTGTGTAGGTGCGTAAGGTGGCTATTGGTGCAATTACAACGGAGGGTGTTTTGGGTTGAGATTTTTGCTTATTCAATGGCTCTCTTTTTTTTTGCTTGACTGAAAATAAAAATGATAGCCTATAGGTCTAGACCTGAAGTGGCCGTATACTAATAGGAACAGCATGCCTACCACACAGCAGCTGCATCCAGGCGCAGGTCTTGTAAACGGTGGAGGTGTTGCAGAAGAAGAAGAGCGCCATGCAGGCGATGCAAGTGAGGATCAGCACCATGGACAGCAGCACGAAGACCGAGGCCGCCTTGAAGGCTCCGGACGGGATGGAGCTGAAGTCTTTGAAGCTGCCCACGCAGGTGAGGTCGCGGCTGGGCGACGGCCCCGCGGCGCCCATGCAGTAGTGGAAGAGGCCGAAGTAGCCAGCCTGCGGCGTGCTGACGCTGTCGCCGATCCAGTAGGGCTGGATGAACACCACCACGTTGACGATGGCGAAGCAGATGGTGAAGATGGCCCACAGCACACCGATGGCCCGCGAGTTGCGCATGTAATTGTCATGGTAGATCTTGGAGGCTTCTTGGGAAGGCAACATGTTTGGTCTTTTTCTTTCTCTCTCTCCTTATCAATATTTCAACCCCTGCCCCTTTCCCGCTTTAGATTTTACAAATGTAAATCTTACAAAAAAATAAAAAAATGAAAATACCCATAGCGCTCCACACCCCTCACTGCCAGCTTCTCTATGTCAAAGTCTTATTTATTTTGTAAATCTCGCCCGCTTCGGCTGTTTCTGTGTCCGTTAAATGCTAATCAATGGGCCTACATACATATATATGTGGTGGCCTATCACAAGAAGACTCAACATTGTCATAATAAATGAGGGGGGAAATGCTACATTGGAGCAATACAAACAAATCATAACCTGCCTACACCACTAATGAATAATTGAACAAGACGAAGTGATTCAACATTGCTTTGGCTGTTGGGGGGGGGGGGGGGGGGGGGGGGGGGTTACACCATGAATGATTAAAAAAAGATTCCCTCAAAATAGGATTTTCCTCATGTCACAGTGGAGGGGGGGTTAAAGCTGTTTTCCATCCTCGTCCATCAGTCCGGAGCTCTCTTCAGGATCCTGTGTTGTTACCATCCGGGGGGTGAGATGCGTCTGGTTGCCCGTAGCGCCAGCGGTGGAGCCCGGCTTTACCTTCCGAGGCATCGGGGGTTGCTCCCCTTCCCTCTGCTCGACCCTTCACTGTCCACGCAGCGTGTGGAAAAAAAAACACCAATACGGAACGCATAAAAAAAAAAAAAAAAATTGAGAACAGGTTTCAACACAGAGCCTCTGTCAAATCTCAACAGTCCTTTCTCGTAAATCCGACACCCTCCACCGCCTCGACTCTATTATCATCCTGCTTTTTTATCGTAGCCTTCATCCAGTATGTCTCCTCTCCCTCTCTCTCTTTCTCTCACTCTCTCTCTCTCCTCCTATTCCCGTGTCTGCACCCCTCGGAAGATGCTGATGTTGTACTGATGGCAAGCGAGGGAGCGCGTTCACGACGTGCGCGCGCACAGCAGCTGCAACAGCATGGGGCAATTTGCATCAAAGCGCGTCTCCGTCCCTTTTCACCTTGCATTTAATATTAGACCAACAAATGTTTTTTTTCCCCTCTCCCGTTCGGATGAGGTGGGAGTTTTCGTTAAAAAAACTTAGCAAACAGACACACAGGACCCTTGTTTTAACTGGAACTCACTGACACCCGCTTTTAGTCTCATGTTTACAGAACAGATTTTGGATACAGCCTTTTTTCATTTTATTAAACACAAAATACTATATAGAAGTCTTGAAAATGTGTGCATGTTTGTAGCGTTCTCTCTTCTGATTGGATATCAGGTGGTGTACCAGAAAATGTTGTCTGCCAATTACATGCAGAGCAGGTGTCTGAGAGACCTGTGTTATGAAGCATGCACACTAAATAAGTGATGACTGTATATGAATATATCGATTTAACATGAATATTAACATACATTTATCACTTACTTCCTCTTTAAGTGTACCTTTTGGACCTTTTACTTATACCAATATGAAAGAAGACATGTTATGGAAGAAAAATAGACAAAGAGTCTCAAAACTGACCAGTGCTTGAAAAGGTGTCTCACCTTAAGTGTCTTAGATTGCTGTTTACTAATCAGTGCTAAACAAAAAGTACAGCGGAAGCTTTTTGGAATGTTGCTTTGTAGGTATTTGGTCATGAAACAATGGAGGAGACAATTAAAACATTGAAATTTAGATTTTAAATTCTGAAAGATTTGATTGTGCTGATGGGGACATACACGTCTTAACCAAATGTGATGACTATTAATTGAATAGTGCTATAGAGGATGATTCAAGGGATCAAAGATATTTAGTGGCATCCCTTGATGAACTATGAATGTACAGTATGCACCACATTTTGGCACCATTTTATCTAGCAGATATTAAAGTGGCTACAAGGAACTTTCAGTTTGTGTTCATTTTAATGGCCTCTTTGAACAGAAGCGGTAGCCTTTTTTTTAGGATGCCAGCTGTTGTTCCTCATTTTTCTGTTACATGTAATGTATGATCCTTTGAGGAAAAATTTGACTGTTACAAAATATTTAAAAAAGTCCCTCCTTTCTAATTTAAGATACTTGTTGGGACAGGTCTAAATCTTGACCGGCTGGTGAGACAAGATTTTCATGGGACCATCCATTCAATGTTTGTTGAGCTACATTTCCAGTACTTTTCCTTTCAGCCTTTCAATAACTCAAAAACACCGCTCTATGAGTGTGAACCAGCTCTGGCATGGCTTGTGTGTTCTTTATTCTTCTTCTTCTTCTTTAAGTTATAGATGATGCCTTAACTATTGAAGCCTTCATTCTCTGTCCATTAAAAAGTTCAGTTACTCACTCTGGGGAGAGAGACACACACATCTGCCCTGCAGCTATAGCACATTCACAGAAAACTAGGCCAAGACAGTGTTCTGTGAGAGAGTGTACACTGTATGTCTTATAGAGGTGGAACATACAAAGAGTAGTGTGTATGATTGTCACTATAGCTGCCGTCAATTTGGTCTCAATTCATTCACATTCAATTCAAACAACTTCATTAATCCCACTAAGAGGGGCAATTAGTTAGGAGCAGCAGGTTGTCTTATAAACAAAACACAAGAAAAACAAAACAAATACACAGCTTAGATGTGAGAAATCTATAAAATAAATACATTATGCAGGGTTAATAATACTAAACAAGTGATGTGCAAACAAAACATGTCAAGACAACAAGGAATGCCAAGAAAATTATAAATACAATTAAAAAAAAAACTATGAAGAAATTGAAAAGTTTGAATGCAGAGGGAATGTGTGATTTGGCAAAGCAGGTTTTATCTTCCGAACAGGTAGGACGTATCAACACCCCGAAGGGAATAAGAGAGAATTCACCTACAACTGCTCTCCAAGTAAAATGTGAAACATGTATTGTAATCGGAGGTCTTAACACATGCTGGATCATAGAAATTTGAATAGTTTATGTTTGCATCATCTGGCCAAAGACACGCTCTATACACACGTAGCAAACTGCTTGCTGTGTAAAGAAACATGTGTTTTTGCCCTCAACTTCAACAACTCTTAGACTATTCTTTTGAACTCCTGTCCTCTGTTAGATAAAATAAGAATAATGATTTCAATGTGTGTTTTTGTACATTATATTAATAAATATATGATAAACTTTAGACCTTGCAGTGTGTGTGTGTGTGTGTGTGTGTGTTCAACACTGTTTCGCCATCTCAGCAGGAGTACTTCATGGTTGGACACATAGACTTGTCTTAGGTTTCCATCTGTTGGAAAAGCAGTGAATTGCAGGAATGCAACGGGTAGAATCTATGGTTGTTCCCTATTAATGGTCCATCTTTGAGGTTAACATTCTATTCTATGTGTTACTGTCAATTGAAAACACTTCACCCTGTTTGTCTGTCTCTCAGCACTTTATGGCCAATCTACTCTATCTAGATCCCCCACCTCGGGCTTAATTCATTCTAGAATCTTTACAAACAAATACTTCTAAAAGCCTCTGTCATTTCCCAAAACAGCTGGGCTGTGCAGTTCAGTGTTACTACTAAAATTCCGTTTTTTTTTAATATTGTTGATGGGGATCATTTTAACAGTGGATAGAATCAATAGAATCAATAGAATGGTGTGTGTGTGTGTTGGATTTACTAAAAAAAAACTATAGTGTGTGTGCATGGTAATGAAGGGGCATATGAATCAGGAATATGATGCACAGAGAATACCTGTTGGAAGGATCATTTTATTTTTGTTTTGTTGACAATGAATAAATACATAATGCCAGACTTATCCGTGTCTCCTTTGCCCATTGTGCTTACTATGATCATAAACATTAAATGTTTAAATAACTTGGCAAATGTACTTGTCTGTGAACTACTTTGTAAATAAGTATTGAGAAATCAGTTTATCTTATAAATTGGATTTGGATTTAATTAATATTTCTGGGCCATATTTCACAACTGTTGCTTGAATTAAAATATACTTCATTTTTCAGTTTAAACATAGTTAATTTTCTTAATACTTTCTAATCAAATTAACATTATTAAAATCTATTCAATCATATTATGTGTTGATAACCATTGGTCCCAGTCTTTAGGCTGTCATTTGTGTGGTAAAATCATCAACTTCCAAAGCCATAACAAAAGACAGAACAATCTTTCTCTTGATTAGGTTTAAGAAATCTGCAGATAAAATACAAGTCAAATTTAGGAATTTATATGAGAACATGCAGTTTTTTGTCAACTAAACATTTAAATACCTATATTTAAGATCACACCCATTTCTCTACAGAGTTGAGTTGAGTTGCAATGGTGTGCACTGAACACTGGAAGGCAGCATTTTATCAAACGTGGTACAGCTAATAGCGCAGACAGCTAATTCATTTCAATGGACACTATTCGTTTTATACACACTCATCACTGCAAGGACATTCTACTTAGCACAATTAAGTCCCTTCTCAGAACCCAGCCTTCCGAAAAATAAAGGAAAATAATTCGGCTACTCATCTGTAAAGCATTCAATAGCTGCAAAGTTGTTTTGTGAGTGGATGTCTTGACTCCAGCTTTTTTGTCTGTAATGATCAACTGTGGACAAAACTCCTCTGTGTCTGCTCTGAGATGGTTGTCTCACACTCGTAAGGGGAGAAAGTCGGAAAGCTAACAAGACAAGCATTTTATTTATCATAACTGGAGTAAAAACTGTATTCTATTTCATCCTGAAAACCTAACAATAGTACAAGTCCTTTTTGTTTTATCTCGTAACCATTGGGTGCAAGATCAAAATGTCAACCAAAACAAGGTGTTCTATCGCTATGCTTGTGTTTTTTGGTGCCTTACTTAATTTGTCTAAAACCCATATGCTTCACATATAAACCCGAGTAAAGCATTAACAGGGGCCCAGACATTTGTGTGGGCGGGCCTGGTCGAAAGGCTGTTCAATATGTCTTCCCTTCCTCTTGTTTCAGACTTGTTTATTGCACTCAGAGCGTTAGCCAGCTAGTTTTTTCCAGTTCTTCTGCAGAATGCTTGGTGAAGCTGATCACAGACTGGCATGCTGGCAGTGGTCGTGCTGACTTTGGGCTATTTCGGACACAACGAGCCCTTTGCAAATCAAATATGCTGTCACATCATCAAAGGCATTTCAAAGTGCGATTTGAGCTGTAAAAAAGCTGGAAATGGGAACACATCGCAAAGGCTGGACACACTCGGAAAAACACAAAAACTAGAGCAGCGGCCAGCTCATTCATCTAGTAGTCTTTCAGAGCAAACTTTTGTAAGAAAAGGAACACCAAATGGGGGTGGGTTTTCGCAATATGGTTCTTGGGAATCATGCACTTAGAAACTTGTTTTTAGTTAATTTACCCTATGTTATCTCTGATTGTATTTCATATTCAAAAACGTTCATTTATTCTGTTCTTATACCTATTTTATTTCTATCCTTTATTATAATATTATAAAGTTGCTCCGATTAGGTCTGTCTGGCTGTCTTCTTGGTAGAAATAGGTTCTGCTTCATTTTTCATTGGTACACACTTTGTAACAGTGTGAAGGAAAGAGCCATGTAAATACATACATGTAAATGTAATATCGTTCAGCTACTTTCATCCCTGCCTCAACTCACTTTTGTTTAGACCTACTCACTCAGTCATACATTGAGTGTTACTGATTGCCTTGCTATAATAAGCATATGTGCTTGTGTGTATCTGTGTGGATCTCTGTACGCTCAAATCATGCTGTATCTCATTTAGCACACTCAGCCTAGCGTATCTTATCCCAATCAGAGAGAATTTTTGAATATGGTAGAAACAAGGCACACCGCTGTTTATAGAGTGCTATATTTTGACAAACTACTGACTTCAATTAAAAAAAAAAATAATGTATTGCCCTCTCTTTGCTTTCAAACATGATTAGCAAATCCCACCATGAATAACCCAAAATAACGATGTTTGTGAAATGGTTCATATTGAAATTTAAAATCGCCTTCTGCTTCTTTTCGTCATAGTTTGAGCTTCACTATGCATCAACGGTGGATGTGCACTTTGACAATGGTTATCACAATTATCCCTTACAATTCAGACCTTCAAAGGAATATTCAAAAAGTGTAATAAGCAAATGAATGAATGAATGAATTGATATTGATACAGCATCCAAGGACCACTCTAACTCTGGGTATGCGAAAAGGAAAAATAAAAATCTTATGCAAACTATAATTCAAGAACAACACATTTATTGTGTATCGGTTGTTGTTTTTCTCGCTCACCGATATTTCTCCAATAAATACAACCAAAGCCAAACGGGGGTAAAACATATATTTCTTGTTTTCCATTACTGGCTTTCATTATTTTTCAGATGCCTGCAGTTTGTTCTGATTTCAAATAAAACTAATAAGAAGGCTTTCTTAGAAAATTAGATGCCACTGCTCTCTCTCTTCTCTCTCTCTCTCTCTCTCTCTCTCTCTCTCTCTCTCTCTCTCTCTCTCCAACACACACAACACACACACACACACACACACACACACACACACACACACACACACACACAACACACACACACACACACACACACACACACACACACACACACACACACACACACACACACACACACACACACACACACACACACACCACAACACACACACTGCAACCCTTTCAGAGACAGGAGATTGGAAAACATGTTAAATAAGTGCAATTTCTCTTTCTGTCCTCTCACTCTACTCTTTCATTTTCTCAATTTTCCTTCATTTCCCCTCCTTTTCTGTCTCGCTGCACATTTCTCTCTCTGTTACCTTCAGCCCATGCCATATTTCAATTTCTGCCCGATCAGCTGCAAAATTGAATGGATCTGCCCACACACACACACACACACACACACACACACACACACACACACACACACACACACACACACACACACACACACACACACACACACACACACACACACACACACACACACACACACACACACACACACACACACACACACACACACACACACCACACACACACACACACACAGAGAGCTTGGAATAACAACTATTTGTCCACAATTGTGTGTGAAAAGGCAAAGGTCCATTGTCCATCACCCCTGAACCATTCTCTAGATGAGTCTATTTTGGACACATAATGATTCAACCTGGGTCTTTTCCCACAGTCTCTTTACTGTGTTTTTGTTGTTGCAAAACCCTTTCACTTGGACACCTTGCATCACCTTTAGTCTTGTACTAAGTGTTCTTATAAATCTATTTACACTCGAAGACTCAAGGTTTTTTCAGAAATGTAGTGTGGGTGATGAGGCCACAGTGGGAGGCTTTTAGAGTGAGTGTGGCATGATGCGTTCAGGAGAGCTGGTTAATGGACAATTTCAGAGTAGCCAAGATTTAGACGCAACATCCCCACATTGTGTTCGAACATGACGGTTGGATTACCTGCTCCAGTGAACATATGCAGGATATGATGTAATCACTCCCTATTCGCTATTACAAAGTGAGCAATGAGAACAGTGGTGGCTTGAGTGTTAAAAGTGAGAAAGTTCCAATACCCATACTTTCTGCTATTTAGTATGGTAAAAAAGGTATTTAGGATGTCCCAATTATTGTGGTCAGAGTTAGCATGCTTCAAAATACCCGGATGCCCTGCTAATTTTGGTGGATATTTTAAGTATTGAGATCAGCATGCTATTTAGGCGATTATGACCCCACAATCCAGTGCACGCTGGAAGTGACGCCACATCAATGGAGCCTTCCTTATGAAAACAACCAGGGATGGGGGCGCCCTTAGCTCAGTTGGTAGGGCGTCCCCCCCATGGGCCTCGGCCAGCAGCGGACCCGGGTTCGATTCCAGCCCGCGGTCGTTCTCTGCATGTCACTTCCCTCTCTGCCCCATTTCAACTCTGTCTCTACACTATCAATAGCATAAAATGCAAAAAAAAAATCTTAAAAAAAACAAAAAAAAAAACAGGGATGCAACGGATTTACAGTATAAGCAACAGGTAGGATCAAGGCGCAATGTTATGTTGAAATAAAGAGGGGAAAGTATGTCATAATTGTATGATCAGCTGTAGTATGTAGAATAGAAGAAGAAAGAGTATGTGATTTGGAACATAGCCATACATTATAATAGGATGGTGTTTCCCCTTTGGATGTACAACCCTCACTTTCAGTTACATATAGAGATCTGTACATATACTCAACACAAATATAAACGCAACACTTTTGTTTTTGCTCCCATTTTTCATGAGATGGACTTAAAGATCTAAAATTCATTCCAGATACACAATTGTACCATTTCTCTCAAACATTGTTCACAAATCTGTCTAAATGTGTGATAGTGAGCGCTTCTGCTTTGCTGAGATAATCCATCCCACCTCACAGGTGTGCCACATCAAGATGCTGATCTGACATCATGATTAGTGCACAGGTGTGCCTTAGACTGTCCACAATAAAAGGCCACCCTGAAATGTGCAGTTTTGTCTCACAGCAAAATGCCACAGATGCCACAAGCATTGAGGGAGCGTGCAATTGGCATGCTGACAGCAGGAATGTCAACCAGATCTGTTGCTCGTGCATTGAATGTTCATTTCTCCACCATAAGCCGTCTCCAGCAACTTCGCACAGCCATTGAAGAGGAGTGGACCAACATTCCACAGGCCACAATTGACAATCTGATAAACTCTATGCGAAGAAGATGTGTTGCACTGCATGAGGCAAATGGTGGTCACACCAGATACTGACTGGTTCTGAGTCCCCAGACCCCCAATAAAGCAAAAAAATGCACATTTCAGAGTGGCCTTTTATTGTGGACAGTCTAAGGCACACCTGTGCACTAATCATGATGTCAGATCAGCATCTTGATGTGGCACACCTGTGAGGTGGGATGGATTATCTCAGCAAAGCAGAAGTGCTCACTATCACACATTTAGACAGATTTGTGAACAATGTTTGAGAGAAATGGTACAATTGTGTATCTGGAATGAATTTTAGATCTTTAAGTCCATCTCATGAAAAATGGGAGCAAAAACAAAAGTGTTGCGTTTATATTTTTGTTGAGTGTACTACTTCCTGTTTAAGCAACTGTTGAACACAAATCCTGAGGTAGGAAATATGGAATATGTACTTCCCGGGGACACTGAGATGCATTAAACACAACTAACGGAACAGAAACCTTGTGAGCCCACTATAAAAATTGTATAAAGAATGTATTAGCAAAGTATATGATGCTGGATTCCAAAGAGTTGTTGTTGTATTTTAGTACAAATTTCACAGACAAACAATTTGCAAAAAATCTAATTTAAAAAAATGAATTGACCTGTTGGTAGAATGGTAGCGCTGTTGGATAATCAACCTTGTTCATAGTCATGGCTTTCATTCACCATCTTGGCAATAGGGATCTTGTGTGTAACACATGATGGAAGGAAAGAACAAAAAACACAATATCATATTTTTAATTTCTATTAAAACTGGACTTCAGATGCTTCTTTTCCATGCAGCTGAAATCCAGTTATTTTGGTCACGCATTAGGCATTACTTAAATATATGTTTTGTAATCCTAAAGTGTCCCTGCCTCTGCTAACACACACACATTAACTTCGACTGTAAAGAGCAGCATTGGATATTTTTCTCAAATAAACGGAATATATAAACATAAATTGTTGAATTTGTGCCACGGAACGCGCATCATCACATTTTGACACAGGAGGAGAAATCTACCCTCAAGAGACAGCAGAGACCCGAGACAGAGATGAAAAAAATATATATATGACAGAATTTCTGAGGTAAGAAATGACTGCATAACTAACAGTTGCTTATCTGAAGCCTATGAATATTCAATTAATAATTTCATAAATAGCCGAACAGGTAGGCGAAGACACCACACACACACACACACACACACACACACACACACACACACACACACACACACACACACACACCACACACACACACACACACACACACACACACACACACACACACACACACACACACACACACCTCTATAGGTACTGAACAATACATTTATGCCCAACCAGGTATTTTATATCATTCATCTACAAAGATGTTATTAATATCAAAAACTGATTTTGAGCCATAGGCTACAACAACACAAATTTCACTTCAGATATTAAATACACAACGTTTATAGTCCTCCCGCCAATCAAAAATGTCAGGCGTATTCATATCAAATGTCCCCCTATACACCAACCTACACACGCACGCACACACGCGCACACACACACACACACACACCACACACACACACACACACACACACACACACACACACACACACACACACACACACACACACACACACACACACACACAACACACACACACACACACACACACACACACACACAGGGAGAGCGAACGGGAGCACCGTTTAGTTGCGGGTGCCTTCGGTTGGATGCGCTCTCCTCTCCTCTCCTCGGCACCAACAGACACATGGAGCACCGTCAAGTGAACGCGTGAAGGATGAATGAATGACAGAACTTTAAAATCACAACTTTCGCCGACTCTCTCCCTGTCTGTTTCGCTGCCTCTCTCTTTCTCTCTCTCTCTCTCTTAGTCCGCCTTCCTCTCTTTCCCTCCTCCGCTGCTCTCGCTACTCTAGAGGCATACAAATAAAAACTCCAGAATAAGATCTCGACAATGGATTTACATGCGATCATCCCGCTGTGACTGATTACATCTTGTATTGTTTTGTTTTTTGCGGATGCTCAATTAGCGTCGTTGAGTTGGAGAGAATGATGGCTTCAATAGGGGAATTCGATCCGCTCAACACCAGAGTCCCCGCAACTAAAATAGAAGTTACCGTCTCGTGCAGGTAAGCTCAAACTCTCATAGGGGCTATACAGTTTATATGCATGATATGTTTCATATTCAAAAACACAAGATTAGAACTCCTTCATTTTAGCGTGCATCACGTAAAAATGGGTCAGATCATGAAATTGATATTTCCAAGCAAGCAGCATCATCGGCAAGTGTGGGAAGTTATTTCGATGCGTGGTGTGTGTGTGTGTGTGTGTGTGTGTGTGTGTGTGTGTGTGTGTGTGTGTGTGTGTGTGTGTGTGTGTGTTGTGTGTTGTCGATAGCTGTTTTTCTCTTCTTCTGATGTAACACTGATACCCTCTGCAGAGAATTTTTCCGATTTTGTACCCCACAAATTTTAATGTTTGTCATATTTAAGTTTCTTTTGTAACTGTCAATGCATCTGTGCACTTTAAAATATACCACATAATAATAGATAGATAGATAGATAGATAGATAGATAGATAGATAGATAGATAGATAGATAGATAGATAGTATAGATAGATAGATAGATATGATAGATATTTTTCTGTCATCTATCTTTTATTTCTTTCCCATGAATGACCTTTTACTTTCGGACGCCCTTGGCTCTCAGGTGCATCATGGTTTATCCAATCAGCTGCCTCGGCTCCAATATGCATCAAAGCCACTGAAAATCCTTTAAACTCTTTTGATTACAGGAGCCAATGAGCCAGATTGCTAGTGACATCTCAGACATGCATGGTTGGTTACTGATGTGTCGTAGCCGAATGTGTTTGTGCGGAGACGGTTAAACATCAACTTATGCATGATTCCATTGAATACATTTAAACTGTCATTAAATACAGTAATACTCTTCATATATAGTATTATTTATTATTAATGCTGATGGTAGGCCTTTTATACTGTATAACTATAACCATCCTTCAAATCACCATCTCAACCATACTGATCTAAACAATTGTTTTTTTAGTTCCCTGACATATTTGTAAGGTTTCATACATGTACCTGTGCACTTCTCATGTTACATATTTGTTGACTGCTGTCTATGTTCTCATTGCCGATTTTTAATTATCATTTAAATTGCATTTTAAATTGTATTTTCACGTTTAATGCATTTGAGCTCCAAGCCCACCTTCCCTTTCCCCCTAAGTGGCGTTTGTAGCTTTTGAGGCCAGACTTGCCTGTTGAAATAAAGGTGAAATAATTAGTTTATGCATCCATAGGCACCTTTAGTTAAGTTAAAGGGATAGTTCAGTTTTTTTGAAGTGGGGTTGTAAGGGTTAATTAAGTATTGTAAGGTTACTTAGGTATAGTAAGTTTGTTTCCTTATGAAGTTGGCGGTCAGCGCAGCCATTTTAACGAGTTTAGGGAATACGTGGCTGTAGCAGAAGTCAGCATTGTATTGTTGAAGAGGGGGCCTGAAGAAAATCAGTTTTTCCCCACATACATACTGTAAATGTTAACTTAAAACCTAAATATCCATTGACATGGTTAGTCAAACACGCTAAGTCTGGCAATTGAAATGACTTCTTCGCTAACCCCTCCTACATATCCAACACACACAGTTCTCCAGAAGAGAGTCCTCACGCATGGTCAGCAGAGTTCAGCACCCTGGAGTATTTTTGTGGTTAAGTGCCTTGCTCAAGGACACAACGGTAGAGATGGTGGGCACCGTAGATGTAATACCAGTCACTACTAGTTTTACTACTAACACCCCCCTGTCCAGTGCTGGGGATCCAACCAGCGACCTCATAGTTACTGGTCGGCCCCTCTTTTCCTCTAGGCCATCCTACCAACCTGTCACCTAATTTACTTTTAGGTGGCAGGCTGCCATGGCTGAGTAGCTGCCTGCCTCAGCCTGTCAGCCGGTGTGATGACTGTCACCTTCCAATCCATTCCTGAATAATGAATGACTGTTGCTCCCTCCTGAGATCAGCCAGACTGGAAGTGTCCAGACACCTGAGTCAGACAGCTCCCGTCTGGGAGGCAGTGGGAGCTCACACGGGGACAGAGATGAACCTCTTGGTGTTTTCATTTCTTCCCCAAAAGATTCAAAGCTTAAATTATCAAGACAATATCAGCCATTAGTATTATGTATCAGGTTGAATCTTGAGATTTCATAAAAAAAATTCTCTATTCATTTTTTGCATTCAAATATTGTTGTGTTTTTTTTAGGACTTTTGGTTATAGGGGAGAGTGGGGTGAGTTGTGCAACTTTTTACTCAAAGTGATTTTAAAGTGAGGCCTTGACAGTTATGTCTCCAACTCAAATATGTACATATATTTCAGGATGTTGTGCATCCTGGCAATAAAAACTTTGGATCTGGAATAAACTGTTTAAGAAATATAGCTTTCGGAAAAAAAGTTGTCTTGTCGCACAAATCACCCCACAACGTGGGGTGATTTGTGCATTTGGAGAAAATAAGATGGGGTGAATTGTGCCAATTTATATATATCTCAAAAACTGTAATGCAAGACAAATCCATAAGACAATCACTTATTTAAGGTGTATTTAAAGTAAATAAAGTAAATAGTTGACAAAGATTGAAGGTACATTTTCTTAAACAAGGCCTAGCAGATCTAGGTGGTTTTGCCTGCAAAGCTCACAATGACAAAGTCACCATCATCATCTCTCTGGCCATCTGAACTCTCATCAGTGGTGTCGTTAAGTGGAATTGAGATGTCACTCTCTTCTGAGCTACTGTAGACAATCACTTTCTTTTGGTGACCAGCGTATACAGCCATGCCACTGGCACAACTCTCAGAAACGTACTTTGCACTAGTTGCTCCGTAATTGTGGAACCAACTGCCACCTGACAAATGTGATTCCCCCTACATTTCTGCCTTTAAATCAAGGCTCAAAACCCATATGTACACCCTGGTGTTTCCTCCCCATTAACCTCTGCACTACTTACTTACCTCTGCACTACTATCTCTGTTTATGTGGATGTATGGGCTTTACGTCTTTTATTTTGGTTATTGTTATTTTACCTTCATTGTTTACCTACTGAATGCACTATGTACAGCACTTTGGACAGTGCAAACTGTCATAAATGTGCTTTTATAAATACATTTTACTTACTTACTTACTTATAACTCACCTAGGCCCTTTGGCACAAATCACCCCATCCCCAGAATTTTGGATAATAGGCATGATGCAGCAATTTAGGGTTGACATTGTGCTAACTATATAGACTCAAAGTGTAGCATACCAAAGCACTAAAACATGTGTCAAATGTTTTCAAACGTGTCTATAATTGTTCAGACACAATAATCAAAAAACCTTGATCATGGAAATTTTACTTTGAAAGGCAAAACACAGTTTTTTTTAGCTTAAATGTGCTTATATCTTATTCCTTGTGTCTCCCTTCTTTACAGGATGAGTCAAATGGATGGCTCTTCTTAAATATGTGGTCACATTTCCAATTTCTTCCACGGTTTTCTAGAAACAAGGGGTTTTGCAACTTCCAAAATGCACAACTCACCCCACTCTCCCCTATAATAATGACAGGAAATCCCAGTCTGCAGCTGGTTGTCTATGTACTCTACAGATTGGCAGCAGGGGGAACATCTAGTCTGACTCTTTCCAAATACAACAAGACAAGAAACTTTATAAACTGTTCAATCAGAACATAAAATAGGTGGTAAAACTTTAGGTTTTAGTTTTACAGGGGATCACGTGCAGGGCTAAAACGTCTAAATGGCCCTGTACATGTTCCCTATTAACCAGCTTCACAGGTGCTGGTCGGCAAATTAGTATTATTTGACCAAAGGTTGCCAAATGTCCAATAATTTCATTTACAGAAGGTCTGGAATCGCTCAAGTGAGAAACGTTAACTCACTTGAAGGCAGGTGTCTGTTGAATTTTAAAACTATTGGATGTGCCCAGTGCCACTCTGGATCTGCCAACCAATTGCATAACGTTAGGTTGTGATGTATGTCATGCGCCGGCTTCTGAGCTACTCCCTCTGTTCGCTGATTGGACCGCCAAAAATCTGACCCGAGAAAACCAAAGAATATACCGCAGACCCAGACTGACTACTGAAGGGAAATGAACCTTATCGGTGTTCTCCACTGGCTCCTAGAATTAACAGTGCTTCCAACCACTCGGTCTAGCAGTCTAATTATGTATAATGTTCCTGGGAGCCGCACTACGTTTTGTGAAAGTCAGTTTAACCCATTGATGACTATGGCAATCTAGGATGCGTGTCCTTAATGCCTAAGGGTTTTTTGAAAAAAATTGTACAAATTGTAAACGTCTACCAAAACCTTAATATCTAAGCCTGTGTAGCACAAACTAGAAACATGAAATACAATACATTTAAAAGTTAAGGTTCAAAGGTTTTAATTAAACATGCTCCCTTAGCGATTACAAAGCAACACATTTTTCTAAAAATCGTCAAAATTAGATGGGGGAGAAAAAATAAATAATAAATAATATAAACTATTTAAAAAATAATGTGCTAAATGACCTATATTTTGCGCTCTGAACGCCACTAACTGTTCTGTAATACATTATCGCGGAGACAGCCGGCTTATTTTTTTATTATTATTTTTTTTAATTATTCTTTTTATTGACGCGATTTTCGGCAAACCACACAACATTTGGGTGGTCACATGGTCTTAAAAATTCAACAATACCCACCTCATGTGTATTTGCACCAATGACAGTGCATTCTATGCTGCGCACGCCATGACAATTAGATAAAGTAACATTGCTGCGCTACGCAGCAGCCGGCAGGAGATACAATGTAGCGTCGCGCATAAGCCGTCATCAATGGGTTAAATCTTTTGCACCCTCATCATGGTGTAAGTTACAAGATCACTTTAAACTCAAATTCCTTCATCACCATGGATGATTACAATAGTAGGATTAAGGGCTACTTAACCACAAACTGCATATGTCTTGCTTAACATTTTTATTATTGTGTTATTGTGATTTGTCTTATTGTGTTTTGTATTTTAATATTTTAAATCTGGTTTTTAATGTAAAACTTTTGTGGTTTTTATGCTGCTTTCTTGGCCAGGACTCCCTTGAATATATTAATACAAGAATATTCCTAGTTGTATAAAGGTTAATAAATAAAAGATCCAACTCAGCTGACCACAAGGCACAAGATGTATTTACTGAATTTCACATTTCAGTAAATACATTTGATATATGTGCTCCAGAAATAGAATGCATTGTTATAGGGTCGAAAGGAAATCCAATCCGAAAAGAGAGCAATCATTATTTTTGTCGGGTCTGTATCCATTTCTGTTCAGTGGATGTTTCACCATTTACATATTTTACCCAAAGCCCTTTTCCCCAGTCTTCAAATGTGACCTAGTTGCTACCAAGTCTGAAATGTCACATGCTTGAATTTGTCCCAGAAAAAGAAGTGGAATGTTGACAAAAAATGACATTTATTTTCAGTTTTCAAGTTCTAAACTTGTGGCATCTTATAGACATGATGACATGGTGACAGATCTGACAAAAAGTGTCTGCTTGTTGAAATCAGAAATAAATCCATTTTGGGCCCATTTTTACATGCACTTTTGCTTGTTTCCACAGGAGTTTACTGGATGTGGATACGTTCTCCAAGTCAGACCCAGGTATGTATTGATAAATATCATTAGGGTTAAATCATTTTGACTTTTAACTGAATATAAATATGTATATGCATATATGCATTTGTGTTTCTTTCCAAATGTTCCACATGTATATCAGTATTCTTCCTGACAGCAAGGAATGCAGTAAGATGCAATGAATGTTATAAATCCCAGAAGGCCAGAGCTATCAGTGGGTGACAGCCGTGAGTGAGGAGACAGACTAGAGAGTAAGGAGGAGACTAAGGATGGTCTGAAAAGTCAAGGTTGAAGAAAGGTTAGGACGTGAGACTGGCTGAAACACAACCAGCATAAATGCCTATACGCGTTCCAACGTTCCACTGCAACCTGTGGTCATTCACCCCGTGTATACCGTCTATGAGGACATATGTATAATTTAATGAGTTCTACTAACCAAAAAATACATTTACATTTTTCAATCCAAAACCTAGACAACCAACTCATATCTAAAGACATTTTGTCACAAGTCAGATTTTTTTCTTTTGCAACAGGGTATAGAGACAGGGGATCTTATACTTGCAAGAATACAACTAGATTCCTTTTGAGATTATGATTTTTTACAATCCTGCTCCCGGGCTATGAAGTGATTTCAAACAAATAAAATAGTATTTTAGGCTCTAATATATCCCATGTAAATGAAAACAAGTATAAATCCCTTACTAGCGTAGGCTACATGTCATCCCTGATTACATAATAAAATGCAAAGGTGATATTATATTGATTATTTAAATGGAAAGTGTTTTCATACATACTGTGGAGCCGAGCGAGGGGGGGAGGGGGGTGGAGGTATTGTGTCCGGAGGTGTGTATTGGGTACAGCCAGTATTTGACCGGCTTTACCTACTGATCTCGTCCCCTTATAACTCTAACTCCTAACTCGAAATGTGAAGATAAAGAAAACAACTGCGCTAAGAATGCACAATTGTCAACTTGGTTCTCTAACTGGGTCTGCCAGATAAAAGTGTCCAAAAAAGAGTCTTATAGGCAGACACATGCCACACGTCCTGCCTCCTGTTTGGTGCTGGAGAGAGCGCACCCATTGGCTGTTGACAGTGTTCACGTCAGTTAACTTCACTTTTTACATGAGCCAAGACTAAAGACTAAAGATAATATCAAAACCTGTTTGATTATGCCACAAGTCAAGCAAGACTCTCATGATTTCATTCCTACATTGGACATGTGTCTGTTAAAGTGAAATCGCGTGAGAAGTGGTTTTTCGTTTCAAGTTGGCACTAAGGCCAGTATTATGTCTCCAGGCAAACTGGAGAAACTACGTTAAAACATCTATATTGTCAACAATAAGGAATAATACCTCTTGCTGCACATTAACCATTTAAAGTTGTGGAACGTACACATTTAAGGGGACTATCCTGCGTATACTAATGCCCCTGCTAACAAATCCATATGTGATCAAAATATATATTCATGGAACCAGGTTAACTGTATAAAGTATGTCACACAACTATGACCAATAGAAAATTGGCAGTCTTATAAAATGTCACTGAACTTTTGAAAATACTCAATCTACGACACAGATTTCTGCTACACTGTATTTTTTTCTCCAGCTGAGATAATGCCTCTCACACATGCAGCGTGTGTGTGGTGTCTGTGTGTGTGTGTGCAGCAGCATTACGGCCGAGTCTAAGCTGTACTGTGGCGCAAAACAAACGTTCCCCCCCATGAAATATAGTAACTTTAATCTGATTACTGGTTTGGAGATAGTAACGCGTTAGATTACTCGTTACTGAAAAAAGAGGTCCGATGCCGGTAACGCGTTACTAAGTAACGCGTTACCGGCATCACTGACACACACACACAATGTATTGATTATGTATGAACCATAGGCATTTTCATCAGGATGGGGGGACAATTATTATCTCAGCCCGCTAAGCACGTCATGACATATGATGCTTGACTATATATGACTAATAGGCAGCCTTTCCAATGAGACATTTATTGATTTAAGTTTGCACAGTCAAATCGGTGTTGAATACATATGTGAAATGCATTATTTATGTTTTTATATTGGATTAGGTAATACTTAATGGGACAGAACTTAAGAAACGGAACATTTACTGAAAATTAAATAGGCTATCATATCAAGTGGTATACTGTATACATGTATGTACAGTATATCTATTTGTATACTGTATATAAACGTTCTATACTGCTACTACAAGTATATACGATTGTATCTGTGTTTTGTAAAGAGGGAAACAGTTGAAAGCTAAATAACTGGATGATGTTGAATAAAAACTAAAAGAGCATGGAACAGGATATTAAATCATTTCCCGTTAGCTGCCTGTTACAAAGGATCCTTTGACTTACTTCTCAATCATTTTCATAAGGGAGAAAGAAAAGCTCCCTTCATCTCCGGCTGTGTCTTCATCTATAATGAAACAACAGTCTTTCAGATGTTTGAGTGCTGTCTCTGAACGCAATCATCAGAGCAAAAGTTTGGCAGACAAAGTAAAAAAAAAATATGCCAAGAAATTTCAGTTTTAGTTGGAAATGTTATGACAAAAAGACCACCATTCTCGCTCTGAAAGGACATAATCCAAATAGAATTGCAGGGAGTGCATCTCTTCACCTGACAATCCAAACCGCTCTATTACTAGATTTAAGTGTTTATCCCTTTTGCCTTCATGATATTAAAGCCCCTGCAACCAAAATCCTTCCACAAAATCCTTCTAACTATGTACTTTGGGGATTTAGTCGCACAGATATTGTCATTAAAGTTTGATAAACTTACTCTGGTTCTTATTACACAATAAGTATGTAATTTGAACCAATCACAGCAGTTCTCTGCCTAAACAGCCTATACAAACAATGGCTCTTGCTGTCGAGACCATTTGATACGGCCCTGCCCACACAGTTCTTATCTAGGTTTTTATAATATTTATCAACATTTATTTTCAATCAGATTTATGTAAACATTTATTGAGAAAACCAACTTTGATATCAGACGGATTTTTTTAATACATTTGGATTTGCTGAGGCTTTCAAGCTTTCACCAAGACCAAAGTCATAAGACCAAAGTGAAAGTAGCCTTTGACCAGTCAATCAGTTGGGTGCCTTTAAGAGCCCCTAGTGTTACCGTTAACCGGCCACACAGTCTGGCTCTAAATGAGTTACACAAATCACATCTGGAGAGCCCAGCTGTCTGACACCTCTCCCACCCAGGGTCGCTCTCCAGGCTCTCCAGTGATAATGTCTCTGACTGGCAACAGATGTGTGTACAGCCTGAGGACCAGTCTACACAATTAGAGGTGGTGCGCTAGCCTTTTGTTTCAGTCCGGGCCACATGGAGCTGCCTGTTGCTAGATGCACTACAGCTGGAGCATGTAATAAGGAGATAAACTGATACATACCCTGCATTTCAAATCGCATATTCTTTCTTTTTCTCTATACTACAGCTGATTATAAAAATAATCTAGCATGCAGTAGGCCTACAATTGGGACATAGTTTTACTTATTTATTTCGTCATAACATTGGGCCTTGAACATGCCTCTTGCTAATATATCCGCCGCATCATTGGTTGTTTTCATACAGAGGCTCTGTCGATGTGACATCACTTTGGTGCGCAATGGATTGTGGGTCAGAATCGGCCAAATAGCACACTGACTTCCACATTTAAAATCTTGACTGGATGTAGTAGGTATTTTTAAGCATGCTTAATCTGACCACACACATTGGGACATCCTAATTCTTTTTCATACTAAAAAGCAGAAAATATGGGGATTGGAACGGAGCAAGTGTAACCTAACTATACAGATGGCCTAGTGTTTAAATGTGCCGTGACCGAGGAATTGTGCCGCGCTTCAGTATGGAACGGATCAGCAAACATACTAGACTTTAGGGCAGGGGTCCCCAAACTTTTTTCACTGAGGGCCACATACAGAAAAATCTACGAAGGGCCGGGCCACTTTGCAAAAATAACACATTTATCAGGACATGTAGCTGCTCTGATGTTTAGTTTCATAGTGTCTTCGTAAATTGTAATCCTTCTTCACGGCAACACTTTCCTTGCACATTAAGCAGACACATTCCCCCTCTTGTTTATATGCCAATGATACACCCAGTGTTTTATGCCTTTGCGTCCAATGTCCAGCAGGGTGAAAATAGTATCCAGCCGAGGCCCCGACCCTCCTAGGGGGGTCCGGGGGTATGCCCCCCGGGAGATTTTTTAAAGTTTTTAAAGCGAAATGCATGAATCTGGTGCACTTTGAGAGGGAAATTAAGAGGCTAAATCTGAAGAATGTTGTATGAAAAAAATGGAGACACTGTGTCAGATGAATTAGAAGCTATTGGAGAAGGACGCATAGATTTTCCATAATAATATTAATTTAAAATAAAATATTATGCAGGGTCCTCTGGGATGGGCTTGTTGCTCATTTACTTTTATGGGACATATTTCTCTGTAATATAATGAGTGCATTTAAATTATTTAAAAATGAAAAGCGCCATATTACATTATATTTTTAAAATGTGCCACGGGCCAATCAATCAGTGTTTGACACCCCTGCACTATAGGGGTTAACTAAGAAATGCAAAAAAAAAAAAAAAAAAAAAAATCAAATTTTAAAAATTACATTATATTCTTAAAATCGGCCGCGGGCCAATAAAAAGCGGGCCGCGGGCCGCATTTGGCCCGCGGGCCGTAGTTTGGAGACCCCTGCTTTAGGGGGTCAAATGTACTAGGGCACAGTACAGATGGGAGATAGTGTGAATGCGCCCTAAAATCACATTAGCAATGGTTGAAAAAAAGCCCTTAAACCTTCAGCTAAGTGATACAGTATGTTACAGTTTAACAGCTGCTCCCTGCTTTTAGACAGAGTCAGCTGTTGGATATTTGGCAGCAGAGCTACACACACACACACACACACACACACACACACACACACACACACACACACACACACACACACACACACACACACACACACACACACACACACACACACACACACACACACACACACACACACACACACACACACACACACACACACACACACACACACACACACACACACACACACCATAGCAGTAATGTGACTGCAGTGTATAACAGGAAGGAAGTCATTAAAGAGTGTGGGTGCCATGCAGGAGAGAGGAGATTGATTCACTCTAATCAGTCAGCCTATTTTCCACTTCACATGTAAAACATTTGATCACATTATGCATGCTTAATCATCTGGAATACCTGGCATTAGACTACTGATTGTGTAAAGGCTAAATATAGCAAAAGGTTTCTTTACATCACAAAGGTGAAGACATGACGCAAGTATCATTTCGGACAAAGACGAATCACTGAGTAACAGGGTCAGCGGTACAAGTTTGTCTAGAGGGGAATAACATCAAACTGGATTTGGTGTCAATTTGTTCAGTGTTACAATATGTGTTACTGCCAGATAATGAAGCTTAACTACTAAATAAACTACAATTGAAGAAAAAATAAAATTGTATACCAAAGTCCCTCAAGCCTTAACCTGTTGCTCCGTCCTCTTTGTCTATAAAGTGAAACACTGCCCTTGTTCTTTCTCTGTCATGACGTAAAACACATCACTGACAGTGTCTATGTGTGCAAATGTCACCGGTCTCCACTAGTTTAAGAATATTGACATACTTAGAAATACAGAGAGAGTTTTGGATGCACACAATGGCCCTCATTTATCAACCGTGCGTAGTGGATATATGGACGTGAGCGTAGGATACGCTCAAATCCCACGCCAGCTCTCAGCTCGTGTACGCAAGTTTGTAAACAGCATGGACTCGCAGTGCAGGCTGTGCCGGGTAGCTGATGACTTGTTGGACAATTATTAGAAGATAATACAAATGCAGTGTTTGCTCAGACTGAAATAAAGATATTAATCACTTAAAAATGTGCAGCTTATGGTGTGCAACTGAGTAGGAGCACTGATTCAATAGTGCGCACACCGGCCACTTAGGAGCACTGCATGGGACTGCGTAAGGGCAGTTATCTCCGACTTGGAGCAGCTGGGGGGACACTGAGGCACGGGGGCTGCATTCATTCAAAATGTTAACCTAAGTATTAAATATGTAGGCTATGCAAGTAGTACGCAGCTCTTTATGATAAAAAATACACGGCACAACATTCAGCTTAACATTTTATTTTTTTTACACACTTTTCAGATGTTAGTTAGTTCCTGTTTTAATGTGTCATTGATCGCTTAAAGCGGCTACGAGTAACATTTAAATATCTTTTAAACAGCCTCATGTTTCCTCTGATAATCATAAATTACCCTTAACAGCAAACGAGACCATCAGTGCAAAGAAAGACGTTTTTATATAGTTTTTATTACTGCTTTTGGTCTGGTCGCACACCCAGTCCGATTTTCGGTTCGCTCGTGCAGGCTCTATGGTCACATATCCGTATTGGTTGCAGATTTCAGTGTGGCGCTGCAACGCGATTTGAGAAGCCTATCCCTCCAGGTGAGGGAAGGGGAGCGGGAGCCTTGTTTGAGACAGTTATTTGTCGTCATAATGACTGATAACGGGGCTGAACCATCAAAGAAAAAAAGAGAAGAAAAGCGAAAAGGGAGTGATAGGCGGGCGGGAGGGCGTTGCCAAGCAACGTGTATACAATTTCACAAGAGCGAAACTTGACTGCAGTGTTTTCTTTATAGGTCCATGGTGTTTACTCCTAAATGAATGAGCGGTTGGTACTAACACAAAGTTTGCTTTGCTTCACCATCATCAGATAACCATTATCTGAAATAGTCATTATTTACATCAACAACACAAACACATTACCTCATCGTGATCCATACTAACTGCCGTCTCTCGTTCATTCGCTTTCTGTGAGGACACAGCTCCGTGAGAGAGAGTAGTTAGGTGACGCTGCTACATCAACTCATTGCAATCAGGTGTGTGTACTGACTGGCATTAGTTGATGCAGTGTCAAAACCACTCTCACGGAGCCGAAAAGAGTCCTCACACTTTCAACACACAGACATGCACTATATTGCGCCCTTCTCAATCCACACTCACACGCCTGGCACGAGCATTTGCGACAGCGGGCGTCGTAAAAATACTACCGCTTTTGTCCAAAGGGGACGCCAACGTGCCATCTTATTCGTAGTGGCTTTAAGCGAGCGATTTATTTCCACCATTAACCGGCATGTTTCGGCTTGTTTTTCCGATCTGCTGGTGGAGTAGGACGGTGGGCGCTCTCACAGCTGATCTTTGCCGGGGCGGGTCGGCTTGTGCAGCTGACAGCCGGGCTGACCACTCGTGCCAAGCGCATGCTGTCATACAGTAAAACGCAAAATGTGTTATTTTTAGTTTTTAAAACCCTTTTGAGTAGTGCTATCTAAAAGGGCCAATACATTCTAATCATTCAAATCTCTGCTTACGTGTATTTATTTACATGGGGACCATCATCGGACAGTTTGTGCGTCTTTTTCTCCTCTACCACTTACAGTATATTATGCCCGCACCTCCAGTTGGTTGCATTTCAGAGCAGCATCACGCTTTTTAAGTGGCGATTTTTGAGTCAGACCACTTTTTCTTCATCTATGTAAAGAAATGGCGACATATAGTTGTACATGCTGTTTTATAGCATTTGAGCGATACTGAAGTAAACCTGAAATGCAAAATCCTCAGCTGGAGATCGTTGTCAACACCAACGCTGTTGACCGCAGCAGTTATTTATTTCCTAACTGCTGCCTTCTGTCATTCTTTGATGCCGCTTGTAATGCTCCGAAATGAAACTATTTTTTTTCTTCTACTTTCGCTGTTATTCTGTCAATTTCTACTTCAGAGAAGTTCCTCTTCTGTGCCGTAATGCGCATATCCATGTCGTAAAACCTCTGGGCGAGGCCTCTAAACTGAGAAAATGTAGGGCCGTGATATTCAAATAACGATTGTTTTCAGCCGCCGCATTTATGAATAATGGCCTGGCGTACGCCGAGATTGGCGAGATACGACTGTTTGATAAATCCCACGCGATACCAGGCGTAGGGAGGTATTTGCGCCAGAATCTGCACCAGTTTCCACGCAAGTTTGACCACCTGTGTCATGGTTGTTGTGTCCTTGGGCAAGACACTTCACCCACCTTGCCTTGTGTGAATGTGTATGATTGCTGTATGTTTGAGGTGGTGGTCGGAGGGGCCGTTGGCGCTGAATGGCAGCCACGCTTCCGTCAGTCTACCCCAGGGCAGCTGTGGCTACTCTCGTAGTTTACCACCACCGGTTTGACTGTGTGTGAACGAATTGAACCAGGAACCCTGTAAAGCTTCTTTGAGTGCCTAGGCAATAAAGCGCTATATAAAACCTATCAATTATTATTATTATTATTATTATTATTATTATTATTAATATTATTATTATTATTATTATTATTATTATTATTATTATTATTATTATTATTATTATTATTATTATATTATTATTATTAATAATAATAATAAATGAGGGCCAATAGCTTTAAAATGAATTTAATAAACCTTTCAAACATCTTAAAGTATGATTTTATCATTCATTTCTCTAAAGTTAAACTAATATATATTTGTATAGAGTATTTACAAATCCCTCTCGTATAAATGTCCTGATGCACTATGGCTACTTTTGATTTTTTTAAAAAAAAATAGTAAAACATTTGATTATTATATAGTTTGTTGATAGAAATTGAGCATACTTTGACAAAGCCTTCCATCTCTACTCTACACATCTCAACAGGCTTTTGTGCTTTTTAACCATATTGTTCTGGTCACATGCTGAGGAATAAACTTCAGAACTCAGGGCCAATGTTAGGGATATTAAAAGAAAACTGCGCTGGCAAAGTATACTGCAGATAAAAGGAGACTATTCAAAAAGCCATGTGAGGGCCTCTGAGGCAATGATGATGAGAGTGCACATTATCATGAGGTCTGCAGGGATCAAAGTTAGTGTTCAATGACAGTCCTACTGTACAGAGATCACGGAAGAGACAACAACACAGATATGGAACATGGAATCTCATTTGAGACCAATAACAAAGTAGAAAGAGACCCAAAGGCTCCTATACCCTTTGATGTTGCTTCATGGCAGATGGTGATACTTCATGGTACCCAGGGATCCAGCCAGCGCTATTCACTCTCATGTCTGTGCAGTATTGAAATCCTCTTTGGTTTCGTTCATGGTAGGTAGTCAGAGCTTCATTTAATATTCCTCAAGAATGCAGGACACACTACAATTGTTTTAAGCTTGAAGAGATTAGATTTGCTTTACGGGGTTCTATTCATTTGTTATCTGCTTGACCATGCTGTGAGAATGTACAAGATTTTCTTTTTCACTTTTTATTTGCTATGGGTCCTAATAACTCCAAACTGTGCACACGCTTGTTCTTTTTGTTGTTGTTGTTTGTTTTATTATTATTATTTATTTATGTTTGTCCATTTGTCCATGGGTAAAACAGTTTTTACCTTTGTATATTATGATGTCTTTCTATATTGTGAAGTCAATAAACAAAAGGGCATAAAAAAAAGAATGCGCCGGGAAAGTCATAACAGGTACCTTTTCTTCTTCTATGTCCCCCTCATTAGAGTTTGAGTCATTAACCCTTGCCCCACAGTCTTGAGCAAAACCTGTGTGTGTGTTTGCCGTGGCATGTGTTTGTGTGTTGCAGCTTTGCACAATGTGTCAAGATATGGATCACCTCTCCTTATCCAATTTATTTATGACACTGTTTGTCCTTGGGGACATTGCATCACGTAGCCTGGTCATGGTGTAAATTCAATTTGAGTTACTTTCACTACACCAGTTACCTGCACCCTCTGTTTTAGAGTAGGGGAGAACGGGGTAATTTGTCCACACGGGTTGGTTGTCACAATCGTTACATCTCGGAACCAGAAGGCGCTGTCTGTGAAATTTTGGTATGTAAATATCCAGAATTGGGATCAGAGGTCACCTACATAGTCTTCCTTGGAGTTAGACTCCTGAATTTGAGGTGAGAGGACTGTTTGTGTTTTTCATGTCAAATTGAAAATATTTAGCTCCTCAGTATTTTTCCTCTAGGCTTTTACATAATGGGTTCATAACAAAACAGTTGTTACCCATAAAAAGTGTGAAGGGTAAACTATAGTTTAGATTGTGGTTAGCAAGCTAATTAGTTGTCAGATGGTTGTTGGCCTTGATGCTAGCAAGACATTCAAGTTGGTCGTCACATTTTTTGGGGGGTTGGTTGTCACATGTTATCCAAAGGCTACAGCCAGAAAAGGAACCCAATAATGAAATAAATTGTCAAGCTGTATCCTCACTGACATCCCAGAGAAGGAAAGAATAGAGCAGGAAAAGGCAGCTAGCATGCAAAAGAAAAAAGGGCAACAAAATCAAAACAACCCAGTGCATCCCAAACTAGACCAGTTGCCAAGGCTACAGTAAGTTATGTAGGCCTATTTGTCAACTTGACAATGCAATTAAATGTTCAAATCTAGTTCTACTTTCTTTCCTTCTTTTTATGATTATTCCCATTAAGATAACATTGCAACAAACAACCCCATAGTGTGTGACAACCGACCCCTTGATGGGGTTGGTTGTCACAATGTGTAAGGGTGTCTTTGATGATTAATTTCTTCTTTATTACAATACGATAGAAAAAGTGAGGGGTACACATTTCAAGCCAACACCTTAAGCTTCAATTTCATGTAGGAATGACTATTGAAAGATGTTTTGATGATGAGCAATTCTCACTAGAGTAAAAAGTGTGCCTACATACCCCGTTCTCCCCTACACACATTAAGGATGCATATACGGTGTGTGTGTGTGTGTGTGTATGTATTGAAGAGATTTGGCTTATTGATGTGTCAGAGGGACATGAATATATATTAACATACAAAGACTTTAGCCATGCAATATTCAGCTCAAATCCCTTAATGGTATCAATTTGTTATTCTCTCTTATGTCGGACACCAAAGGAGAAGGCAGGACAATTCTCTTTGTGGACAAGATTAAACGACTTTAGTTTGTAACATGTATTAATACATACTTAATATTGAAAAAAACTAAGTTTGATTTTACTGTATCAATTATTTAACTTTTTTTTTCATAAAATCTTCACCTTAACAATTTGTTTTGTTTTGAGTAAATGTCTCTGTAGCAGACAGACGCAGATAGGGAGTAGTTTTCTCTGTATATGACTCGAAAAATGAAACATTTGCAAATTCATATTCAATTAGGCTTTAATTTAAAACAATCTAATTGAGGTTTTATTTTTAAAATCATGTTGGGATTTATTAGATTGCTCTTTTGAGTGACTTCCTTCTTTCTGTAATTGGCTGCTGCTTCCGTGTTGTCGCTCCTCATTCGCATAGTTTGGCTCTGCTCAACTTCATATTGACGCTCTAGGGCTCAGATGGCTTCAATCCCGCCACCGCTCCCAACGCTCTTGCTCGTGCACATTGAATGTAAATGGTGGTCGGCTGCCAGTGTCGCTTTTGGTGGGGCCGTAGTGTTGGCTGCTATAGAGGAGTTTCCCTCAGGAGATGAGAGCAAATGAGAGCAATACACAGCTAAAGGAGAGCGTATATTGGACTTGCATTGGTTTTGTTGCCAAATAATATTGTTGAATTATTTAGTGGGCCCGAAAAAGAAAAGAAAAAGAAAAGCTAGTGCATTTAATGCTTATTTTTCCATAATATCTAGTATCAAAGTAATATCTTTTTCATATAACAACCAAGCTACTTCATTTGAGACATGTATGTTTATGCAAAATTCATAAATTCTGATACTTTCATAGTTAGTTTTGACATACTCAATACTTTTATAGTTTTCAAAATATCTGCAAATAATGCTACATCAAGCTTTTTTTTTATTCCTGAACACATTACACATTATTAATCCAAATGATTGTATTAAATGATTACAATTATATCACAATTTACTATCTCTATGACCACTCCAGCAGTGAGACAATAGTATGAATAGTATCAAATAGACACTGCTTGTTTGTCTCATTTGGCTTGATCTTGGAGGGGACTAAAGAAGTCCTTTCAACAGCCTTGACATCAACATGTAGTATAATAATTGAATCAATCCATCAATCACTGGCCGATTTAACTCTGAATTTTTTTCTTTTTACTAAGGAAGTTATGTAAGCCCTTCTGAAAAGTATTCATGCATGCTGTGTACCAATGTACGCTGTCAGTCAGAGCTTCAAAGTAAGTGTCACTTTTTAAGTGATGGATGTTTCATATTAAAACAAAGCTCTATTCATACGCACAGTCTCTGCCTTTCTGTTGTTGTTTTTTTGTATTAGAAACTCACTCTGACCACTTGCACAAGTTTATTCAGTCCAGTCTTGCCTGGATTTAAACATACTCTAGGCAGGTGTGACCTCAACTATATTGACGTTACCCTTGGAGAGATGCGAATAGCTCTCATGCATTTCCCCAGAGTAAGTAAAATTCCTCTCCATTTGCACTGCAGTAATACAAATAATTTAAGTCTCTGAGGAGATCATGGGATGTAATGGGGAAAAAAAACTTATGTCAGTCAGTCCGAGACAAATGCATCTGAATGATACATTATTTTGGACCCAGATGAAAATAATGGAATTCATGAGATTTTTTTTAGCTTCATTCCGAATAGCCATAACGATGTACTTCTTTGTGTTTGGCAAAGCTCTTTCCTGAACTAATTCCTATTCAAGGTTGATATTTCATTGATAATACCTCAGTTCCAAAGTAGATAGAATATTGTTGATGGCAATGGCTCATTAAAACTTTGAAAGTTTTAGGGAGAACACTTGAAAAATTAAGAAAATCTCACTGTGAAGCTCTTGAAGCCACACACTACTTCAACACTTTATCCGGCTCCTTTATTTCTATCCACCATCTAAAACGCCATCAGGCTCCCGTATGAAACATCCCACTTCTCTTATGTAACATTATTTGCCGGTGCTCACAGTTTTCATCCAAATGCAGGAGTGTTTCATTCCATTAAAATCTGTAGAGAGACGGCCTCCCGACCCCAACAGTCCAGTAGTATTTAAGATTAGATATGGTTATGTGTATTGGATCAATTATTTTAATATTTGCTTTATTTATATATTATTATTTGTAATCTTTCATTGCAAAGCGAGCGATCATCAATTTGATATGTGATACTTCTTCTAGATTCATGTTGAGGGTTCTGACTCACTGACAGGCAGGAGGGAATGTTTTGCTATTGTACAGTAGGTATGGTTTTAAATTGGAGAGTTTGTTCCGTTTCCTAAAATGACTCATCAGGTATATAAATAGACATACAGTATATGCTGTTCTAAGTTTGTGACTATAAAAGTTTTGAAAATTGTGTTTAACAGGAAGATGTAAAGTAGAACTTATTTTATGTCTCATGAATAACTGAGCTTCTCACCCTATCCCTAAGTGAGACGCCAGCGACCCTCCTGAGAAAACCCATTTTGTCCGCTTGTACCACCTATCATTCCTTTATTAATTAGCCAGCCTTCATTACCAAATGTTAAGGTAGGAACAAAGACCCGTAGATCGCTCAGCTCTCTTTTTGTCACAACTGTGTGGTAAAGCGAGTGCAACACGTCCCCTGCTGCTCCGATTCTCTGGCCAAACTCACGCTCCCAGACCCAGAGGTACATGAACCCTTTCACTTGGGGTAAGGGCTCATTCCCTACCGGAGTACACACTCCATTGGTTTCCTGCTGAGAACCATGGCCTCAGATTTAGAGGTGCTGATCCTCATCCCAGCCACTTCACACTCAAACTTATCCAGTGAGAGCTGAAGGTCATAGACCGATGTTACCATCAGGACCACATCATCCGCAAAAAGCAACGATAACATCCTCAGCCCACTGAACTGCAAACCCTCCCGACTACGACGTACGCCTGAATATCCTGTATCCATGAATATCACAAACAGGATTGGTTAAATAGCACAGCCCTGGTGGAGGCCAACCTCCACAGGAAACAAGTCAGATTAACTGCCAAGAACCCAGACACAGCTCTTGCTCTGAGAAGGCACCCCTCACATCATACTCCTGCAGCATCTCCCACAGTATCTCTCATGGATCTGTTAATTCACCTCGACAACGCTAGTCTGTAGCATTCTATGTATAGCATTTTAGCCATCAAACCACAGTGCTTTTCTGTGCCATTTTTATTAGAGCCCTTTGACATTTTACAACATAATGCTTTGTTCCACATGTAACCCCTTCCTGGCGCTGGAAGTATAATACGAGTGAATAAGGTTACTATATAAATGTTCTAACCAACAGGATCCTGAGTACTTAGCAGTTGAATGGTGAATTTGGCTAAATCTCCCGTTACCAGACAATATTATTCACAGGCTTATGTAACAAATGAAATTATTTAGAAATAATAGCGCAGTGCCTCCACTGTGGAATTACTTAACTCACACTCTATGAGCTATAATGGTATTTCCCCAGAAAAATATATAAAAGTAAATGTTCAGGACAATAAAGTAGAATGTTTAACAAATCAGACTTTATTTACTTGCTGTTTTCTTGTTCTTTGATTGTATTCTCTAATTAGTTCTCTTTTCAATATGCATAACGTAACTGTTCATGCACAGTCTCAAACTCAAATTAGTACCAATGCACTAATAAAAACCTTTAAAGAAAATAATAAATGCAAATAAATGTACAGGCAAGAGCCCTTTAAACCTTTTCACATTAAATGTAAAAGTCTAAGAAATAAACTTAAATTGAAGGCATGTAGCCTTTAAACCTGAAATATAGTTATATCCCCTAACAGGAAAGATACCAGGGTTAACAATACTACCAATACATTTAGCACACTTGAATTCAAACACACTTCACATTAAAATAAATGAAATGTTTTGGTTAACCAGCTCAACCTTTTTAAATGTTCTCTAAATATACCAAGCGCTTGGGTTTGAATTAGTTGGGGCCCATAAGTTGGTGCACATATGATGAATAATTCCTTTACTTTGCGGCGACACTCTCTGTGTCGGAAACTACTCACATATCCGCCAGCTCGGCCGAAATCAACGAGCTGGGATGATGTCGAAACAATGGCGGTCAAGAAGAAAAGCTGACAGCGTCAGCGCCGCTCCGGCGATGAAACGATGGCAGGCAAGATAAAACAGAAGATCCCTCTCGGCAACGGGTCTTGTGGTGAAACGATGGCAGGCGAGACGAAACAGCTCAGCTTACGGTGAAAGGATAGCAGGCGAGTTAAACACGGATAGTCCTCCGGTGGGCAATGCAGGTCCGGCGGTGGAATTCCTCCTCACGAGGCAGCTAACAGCGTCCATCCAATACGGCACTTAAGTGAAGTCTTTATCTCCCGGTGGAGCACTTTACTTTACTAAGTCAACACTACACATTATACACAAAGTTTATCCGTAACTGATATTTGTGCCCAATACTTAGTATTGCGTCAACAAATAATCAATCTCCCCATTTAACTAAGTTCTCAGTCCTGTTCGTCCGCTTGCCGAAAGTCTCTCTCCCGAATGCGCACATGTTACCGTTTTCACTTCCTCATTAAACTTGTACTCTCCAATAAGATGAGCTGTGATTCGCTAAGAGTTCTTCATACATGAATCTTATTGGCTTATGGGTACTCAGCTTAAAACACATTGAAAATAATTTACAAGTTACCAAAAAACAATGGATTAATGAAAATGCAGTTTCCATTCAGTTTACCCACTTATAAAATAAACACTTTATTTATTAAGCAGTAATTACCCATATATTAAATAAATCACCTTGTATTTATTTAACTGTATTTTAGGAGGTCCCTACATTCTCCCCCCACCAAAATCCAGCGTGCCCCCATGCTGGCTACACGTATTAGACCAAGTTAACTAACTACCATATACCTTAACTGGGACTTTACAATGTAATAACTGGTATAATAGTGAGTGAAAGTAGCGATATCTTAGTCACACATAACTTGCACAGAGCAAAAGAGTTACACCACCATGCATGACTATCGTGTTTAGGAAAATGCATTATTGGTAAGTTAGCTACATGAACACTGTTATGTTGTACAACTACAGACTCTGCAATAGGCTCACCGAGCCTAGAATAAGTTAAACGTTCTGCAGGCTTTCTCTGCCTCTCAGACCTTCTTAACTCCGGTGCTGTATTATCTGTGTCTGATTTGTCTGTAGTACAAGCAGTTTCAACAGTATGTTCCTGTTCTACTTCAATGTTCTCAACAGGAAGATCGTCAGAAGAGGGTAAGTCAAGTACAACGTCAGTCATGTCTGTGGCTGGGTCAGGGGCGTTGGACTCTGTAGGCATTACGTTATCTTCTGAGTGATCACAGATTTCCTCTGACTTGTCTGTTATCATGTCTTCAAGGTAATGTCCATACTCTGACTCTGAGTCTGATGAGTACTGTTCTTCCACGGACATATCCACTGGGGAGTAAGTGTTGTCAACATTGGGAGTTTGTGTCCTCTCCTTAGCTTTTCTGCGCCTGAGGACTCGTGGAGAAGGGGTAGGTGTGAGGTCAACTTCAGGGCTTAATCTGACTTGTTGTCCAAGGGGCAAAAGATGATTACGGTGCATGACTTTAATGGGTCCTGAACCACTTGCAGGCTTAAGACGATAGACTGGAAGATCAGACATTTGACTTTCCACCACATAAGGGGTTGCACTCCAGCGATCAGCAAGCTTTTGCTTTCCTTTTAGGCCAAGGTTCCGAATAAGGACTGTGTCTCCAGGATTTAAGCAATGATAACGCACTTTCTGGTCGTATCTCTCTTTGTTACCTTGGTTTAACTTTGCAGAAGTGGTTTGGGCTAACTGATAAGCTGCCTGAAGTTCTTTCTTCATGTTGGACACATATTTCAGGTAAGACGTTTTCGAGGTTCCATCAGCTGACACACCAAAGCAAACGTCCACAGGAAGTCTGGCTTCCCTTCCAAACATTAACAGGTAGGGTGAAAATCCGGTGGATTCATTGGGTGTACAGTTGTATGCATGCACTAGATGAGCAATGTGCTGACTCCATTTGGACTTTTGACTGGGCTCGAGAGTTCCTAACATGTTCAAGAGAGTTCTGTTGAACCTTTCAGGTTGAGGGTCACCTTGTGGATGGTATGGTGTAGTTCTCGATTTTCTCACACCCAACATGGTCAACATTTCTTTCACCAACTGACTCTCGAAGTCTCGACCCTGGTCAGAATGTATGCGATTGGGGAGGCCATAGTGAATGAAGTACTTTTCCCACAATGTTTTGGCAACTGTTATGGCTCTTTGATCTCTGGTGGGGAAAGCTTGTGCATAACGGGTAAAATGGTCAGTTACTACCAATACATTACACACATTTCGGGAATCTGGCTCGATGCTTAGAAAATCTATGCACACAAGGTCCATGGGTCCTGAGCTTTTGATGTGTGACAACGGTGCTGCTCTCTGTGGCAGGGTTTTTCTCTTTATGCAGCGTTCACATGTCTTGCAGTATGTCTCTACGTCTAGCTTCATGCGGGGCCAGAAAAATCTGTCAGAGACGAGGGCATATGTCTTGTCAAAGCCTAGATGTCCATTATTATCATGTAATGACTTTAACACGGTGCTTTGAAACTGTTTGGGGAGCACAAGTTGTCTACGTGACTGCTTGTCGGGCTGTTTGACTGTCCTGTACAGCAGACCTTGTTCAATGGACAGATTCTTCCACTCTCGTTTCAGAAGTGTAACATCTGGATGACTTGTCGGTATTTGATTTGCTGGTACTTTTTGACTGATGGCTAGCCATGCCTCACCAATACAGGGGTCACTTTTCTGAGCGGCTTGAAGCTCTGCTGAACTAAAAGTGGGCATATGATTGGCTGTTACTGCAGCGGCTTGACAGAATGCTTTGGGAACAGCTGAAACTGTTGCTCCTACTTGTTCAATGACACTTGGATAGGAATGTTTGTTTTGTGGGTTACTTGACACGTTCTGACAGAGAGCTCGTACTCCTGGAACTGGAATCTCTTGCCATTCATCCTCAGGTGTCATGCTGTTATGTGGGCGTCGGGACAATAAGTCTGCATCAACATTTTGCCGACCTGGTCTGTACTTCAGGCTGAAGTTGTAGGTGGACAGTGCTGCGAGCCAGCGATGACCCGTAGCATCCAGTTTTGCTGATGTCAGGATGTACGTCAGAGGGTTGTTGTCAGTTCTGACTTGTACGATAGCCCCATACAGGTAGTCATGTAGTTTATCCACAATAGCCCATTTGAGAGCTAAAAACTCCAGTTTATGTGCTGGATAGTTTTTCTCAGATGGTGAGAGACTTCTGCTAATGAATGCAACTGGACGAAGACCATCTTCTTGTTGTTGGTATAAGACACCACCTAGCCCGTCCAGGCTAGCATCCACATGCAGTACGTATGGCTTCTGCGGATCAGCGAACACTAAAACAGGTGCTTTAGTGAGTCGTATCTTGAGTTCTTGAAATGCCTGCTCGCATTCCTCAGTCCATCGAGACCCAAAGGGTTCAGAAAGCTTGAAGTAAGTCTTGTCAGCTTGCTTTTCATTTATACTCACTTTTGAGTGGGAGCGAGGATAGCCTTGGAGAAGTCCATTGAGTGGGCGGCAGAGCTTTGAGAAGTCTTTCACGAAGCGGCGATAGTAGCCACAAAATCCAAGGAAGGATCTGAGCTTGGTCACAGTTTGGGGTCTTGGCCAAGAGCTGACAGCCTCTATCTTTGAGGGGTCGGTTGCGATACCATCCTGCGACACGACATGTCCAACGTAGGTGACAGAAGTCCGTCCAAACTGGCACTTATCGAGTGATACTTTGAGACCTTCCTCTTTGAGCCTGTCAAGAACTTTAAGCAGCCGCTCTTCGTGTTCTTCGAGGGTGCGTCCAAAAACAATGACATCATCCAAATACACTAGCACCTCCAAAAAGTTCATGTCTCCAACTGTACGCTCCATGACTCTTTGAAAAGTGGCCGGGGCTCCGGAAATGCCTTGGGGCATGCGTTCAAATTGGTAAAAGCCCAATGGACATATAAAAGCCGTCTTCTCCTTTTCAGCCTCACTCATGGGTATTTGATAGTACCCGCTCCTCAGGTCGAGGACACTGAACCATTTACTTCCAGACATACAATGTAGAGCATCTTCAATCTTTGGGACGGTGTACTGATCTGGTATTGTTCGGAGGTTAAGAGTTCTATAGTCCACGCACATTCGTACTTTGCCTGACTTCTTGCGTACGATTACAATGGGCGATGCGTAGGGACTACGCGACTCAGAGATAATGCCATGGGCTTGTAGTTCCTGTAGGTGTTGCCGCAAATCTTCAAAGTCAGCAGGCGGTAAGCGCCGTGATCTCTCTCGAAAGGGTCTTGCATCCTTGAGTCTGATCTCATGACTGGTACTTTTGGAGCAACCTACATCCCATTCATGTGTTGAAAATACCTCTTTTCTTTCCATCATACTCTCACGGAGACGTCTTTTTGCTTCCTCCGGCATTGGAGATGCTCCAAAGTCAAAAACTGCTGGGTCTAGTTGACTTGTCACGTCGTCAGAGCACTGAGCCTTAGGCGGAGGAACTGGGTTAACGGGGAAAATGTGGGCTAGTGGGGTTCCACGTTTTAGAGAAAGTTCTTTAGTTGAGAGGTTCTTTATTGTCACAGTGATGCGTTTACTGGAAACCACTGTTGCAGGATGAACTTCTGGTCTCACCCACAAATCTTCAGGGGAAAAGGTGTCAGTAGGCTGATCTACCAGCGCTAGTTGGTCTGTGAAATCACCAGGAAATTTGGGGATACCAGTGACTTTTAACACCTGTCCTGGTTGCAGACGGATTAGCTTGCTCTGGGTAAACCACACGGTCCCATGCTTGTTCACATCTTCTGGATTGTTAGACTGAGTGATTGTCTCATAGGCTTCTCTGAGGGCGGGATGTATTTTCAGAGTGCTCATGAACTGTTCTCCTGCTTGTTCTTTACAGGAGTCAAACATTTTTTTCACCAGCTTGGTGTTTGTTCCCACTAGTATGGCGACGTCCTGATCTTTCTCATGGTCAGGGCATAATAAAGCCAAAGTGTCAATTGTCTGTGCCACTCCAGTCACAGAGGCTGAGAACTCAAGTTTAAGGGCAACGTAACCATCGTATGGGTATTGTTCAGTGCTTAAACCCCATAGTTCAAGTTCTGTGAGTGGATGAATCGGTAAGTGTTTCAAGTAAGTGTTATAAAAGCTGCGGTACAAAATAGTTACCACTGAGCCACTGTCAAGAATAGCTTTTGCATAAATGCCTTCTATCTGCACAGGTGCAATCGAGCGAGGTCCAATGAGACCTTCAGGTAACGGTTTGGTGTCTGTCGTCACAGGGGTTGAACTTTGAGTGGAACGTATTTCACATGGAGCCAAGCATCGTTCCTTCACCTGGCTCCTTGGGAGTTTCCCTGGTTCCGGTTTGCTTTGATCAGCTTCTGATTAACTTTTCTCAGATCCTCAGGCTCTTTACATTCTGGCCTTGTATGTCCATCCTGCCCACAATTGTAGCAGAAAATGCCTGGCTGGATAGGTCTGTGCAGTTTCACTTTGGATGATGGATCCCAAGCAGTTACTTCAGGTTTTCGCTGAGGGGGTGTGGTCTTTGTTGTCAGTGTTGCAGGTTTTGCAGTAGCTGGAGCGACGCCCAACAGTTTGCTCACTTGAGAAGACAACTCTTTCACTTCATTTCTTAGGCTGTGAAGCTCAGACGTAACTGAGGACGGTGGTACAGCGGTGGTGGAGGCAGTAACAGTTTTCTTTACTCCTTCCCTGGTGCTAATCCAGTTTTCTTCCTCTCTTACTTCTCGCATCAGCTGAGAGAATGAAGGGGGGTTTTCGCGTGTGTGACTCATCCTTATACGGAGCGCAACCATGTCTTGAGTGAGTGCACCTTTAATCAGCTGTTCCATCCGAGCTCGGTTCATTTCTTCAGCTTTAATTCCTCCTTTGAGAAGAGCGCGATGGAGAAGCTTGTCAAGGTGATACAGGAAAACGGACAGTTTTTCTCCTTCTTTCTGGTAGGTACATTTTAACTTGACCAAGATGTCAGCTCCGCTTTCTGTGGTGCCATATGTTGTGTCAAGAGCAGATAAATAGTCGGTGGCTGTGGCAGTAGGAGTGCTAACTTTCAGAAAGCGAACTATGTCAGCAGCAGGCCCCTTTAAGCTCTCTACTATACGCTGTCTCTTAGCGGAGTCAGTGCATTGCCACTCACTGATCATTTGTGTTGCCTGCTCCATCCAGGCTTCATATTCTTCTTCACCTGACGGTACAGGTTTTACTCCTGAGAATAGCCTCAGCTTTCTGTAGCTGGGTCCATCAGTAGACACTTGGTTGCATTTGTCCACTAATTTGCCAATAGCAGTCACTAGATCCATATTCACATCAGCTTTGGGAGCTTGACTTTTTGTTACCATGGTCTGAAAATCCTCCATAGACTTTCCTTCCTCTTGAAGTAGTGACATCAGCTTTGTGTGAAAAGCATCCTCTTCAGGAGCAGCATGCAGGGTAGCAAGGCTGTCCACAATGTGCACGGCCCAGGGTCCAGTCTCTCCTTCAATGCCTACTTGTGAAGGTACAACGTCAGGGTTTAAGTCAACGCTTGATTCCACCAAGATGAACAACTGTGTGCCTGTCAGGTCTCCACGTCTGTCAACTATCTTAGTGCGGCCAAATACTTTAACTGTGTCTAGCACCTTATCAATGGTCTCTTTGCTAGTGAATATTGGTACATTACTCAGTAGTATCGTACTAGAAGGATTGGCAGTCTGCTTTAGACTCCACTCAACAGCTTGAGAAAAATCCATACTTAAGTGATACTAAAAGCTTAACTTATTTGTACTGTTTCACGTGGTGTGTTAAACTTTACTGAATAATAAAACGTTTGCCTGTTTGGTAAACAGGGAAATAGATCTCAGCAGTGCCTCCAAAATGTAACCCCTTCCTGGCGCTGGAAGTATAATACGAGTGAATAAGGTTACTATATAAATGTTCTAACCAACAGGATCCTGAGTACTTAGCAGTTGAATGGTGAATTTGGCTAAATCTCCCGTTACCAGACAATATTATTCACAGGCTTATGTAACAAATGAAATTATTTAGAAATAATAGCGCAGTGCCTCCACTGTGGAATTACTTAACTCACACTCTATGAGCTATAATGGTATTTCCCCAGAAAAATATATAAAAGTAAATGTTCAGGACAATAAAGTAGAATGTTTAACAAATCAGACTTTATTTACTTGCTGTTTTCTTGTTCTTTGATTGTATTCTCTAATTAGTTCTCTTTTCAATATGCATAACGTAACTGTTCATGCACAGTCTCAAACTCAAATTAGTACCAATGCACTAATAAAAACCTTTAAAGAAAATAATAAATGCAAATAAATGTACAGGCAAGAGCCCTTTAAACCTTTTCACATTAAATGTAAAAGTCTAAGAAATAAACTTAAATTGAAGGCATGTAGCCTTTAAACCTGAAATATAGTTATATCCCCTAACAGGAAAGATACCAGGGTTAACAATACTACCAATACATTTAGCACACTTGAATTCAAACACACTTCACATTAAAATAAATGAAATGTTTTGGTTAACCAGCTCAACCTTTTTAAATGTTCTCTAAATATACCAAGCGCTTGGGTTTGAATTAGTTGGGGCCCATAAGTTGGTGCACATATGATGAATAATTCCTTTACTTTGCGGCGACACTCTCTGTGTCGGAAACTACTCACATATCCGCCAGCTCGGCCGAAATCAACGAGCTGGGATGATGTCGAAACAATGGCGGTCAAGAAGAAAAGCTGACAGCGTCAGCGCCGCTCCGGCGATGAAACGATGGCAGGCAAGATAAAACAGAAGATCCCTCTCGGCAACGGGTCTTGTGGTGAAACGATGGCAGGCGAGACGAAACAGCTCAGCTTACGGTGAAAGGATAGCAGGCGAGTTAAACACGGATAGTCCTCCGGTGGGCAATGCAGGTCCGGCGGTGGAATTCCTCCTCACGAGGCAGCTAACAGCGTCCATCCAATACGGCACTTAAGTGAAGTCTTTATCTCCCGGTGGAGCACTTTACTTTACTAAGTCAACACTACACATTATACACAAAGTTTATCCGTAACTGATATTTGTGCCCAATACTTAGTATTGCGTCAACAAATAATCAATCTCCCCATTTAACTAAGTTCTCAGTCCTGTTCGTCCGCTTGCCGGAAGTCTCTCTCCCGAATGCGCACATGTTACCGTTTTCACTTCCTCATTAAACTTGTACTCTCCAATAAGATGAGCTGTGATTCGCTAAGAGTTCTTCATACATGAATCTTATTGGCTTATGGGTACTCAGCTTAAAACACATTGAAAATAATTTACAAGTTACCAAAAAACAATGGATTAATGAAAATGCAGTTTCCATTCAGTTTACCCACTTATAAAATAAACACTTTATTTATTAAGCAGTAATTACCCATATATTAAATAAATCACCTTGTATTTATTTAACTGTATTTTAGGAGGTCCCTACACACAGCATACACATTTTGTTGAATTCCACTTGCCGCTCAGTGGAAGAAATGAATGAAGGCAAGGCCTGAGTCATACCATCTCATTAAAGGTCACTGGTGTCTAATTAGCCCTGAGGTCTCCTAAAGAGATCTGCGGAAAGTGTAAGCAACCCCTGTTGACTCACCCATGGCATTAAATCACCACATTCGTTAAAGCAAATATTTAAAATGTAAAATGTTAATTTTCAAGTAAAAAAATATAATTTAGGTTTCTATGAAATCATGTTTTCATAGTGTAGTGTCCAGAAAATCCTTTATATTTCTCACAGTGCCATTGCTGAATCTCTTTTTCTCACGCTCTGTCTGAAACGCTCCGTTTTAGAGCCTGTTTCTTTAAACCCTGCCTTCCAATAACCCAGTCTGTTCTGATTGGCCCTGAATCTAACTGCTGGTTTCAATGTAAAAGCCAGTTATATTCAGGGGTATCTGGGGGTGTGGCTTATTGCAGGTGGAGGTGGTTCTAAATGTGTTTTGTACTGGGGGTGTGGCTTCTCCTCTCTTATGACGTCATAAGGGGGAGAAATCTGGCAGGATTTTGAGCAGAGGTATTCAGAAGAGAGTGGGTTGTTATTTCTTATATATTGGGAGTCTATAGTCACACCGGGGACCCATATTTAGGTTGGAAAAGATAAAATATAAAATGAAATTAATGAATTACATTTTTATCTATCCTAGGGGCAGAAAGTGATTTACACTTGTCGATAATTTCACAAAGCAATTTTCGGTTTATATTATTAACATGAGTGCGATTTTATAGAACATCTTCACATTCCTTTACACATAACCAAATTATGTTTTACACTATTGTGGGTGAATGGGTTGAACAATCAAGAAACAATGTATTCATGAGCAACTGAGGGGCTGGAGAGCTTCTCCACGGTTCAAGAATTGTCCTCCGAAGGTTCAGGGATTTCTTTCCTTATCCCTCCCTTGGAAACATATCAAGAGATTAGTGGGGATGTGTGCCCACCCTGCTTCACCTAAATTGCTGTATAGAGAGGTGTATCTATAAGGGATTATCTGACAGCCAAACCCTTTAAAACCTACCCCCTCCTTTTTAGCTCAAATATTCCACCCTTGGCTGTGTTAGAGTCGGATTTCCTCTCCGCTTGTGTTTGCCAAACAATTATCCATCCATCCATCCATCCATCCATCCCATTACCTCCATCTTCTCGTCTCCCATGCTCACCTGTGTCAGAATGTATCTCTCTATCCGTTATCCCATTATTTCTATATTTATATTCCACCTTCCCTTTCTGGCCTTCCCTTTAATATTCCCTGTTTTCCTTCAGTCATTCTTACACAACTCGACCCCCCACCACGCGACCACCTCACAGTGAGCGGCTTGTGCCTTCCCCCCTCCAACCCCCTGTACGCAAGCCTGTGGAACCTGTGTCTGCCTATTCTCTGATTAGATTTTCCTGCAGCGCAAATCCAAAAAGCAGGCAGCAAGAAATCCACAGTGGAAAAATAAAAACGTCACACAGGTGACCCTCTCTGTCAGCTCACTCTGCATTAGCTGGATGAGTCCAAAGGTGCACTCTGCCATTTTCAATTACGTTAAACGCACTGATGGGCCAGACATTGTTATATTGAAGAGACTAAAATGTATCTTTGTAACTGTGCTTCAAGTCTGCACATGCTGTAAAATACATGTTCTTAATGTCCCGTAGGAATATGTTAAAATTATTGATCAGAATGGAAAAAGTGCATGCCAGTCAGATGCAAACATAATGGTTACATTTTGCCACTTAGGGCACTTTACCAACTGCAGTGTTTGGTTCGATTGAAACAGAGGTTGCGTTCCGAATCGCATACTTTCTACTATATAGTATGTAGAAAAAAGATTTAGGATGTCCCGATTCTTGTGGCCAGATTTAGGATGGTTAGAAGTACCCGGATGTCCTACTTCATGCGGCCAAGATTGTTAGTGTTGAAAAGTGCATCCTATTTGGGCGATTCTGACCCACAATCCAGTGCGCACGTGAAGTGACGTCACATCGACGAAGCCTCCATATGAAAACAAACGGGGATGCGACGGATATAAAAGCAAGAGGCAAGATCAAGGCGCAATGTTATGATGAAATAAGAGAGTAAGGTATGTCCCAATAGTATGCCTACTGCATCCTAACTAGATTCTTTTTATCATCGGATGTAGTATGTAGAATAGAAAAAAGAAAGAGTATGCGATTCGGAACGCAACCAGACTCAGGTTGGTTTTCAACCTTCGCTGCGGTATGTTTGCGCAGGGGAGAACACAGCAATCACACCCTGCAACAAAAGTGGATCAAACAAGCGTACCAAGACCTAGTTAAAGTGGTGGTCTCAGTTCACTTTCAAAGGAATCATTGTGGTCTGTTTGTGTGAGAACAGGAGGGGACTGAGTCCAAGTCAACTGCAAGAAGCAATGTGTCACGAGCAACAGCATAGCTGGATACAATAAATCCTGTAGTTTCTTTTTGTAGTTTTCCTGCATGGAAATTCTGACCAATTGTAGAGCAGTTCAGGAACTATGTCATTGCTTCACCCCAATCACATCTGACCAACGGGTGAAGAGAACATTTTCACATAGCTTGTGCCGCTTTTGGTTATTCACCAACTGATTCAGACCAGAGGAAATGATAGGTGTGAAAGAGAACTGAACCTGGTATAAAAACAAAATCATATCATTATCTCATCTGGTGAGAACCAAGGAAAATGACTTAAAGCAGACTATCAGATGTTAAAAGCACCCTTAGGCTGAAGTGTGCTATTGGATCACCTTAAGTCATTATTGTAATAATCAAAAGGTTAATTAATATGGTTAATAATTTATATTATCTATTTCTGATCACTATCACTCCATCACTGTAACACCAAATGCAATTCTTTTGATAAGGCAGACATCCAGGTCACGGGGAATCTAAAAAAAGCTACATTAATAAAGCAGATATATCCCATCGACATTTAGACCTAAGCTGTCCAAATCCAAAATGTCTGTGTACGTCATTGTCAGTCTTTTTTTATCTCTGGATCCACATCCAGAGAGACCATAATACAGTTTTTGTTCAGTTCTGATTCCTTCATGTTAAGAGTCACCTGGGTACCTGTCCCACAGCCAGACTACTGTCAGGAGTTCTAGTCTGAGTGGGGTGTGGAGTGACATCTAATTGCTTGGAGCCTCGTGATTTGGCCGCTCCATGGCTTACCAGATGGGCTCTTTTCTTTCTCCGACATTTTCCATAAAGCAGGCAATCAGCCAGGTTCTTGGGACATGGCCGACACTGATACAGCCTGAGATAAGTCTGTGTCCACTGTCGGGCTATGGTGCTGTTTCTCTGTAACCTTGTAGGAACATCAAGGTCTTGTGATTTGTATCTTCGCAAAAATATGTACTTTCGGCCTCTTGAACACTTGTTGTTGTTGTGGCAGGGTAGAGCATTGGGATATGACTTTGATACACATGTCTTTAATCCCTGGAGTGTGTTTGCCTTCCACGAAGGCTAACAAGTTATTCACAACCTGATTAACTCCTAATACTCAGTTTAAAAAAAACACTTTTAAACATCACTGCATGCTTCTTGGTTAGCTATTTGAAAAATACAAAATTGTTTAGTTCTAAAGGCCCAAAAGGTTGGCTGCCTGCTGTCCTCTCCATTTGATCTCCCCGCTATTAATTGCCCATTAGAGGAGAAAATGTGGTTTTAATTGTCTGCCGGCCCAGACAGTTTGAAGTTCATTAGAGCTAATGGCCAAACTTCATAGACGCACACAGTGGCTGATGGTGCATGCATAGACACAGACAGCAATAATTGCGCAATTGGTAACACATCCCATAAGAGTCTTTAGTGAGTTTATTTGCTTATGCATTACATATAAATAATATGATGATACCAACATAACAAGATGATGAATGTGAGTGTTATAATGTTGCTGCCTCTGGCTTATTGCATAATTATGCAGTTGTTTTCCTCCTAAAACCAATGTAATATTTGGTGAACAATCTTATGCACACTGCGTGGGGCTGCGTTTTAACAGTACTAAAAGCCTAAAGCCATGTCAACAACTTTGTGAGGCTGAAGCTGAGGTCTTAAAGTAGGATTTGGTTTCCAGAAATCGAAAAATGAATGTAATAATTGGCCAAAGGGTGGTATTGTACTCAATTCTGTACTCAACTCTAAGCAAAAAACGGTGAATCTCATGGTGGTGTTTGAGGAAACGACAGGGGATTGCAAAAGTGTGTAGGACTCATCTTCTAGCGTTCAATGAAGTTATCTTCAACATTTAATGGCAAGACATCCAACAGTATTTGAGCTACATCAGGACCAATGTTGTGGCACCACAGATAGATTGACATTGTCGTTAATAGTAATCCTCTATATTAAACTACGTTAATAGTAATCCTCCATATTAAACTACAAATAAGTAATTCATTAAGTTATAAATAAGACAAATACAGTATGTGTATGCTAGACTCAAAGTTTGATGATGGCACAAATACAAATTGGTGAGGTTTAGGGGGAGATTTTGGTTTGGTTAGGTTTACCTCATCTTCATAGTTATAGCCTTAATGATAAACGTGGGTGATATTAGCGAATAGCGAATGATCGTGGTCATTTTTACGAGACACCAACATTGACTGTCAGTAAGAAACAGGAAATCAACTGTGGTCTCCCCTGTTAAAGTTCTATAAAAATATCCCTGAAATAAAAAATATCCCTGAAATGTCCTTTAATTCTAATTGGCAGAATTCACTGTCACTCTCTGTGTTTCATCTTCCAATTGATTTTCATTTGAGTTTTATTTTCAGTATAATTTGATCAACATAGTAATGCCGCTTATACACAGCAATTCTGTTTATTGGAAATCATACATTGATAGCCAGTGAGATGTCTTGATTAAGGTAGGGACTGCATATTTCCAAGGTGGAAAACTTAGTGATTTATTACTTCTGTGGGTATTGTATTATTGGGTAGGTATACTACTGGAAAAAAAGAGAATTTAGCCAACTAAATAGATTATACTGATGTATTTTAATTATCCTAAATATCATGTAAATGCTATGGATTAGATAAACTGAAAGTGAAACTGAGAGTTTTTCAGACTAACACATGTGCTTTTATTAATAATTATTGACCGTTGCTTCTAGCTATACAAGAAGGTCTAGTGTAGATAGCACCAGCCCCATCCATTTTCATTACATTTTACATAGATATAATGACAATGGATTAGGGTCACATTGATTTTCTTATCTGGGCGTTTTAATATCTGTTAGAGGGCTGCAGGTCCCAACATGTGAAAACCATCAGGGTAATCACTAAAATTGAACAACTTTTAATTTTTTTCTTGTCTTTCCTTATGTTCCCCCTACGGCTTCCTCTCTTCCTGCCAGTGGTCGTGTTGTATTTGCAGGCTGTTGGAACCAAAGAATGGAGGGAGGTGAGTTATGCAACACTTTGTTCTTTGATATCAATATCATTTGTACCTACCTGTCTGCCAGACATGTGTGTATGCGTTAGGAAGGCAATTTAATGAGTATTAACTTCAAGACTTTACCTTTCAGTCAGAACTAAGAGAGTGGCATATCAACTCATTGCAAAAAAAACCTAAGAACATTGTTGTAAATTCACTTGGTCCATACAAGTTTAACCACTGCTTGAAATGGACTCTGGTGTAGGGAAGAAAATGCTTCATATGTGACCCAAACTGATTAATTAATAGCACAGGGAATAGAGTAAATTAATACAAATGTGTCACGTATATCTTATGTTAGACTAAATTAATTCACCTCATGACTTAGAGCTGGTAGTAAGACAAAGGAGCTTCCTTTTGTTTTCTCATTAAATATGCACCATCTGCTCTCCTTGACCTCTCACTGTGCTCTTTTATCGCTATGTCTCTCTGGCACAAGGACATATTCTGATGTAATCTCTTAGTCCAAACTAACTTGCCTATGACACTTTGCAAATGGGTGTATTTACCCTTTTGCAAATTCAAAGTCAACACTGAATGAGTATACGGTATACCGCTGATCCCCTCACTTCAAGACACATCACACCTTTCATTGCATGCGGCAGGGCTTAATCAGAAACACGGCATGATTTAAATGCAATCAGCAGAGTAAACATCTCACCGACACCACGAGCGGATAAATGTTCTTGAATGGAAACCTGACAAATCTTTGGTTTTCTTTTGACATGTTTTGCCATTTTCAATACAAAATGGTTCATTTTGTAGATGAAATGTTGTCCTTTGAAGGACAGGATTATTGTATCTGCATTGTTTAAGCAGAGAAAAAGAGCAATCTTCGGAAGTAGCACTTCTTTTATCACTAAAGATCTAACATGATGTCTCTGACCATCTTCCACCCTCCCTTGTGAATAGTTTTTTCTTTTTATGGAAACTAACCCACTTAATGTTATTGTTTTTTTGTGCTTCATTTCTTATTTTCCTGTTTTCTTTTTGGGGCTCTACTCAAGTACTTTTACTGCAATATCTTTGAAACAAAAGCCGATTGCCAGCTTGAAACCTTCAGATTTCCGTGGCAACATATCTCTGCAAAAACCCCTGCAATTAACTGGTTCTTAAGTGTTTTCCAATTATGCAACTATTGTACTGTGGTCTGCACACACTCCATTTCACGTTCTCAAACTCAAGGCATTCTGGAAAAAACATCACATTGGGAGAAATCCTTCTTTTGTGCAGCACTGGTGATCTTATCCATTTGTTTAAACCCGAATAAAAGATGAATAAGTCCATTTCAAGCAGTGGTTACACTTGTAAAATAAAGAGAAACTTTTGAGATACATGTTTTTGTCAGTTATCTATTTGGTTTCGTCTTAATGTGCATAGCCTATGTTGAAACCTAGCAATAGGGCCCGACCGACTTATCGGCCGATTATCGCATATTTCGTAATTATCGGCATCGGCCGTTTTTTTGCCAATTTTTTTTTTTTTTTTAATTTTTTTCAGCAATCATGTGTGAAATGTATTGCTGCCATGGAGGTAGCCTAAATGAATAGCATTAATGCTATAGCCTATTTACAGCAGCAGCAGGTGTGTTGTAATACATTGGATTAATTTACACTTGACAGTTCCCCCTGCAACCAATAGGCATTGGTCATTGCTTAACTGTTAATAATAATAGTAATTGATAGAATTTATATGGTGCTTTTTTGGAGGTCATTCAAAGAAAATTTACATCATAGAGAATCATACATGTAGAAAAAGAAAACAAAATACAGAAAAAAATAATATAAGGTTTGAAGAGGAGTAAGGTGTCATTATGCTTCCTTAAAGAGGTGAGTTTTGAGTTGACTTTTGAATGAGTTTATTGAGTCTGAGATGCTGATGTTTGGGGGGAGGGAGTTCCAGAGGGTTGGGTGCAGTAAGATAAAATGCATAATGTCTAAATTAAGACATATTTGTAACACTTTTTTTTAGACAATGCGTATTGCAATAAAGAAAAAGTTCTTGTACACATTTTTGACAGTAAAAGGTATTTAAGGGTTCAAAAAATTAAAACATTTCAGCATATTTTGGGGATATTTTTTTTTAATCGGCCGATTTAATTGTAATCGTAATTTTGCTCTGAAAATAATCGGCATCGGCACTCCAAAAGCAATGTCGGTCGGGCTCTACCTAGCAACCACCAATAAAGGCCGATTTCCACCGGCTGCATCTCCGGTCCTTCTCCGCTCCAGCACGGCAGAAACAAAAATAGAAATAAGAGCAGTCAGTGGGTGAGTTTCCACCACGGCCGCTGCGCCGTCTCTCTGCTCCGCTGCTGCTCCAGCTCTCCGGTGAAATACACACTGCTTCTATTTCTGCCGGATGCCTGAGCTCACCGCATCAATTTAGCACAGAACACATCGAGATAGACAGGAACACAAGCGCCGATAAAACAATAAAACGTCCGGTTAATTTTCAAAATAAGACACTCGGTGTTCACTGCAGGTGACATTCTCAAAACAGAGACACATACAAGCATGTCCACTGTTCTTTTACTCGTTCGGATGGGAACAATAACCGTCCGTGCGTTCGTTGTTGTGTAAATACCATATAGGAGAATCATATTATCAAGAGCGATCGCCCGTCACTTTTATTACCGCGGGAACTCCTCGGTCTCGCGACCCCAGCAGTTCAGCGGAGCTGGCCGTGCTGGTTTGAAAACGGAGCCGGTGGGTATTGCCGGACGTGAGCGCACGGAGCAAAACCGTTGGACACCGCACCCGCAGCCAGTGGAAATCCGGGGTAACTGTGCTTACTTTAGTCTAGGCCAATGGAAAACATGCCCACCCAGTAACAGAGCAATTCCCTAATCTTTACCTATAATGCCCCAGCACCTATTAACCATCATGCAATCTAACCATAGGCCTCCAGTTCCCCAAAATAGAAACACTACAAAGGAAATATCACGGGATTGTCCTTTTAAGATCGATACAGCCGGTGCATGGGCACTGAGGTCCAGTGCACCCACCTTGGGAGGCCTAATGGTAATGGATAGGCTTGGGACAGGGTTGATAGCATGGATTATGTGCACCGGGCACTAAAGACATGAGTAGAGGTATCGAGGCTGTGTGGCTGAGGCAGAAGCCAAGATCAATACCTCATTACACTGTGTTGTGGAGCCAGGCAGTGTTAGGCGAAGGCTGGCAGTCCACCAGGGGGATTACTGCGGTGATTGTCGGGGAGATGGAGAGACGGCCCTGGCCCAGGAGGGAGGTGCTTGGGCTGGGACTCTGGCTGTGAGCATGCAGGATGGAGAGCTGGCTCTAATGTTGCTCTAATAGTAGCCTAATAATATGTAGATTTCTCTGGAGACACACAATTTTGAACATAGCCCATTGACGCTCAGTGTGATAAGGTGTACTCATATTTATTTTGCAAATGAGACTTGTATTCATGGATTACAATCATGTGTGAAATGTAACACTTATAGCATAGTATGGGTTGCAGCTAAACCTCATCGATTGTTTTCCCTTTTTTCTCTGGTGTGTTTTTCTTGATTATTAGCAAAATAACATGTAAAGGCATACTACTAAGTGATTGTAATCTAGAATAGTGTTGGTTAAAATCAGCTAATATCTACTCATACTATCTACATCAGCAGCCAGCCCCATCACCAAGGCCCCAATGCCCCATTGAGACCCTCCCATAGAAATGTTATGTCATATTAATGTACAATATAAATAATCAATGTGTTACATTAAAACTAATTCTTAAAAAACTGAGATTATTTGCAAAATAAATGTAATAATTTTGTGTACTCCAGACAATTGTATAGCTTTTCTTTTTAAAGAAAGGAATATTAGCACCTACTTTACTATGATATTGTTCTTGTAAATTATTTATGAATATACTTTGACTTGCTTTTAATGTTCTCTATGCTTATGTGTGTTGGATGTTAACAATATCAGACCATAGCACATGCGTTAACATACACCTGCCAATAAACCTGATTCTGATTATAGTTTTCTGTTATTTTGTAGTTTGGCAGGACAGAGGTCATCGACAACACTCGGAATCCAGACTTTGTCAGGAAGTTTGTCTTGGATTTCTTCTTTGAAGAGAAACAAAATCTAAGGTTTGATGTGTAAGTACAGTCTGATACAGTAGTATTGTTTATTCACTTTCTCATATCAGAATTCATTGAATTCAAACTGAGACACTCTGCCATCCACATATTGCAATGTGGATTCAGAGTAACTAAGATAAGGGAGCTCAATTTGATTACATCTGAATGATGTCTCTCCCTGCAGGTTTTCAGTTTAGAGAAAAGATCATTAAACCTAATTAAATAAATGGATGCTAAAATTAGATACTGGAATGTCCAATCGTGGAAAGAGAGTAACAAAATGGCCATTAATCAAGGCCACTTGGTAGACTCTGATTAGATTAGAGTTTCTTCACCCACTTAACTATACTGTTCAATTCACCTACTGTAGCCTACCCGTTCTCTTTAATCAATGCAGGGAAAGATCACTGACATGCCTCTGTAGCTGTAATCAAGGCATATACTGTAGATGTGCATTCATTTCACCGTGGACTAGATAATATCATGGCAACAGCACGTTCACATATTCCTAATTCTTGGCCCTTTTAATTACATATTTTTTATGGGGAAAATGTCTGCTAGTTATTAGCATTGCTGAATAGGTTACTTGGACCCTTACGTATTACTGATTTTAAAACGTAGGGAAATAGTTTTGACATTAGGAAATAGCCTATGCTTATATACTGTATATATGATTTCTCACTAAAGGTTAGATGAGTGGATTGATACAACTCTCATGTATGTGTGTTAAGTATGAGCTTAGAGTCCATAAACTTAGCATAGCAAACACAGATGATAGTGTTAGAATTGATAGAAGAGGGGGAACTAGCTAGTAAAGCTATTAAAGTAAAGTATTCCTTCACTTATTTGAACACTAAACAGCAACAGCATGCCAATTCTCATAAAACTCATTACATTACATTTAGTTGCTCAACCTAGCTTTTGTATACTTCCCGTTGGACACAAGTCAAACCCACATAACTGTTCTGTAGGTGTAGAAATAAATGTAGAAATCAAGTTTAACAAGCAGCAGGCCCCAGGCTCAAACTAACATTCCCTGGACTAGTCTCAAATCGGAAACAGTAATGCTCTGAAGTAATAGAGCATAGCTGGTATTTTTCAACGCAATTTGATTTGAGAATTTCAAATCATACTCTCTGTCACTACTTATACTGTAACAAGATACTTTTTAATGTGTCACTGTCCAACACTGATACCAGTTGATATGTACACGTAGGCCTAGCCGCACTAGATGTCACAAGTTCTTCCACTCTTATGCCCTATGTGTTTCTCTTAGGTACAATGTGGACTCCAGAAGCTGTAACATTTCCAAATATGTAAGTACAGTATGTCCAACTCAAATGATAGCTGTGACTGACAATTTCCATCAGCCCTCTAATGTATCACATTGTATTCAGCGTTAATCATACTGAGCTAATTCACACTGAATGGGTGAAGAGGATTATGATGAATCGGCATAAATCAAGTGAATAATTTAATTTGGCCTAGCATTAAGTTCACTGTAACTCTGTCTCATGTTAAAGTATTTGTTTTCTCTTTTTAACAAATCCACTTGTGGGGCGAGTAGAAGGTGAGTGCTGTATTTACAGGTTGTATTGTCCTGTCCTGGTATTACAGTATTCTAAATGTATTCATCAATGTTAATTTTTATTTCCCAATAGTATTTCAGTGGCATATTTTATGTTTCATTCACTTTAATTTGATTGTATTTTTCTCTCATTCTTACATTTTATTCCATGGAGGAAAAACACCAACAGCTCCCACCCGGAGAAACTCTCCCTTGGTGTTGTTCCTCATTTTGTCTGTCTGCATTTTATCATTGGCTCAGGTAAACCAACTTTCAGAAGGGGCCTTCAAAGTGATAGTAGCAGTTGTTTTATGACACAGTATACAACAGAACATGTCAGGACATGTATACAAGCTAAACACATTCAGTGTGTGGGTTCAGGGCATTATTTTGCCTTATGCAATATACACAGTGCGATGCTTTTAGAAATAATCACTTGATAAATAATGCACCCAACCAGGACTTCCTGGGGGTGAGTTATTTATATTATTGCATGCTTATATAAGGTGGGATTAAATCCAAAAAATGTGTGTTTAATTTTAAATTCCATTAAAGTTAGATGGAGATATATAGGGAAATATAAATATTTTATCCCACCATTGCTGCATTGAGAAAGGTATTTTAAAAGAACAGCTTCACATTTTTTCAAGCTTGTCTTGATTGATCAGTCAGATTTATTTCCTTTAATCAATACTCCTGTCCTTTTATTAAGAATACTTATTTTCTCCTTTTCTGCAAACAGTATTAAGAAAAATGCATTTTTTAAATATGTCTGTATGTGTGGACATGACTTTACTTAGGTTGATTGTGATGTTTGCATGTGGACTAAAATCCAAACCGCAAAGAAAAAGATGTGGTTACTAAAAACACATGTGAATGCGTGGACATGGCCTTAAAATGCAGAGAGTTAATATGAACAAAAACAGACATAATAGTATCTGGCTCAAGCTGTGACACCAACCCAGTCTCACAGTGAAATGTAAAATAGCTACGTTGGTCCATAGCACAAAATGTAGAGATTTCACAATAAAGGCCTTGAAATTGTGAATTACCTACATTTGTTCCCCCTATTCATTTCTAATGGACAGCGTACATGTCACGTGACTTTCAAGTCCTCCCGGCCGAAACGAAACCCAAGCTGTGACCGCCATTGCCCCAGCTTTTATTCTGCAGATTTTTAAGATGTATAAACTATTAAATGGGTTTATGATAACATTGTTAGTGAGAAATGTGTGTCTTACTCTCACAATCTTCACTCAGTGAATGTATACGATGTAGTTTGATGGTTATCACGAATATTATTCTGGACATCGCCAAGAAAATGTAGAAATACAACATTTCTTTCAGGTCGATATACTGGTTGCTATGCTGTTGCTATGACGCTCCTGGCGCTGCCTTGAACCGGAAACAGGAAGCGTTTGAATTATTATGATTTTTTTGCTGTAAATGCTTAATTTGTTGTTTCTCTCATTTTAAAAACACATGTTTATTACAGAGGAGGGATTATGTCTACAGAGTAGCCTGTTTACAGCTCCCGTGACAGTTATGAACGTTTTATATTTTCTTTGTCACGAGGAAAGACAATCAAGAGAGCAGAGCTCAGTCATCCTCGAGGGTCAGACAGGAAGTGAAGCGATAAATTACAAAGTAAAATCGGTTGGCACTTCCGGTTTCACCATATGTAATGTATTTAGCTTTCTGTATATGTCCATGGTAGTCATTTAGAGCGAGCTGATCGCTCGATATTGCGGACATTACAGTTAAAATAGCAGGAGAGATCACTTTGCTTGCTTTTTAACCTCTGTATAATCTTGTGGATTAAATTACTTTTTATGTTATTCATTATTTTACATGAAAAAAAAAATTACATTTGAGGAGAGATATCCATGACACCTATTTTTTTCTCACCTGCACACTTTGTTACCTTTTACGTCATATCTTATTTTCTCTTGTCTATATCTTTTTTGTTTTTTTATTGTGCAAATAAATTAAATCAAATCAAAAGCATTAAACCGGAAACAGGAAGCGTTTTGATGACTTTCGTTTTTTTTTTTTTTTTTTTTTTTTGCTGGAAAAGCTTTAATGTAACTGCTAAATTGTGTTTTTAAAAAATACATGTTTTATTTTAGAGCAGGGATTACGTCTCCAGAGTTGCCCGCTTACACCTCCTTTTTTATCTTGCAAATAAATTAAATCAAACTTACATTCATCATAAAGAGAGAGAAGAGAAGAAATATATATCATGATTTACTCTCTTCATTGCATTTCCTTTAGACGGACATGCCCTTGATCCGGGAGTGGTGGTGTCTTCTACTTATGGAGCGTTTTAAAATAGAAGGGTATGAATCCTGCAAAATATATGTATATTATTTAAAATAGCAGGAAAGTGCTAACAAAAAGCACTTTCCTTGCTTTTTAACCTCTGTATAATTTTTATTTTATTCATTATTTGACATTAAATTACCTTTGAGGTGAGATATCCTTCACCCTTTTTTTTCTCATCCTGCACAAGTTACCTTTTACCTTTTATCTTATTTTTCTGTGGCCTATTTTTTTATTGTGCAAATAAATTAAATCAAATAATAAGCATGATGGTGAATTGTAGGTGTGTTTAAATGTAGAGTCGTAGAATCTTTACACTGACAACATTAAGACCTTTCCAGCGATGTATTCAGTTGGTGTTCTTATAGCAAGGTTTTGATCTTCTGATCACTTTTAAGGCCCAATAGCGAAAATGAAGCTTTTTGTTTGCTCATTTGTTTTCTTTTGGAAATAATAATCCAAAGGATGTCACTTTCAGAGATTATAATGCAGAACGCTATGCATAATCTAAAATACAGGCCTAAATCGAATATACCTGCATAGATGGATGGATGGATTTGTAGATGGATAATTTAGGCCTACTTTATTTATTGCCATAGGGAAATTGTAGCATTGAAGCATGCAGTTATTGTGGATTGTATTGCAGTTGGCAGGAATGACTTTCTGTAGTGGTTGAATAGCTGAAGGAGCAGTGCTGTCCATTATCTTCAGCAGCTTGTGAATTATCATTCTCTCCATGGTCCCAAATAGGTAAATAATGATTTGCTCATGAAGTACAGTCTGCTCTGTCCCTCCACGCACAACTTCCATGTTACATTTGCAGTCTGTTGTTGAAGTAAATGCCCATGTCTCTGTAGCCCTCCACCATCTCATCCTCTTCCCCCAGGATTCGAGTAGCCAGGCATCCTATTGTTTTCGGCCTAGTGCTCCATTTCATCCAACAATCCACAACCATCTCCCTCATCTTCCTCCCACACCATGCATGGCACAAAACTGTGCATGTACATTGTCTCCTGTCCTGCTGACCACCCTCCACAACTGCTGAATATTCTGAATGTCTCATTAAAATAGGCCTATGAAGAAAGTGCAGAGATTAAATGAGGGGCATGCATTGAAAAACGTCTTGACAGTCTTTAGTCAATTTGGCCATGCTTTCTCTCTCTCTCTCTCTCTCTCTCTCTCTCTCTCTCTCTCTCTCTCTCTCTCTCTCTCTCTCTCTCTCTCTCTCTCTCTCTCTCACTATCACACACACACACACACACACACACACACACACACACACACACACCACACACACACACACACACACACACACACACACACACACAGAAAGGTTGAACTCACTTAAACAGTGGTTCTGAATATGCTATGTCGGCCCGCTGTAGCTTTCCAGCAGCTTGTTGACAAGGTTGTCCACCCAGGTTGTAATCGTGGAAGGTCCTAGATGTCATTTTTGGTGAACAACCTTTTACAACGCTCCATGTCCATAAAATCACTTTGCCCCCTGGATATCAGTAAAGCCACACACACACACACACACACACACACACACACACACACACACACACACACACACACACACACACACACACACACACACACACACACACACACACACACACACACACACACACACACACACACACACACACACACACACACACACACACACAGGGCTTTAGTGGATGATTTGGTTCAATAGGCCTATTAACTGATATAATATATGTTTTTAATATATTTTATTTCATAATAAATATAATCAGCCACATGAAATTACATTAAAATCAATATCAGGCTATAAAACAAACATAGTGGCCTTTTGATTCAGCTTGGTGCAGACATGAAAATGGAATGCGGCCATTCAGATGACGTCACAAGCTAAAAGAATGCGGCCCATCACCGGCGGACAGCTCGGAACTCTTTATATGGCCATGCCATGAACTCATAGGCATCGCTTCCATGCTTCATGGGAGCTGCTCGTGAAAATTTTTTTTCCTAACTGTCACGGGAGGTGTAAACGGGCAACTCTGGAGACGTAATCCCTGCTCTTAAATAAACATGTTTTTTAAAAATGAGAACACAATTTAGCAGTTACATTAAGCTTTTACAGCAAAAAAATAAAAAACGAAAGTCATCAAAACGTTTCCTGTTTCCGATGTAATGCTTTTGATTTGATTTAATTCATTTGCACAATAAAAAAACAAAAAAGATATAGACAACAGAAAATAAAATATGACGTAAAAGGTAACAAAGTGTGCAGGTGAGAACAAAATAGGCCTAGGTGTAAGGATATCTCTCCTCAAAGGTAATTTTATGTAAAATAATGAATAACATAAAAATTATTTAATCCACAAGATTATACAGAGGTTAAAAAGCAAGCAAAGTGATCTCTCCTGCTATTTTAACTGTAAAGTCCGCAATATCGAGCGATCAGCTCGCTCTAAATGACTACCATGGACATATACAGAAAGCTAAATACATTACATATGGTGAAACCGGAAGTGCCAACCGATTTTACTTTGTAATTTTTCGCTTCACTTCCTGTTTGACCCTGGAGGATGACTGAGCTCTGCTCTCTTGATTGTCTTTCCTCGTGACAAAGAAAATATAAAACGTTCATAACTGTCACGGGAGCTGTAAACAGGCTACTCTGTAGACATAATCCCTCCTCTGTAATAAATATGTGTTTTTAAAATGAGAGAACAACAAATTAAGCATTTACAGCAAAAAAATCATAATAATTCAAACGCTTCCTGTTTCCGGTTCAAGGCAGCGCCAGGAGCGTCATAGCAACAGCATAGCAACCAGTATATCGACCTGAAAGAAATGTTGTATTTCTACATTTTCTTGGCGATGTCCAGAATAATATTCGTGATAACCATCAAACTACATCGTATACATTCACTGAGTGAAGATTGTGAGAGTAAGACACACATTTCTCACTAACAATGTTATCATAAACCCATTTAATAGTTTATACATCTTAAAAATCTGCAGAATAAAAGCTGGGGCAATGGCGGTCACAGCTTGGGTTTCGTTTCGGCCGGGAGGACTTGAAAGTCACGTGACATGTACGCTGTCCATTAGAAATGAATAGGGGAACAAATGTAGGTAATTCACAATTTCAAGGCCTTTATTGTGAAATCTCTACATTTTGCGCTGTTGACCAACGTAGCTATTTTACATTTCACTGTGAGACTGGGTTGGTGACACCAGGGACCCAAAAAGACGTAATTTGGTATTAAAAAGTGAACCTTGTAAAATCTTTAAAATCTCCAATCACTGTTTTTATCTTAAATACCTTCACATCCCTTAACACATTTAGACATATTATCTTAAATACATTTGGACATATTATCTTAAATCTGTCTAAATCTACCTGTAGTAGTGTAATTTTCAGTGCAGCCATTCTTCATCCGTCTAAATGTCTCAGTGGTTGTGGCTCTTTTTATAAGCATGTTGTGTATTTGATGTACTTGCATTGTACATTGTGTTTGTGTTGTTTTTGCTTTACATTTTTGTTTGAGTTGACGACGTCATTGGAAATGATGGTGCACCCCTCAATGATCTCTCGAGTATAAATAGATAGAACATTTTGAAAAATTTTTGAACATCTCTTGGCCCTGTCATGCACTTAATTTTTTCTTTTCATTCCTCCTCAAGGACTTTCTGGGCCAGACCTTCTGTACCCTTGGAGAAATCATCGGCTCCACAGGAGGGCGGCTGGAGAGGAGCCTCTCGTGAGTCCCAATACATTGTACCATCACTAACAGAATTCTGCCCTCTTTGGTTGTTGAGGTGTTGCGTAATGGGCTGGAAATGATGCACATAAATAAGTCCATGAGAGCGAAAAAATGAAACGAGTCCCCCTCTGTAGCCTCGCTCCATATTTATTGATGACTGCTGTGGAACACAACACAGCACTATATGAGCCATCTCACTCATACCGTGTTTCTAGAATCACCCAGTTTAAATAGCCTCATCTATTACTGAATATTGTTTAATCAGAGTGTGAGAGGCCATGCTGTATCATCCTACTGCATCATTTCACATTCAGCTGTAGTTGAAGTAGTGTTCGGTTTATTGCGACAAAGAAAAACTTTGGATATTGATAGATGGATACAGAATCTACTAATATCTTCTGCTTGTCATACGTGGATGGTAGAAATCAATGTTTTTTTCATCACATAGTATATATCGGAATCACACACAAGTACAAAATCTTACAGTCATGAGTATTCTGCTCATTTACACTGCAGCACACTGTTTTCTATTGAGTGAAAAGATAAATGCTAGTAGAAGTATGTGATGACGGTTAATGACACAGATTTGAACCCATTCTATCCCAAGGACAAGTAACTGAACATGTGAGCTTTAAAAGCTAGAAGTAACTCAAAGTTTAAGACATAATTGGGAAAGATGTACAACACTTTTTAGAATCCAAGGTTTCGATTGTTAATCGTTTCTAACTTGCAGACCAAAACTCAAATAAACTAGATTTAAAACGATGAAAAATCAGAAGGTACACACATTTTGGAAGCTGGCACCAGCAAATGATTGACACTTTAATTTAAAGTTGTTGAGTTCAATAAATTATTGCACCATAAGATACCAACTCATTTTCTGTTGACTGGTGATTTGATCGTTTAGCATAACTAGCTTTCTAGCCGCACTATGTTACACCTGAAGGAACGCTATCCATCTTGAATGCCAGTGTCAGAACTGGATCAAACCAGGTGTCCAGACATTTTACACAAAGCCCCAAGTGTCAGCCTTGTGATGGCACTAAAATAAAACTCACTGGAGGATCGAGTTATTGGGTTACATCATCTCGGGTTGAAAAACTCTGAATTCATCTTGTAGATTATTAAGGGGAAACTTTGGCCCAATCTAGATCCACCCCCTACACCTATCCACTAGTGATGGCCCGTAACGTGCCGAGGCTTCGGAGCGTGTGTCGAGTAATCCCGGACGTTTTTGGTGAAGCGCGTATCGAGACTTGTATCGTTTAGGCCGAATCACGTGACTGATGACGTTCGAAGCCTCGTTTGTTCAAGAAGTGCTTCGGGTATTGCGGATCCACTCGCACTTTGCGGGTTAGTGTTGGCGATTTGTTGGTTTGGGAGTGATGTAGACGTGCATGTTGTATCAACTTGCTGTGACTTTCTTGTGCACCCCTGCCTCCGCTGTACCACGTGAAAGAGTGTTCTCCAAAGCAGGAGAAGTTGTTTCCAAAAGGGGAAATTGTCTGAACCCCAGCACAGTGGAAACATTTTGTTTCTCAATAAAAATTAATCAAATCCTTAACAAGCACATTCATTGCCCCTTATATAACACTGCGACAGTTTGAAAATAATTATTCCTGTCATTATGAGTAATTCCAAAGTTTGACAAAAAATATTTACTGATAGATTTATTAGATTTTTATGTTTTATCATGTTTGATGCATTATACACCAAACAAAATATAAGTTGTATTTATATGAATTAATACATGAACAATACATGAAATGCATTTATTAAGATGTATTGATTTATTTACTTGTCAGTCACTCATTCCCATGGCTGCACTGTTGCAGGACAGTATTGAGTGTATTACAAATTGATAGAATTATCTGGCTATTTAACACTGTTTGACCAGCAGGGGGGGTTGTATTGTGTTGAAATCGGTTCAAATGAAGCCTCGAGAAATGAACCTTTTGGTGAACCATTTGGCTTTAAGGCTTCAAGGCTTCAAAAAGCTTCATCTGGCCATCACTACTATCCACTATCCCTCCATTTGCGCGTTTGCGGGGAGGGCCCGCCATATTGAGTGCCGTCCTGTCAGGTTTCCGGGATAGACAGACAAGAACCCAATAGCATGACACATGAAAAAACAGTTCAGGTTCACAAAAGGCTTTTAATGAGATCAAGATGTCAAACCAGGTAAAACGGTGAGGCAAACAAGTCCAGGGGAGCAGGCAAAGGGGAGAGTCCAAGGTCCAAAAAATACAGAACGGAACAGGCAGGAAGGCTCAACATGATTTGGACCGCTGGAGAGCTAGGATAACACACTAGACGATCTGGCAGAGAACTGAGGGAAATGACTGGGATATATACTGAGGCTGATTGACTAATGAGGAGCAGGTGAGTGTGGGGCAGACCAGGTGAATGTAATTAACTGGGAGTGCAGAACAGGAGGGAGTGGCACAGAAAGTAAACCAGGAAAACAGACAAATGAAAACAAACTAAATACCGGCTGAAGTTGTGACACGTCCCAAACCACCGAGCCTCGAGTGCAAGTGGGTTATAAAGCCCTCGATCACCGAGTCTGCATCGATGTTGGCTCAGCCCTACGTTTGACGCAGGTGTCCGACAATCAAATATGTCCGGAATGGAAGAGCCAACCTAAAAATGAGAGTTCCATGGAGTTTGTTTCCCGAATTATAAATGAAACGTTCTCTTACCTCAAACAGATCTATATTTGATTGATTATTTTCATGCATAGCCCTAAATGACGGAACCGGAGGTTAGCCTACAATATCGGAACGAACATGTTGTTTTACACTTGTTGATTTGATTATGCCACTTGTCTACCGTTAGTGTATTTTCAGGAATGTGGATAAAAGATAAAACGAAGCAGATGAAGAAAATGCCCACAAGTTAATAATGGACAGTGATTATTATTTCCTTATATTGTTAGTAAGATTTGTGTTACTGTTATTTAAAGCCGATGAAGGGTAGTAATAGCGGCGGTGACGTCAGTCAGCTGGAGCGCATGACTTTTCTTATTTATGACCACCCTTGCAGTGCATTATAATTTATGCACGCTAATTAACTGCCGCGATTAGCGGGTCGTAATGGCAGATTTACGTATCATGACAAGTGGAATACATGCTTTAGCAGACTATTGTTCTTTTCCCTGGTTTTGTATGCTGTGCATGTAAAGTTTAAACTATAAGGATAATTTAACAGCGGATCAAACACCCGCCCGTTTTCTCCACTACAGACTGAGCTGGTAAAATTTAGATATGCAGTTAGAGAATGTTTGACAAAAAATAAATTATGCAGCCAAAAAGCATGGGAGTGAGTTTGTTTTTATTCAATACTACATTTTACTCTCACATGCGTAGCCTATATTATTATAGGCTATATGAATGTAAAGAGTGTTTCATCAATATCCTTTCTGAAATGTTCTGTGTACAGGTTTAGCATAAAATAACTAGGACTTGTGATAGCAAAACAGGCCTAAAAATACAAGGTTCTGTTATTGAATTTAAATATTGTCTCTAGGTTTCTTCCTGTTTCCGTCTGACAGGGGCGAGGGCTTGCCAAAGTCGCACCGTTGTTATACCCTCACCCTTAATGATCGAGTGGCACTCCACGGCCGCGAGTGTGACTCCACAGCGAGTGACACTCACTCACGGAGTGGGAGTGCCTAGGGAATCATTTGGGATTGGGCCTTTGATCTGCTTGTGGCACTAGAGTGAAAGTCAGGGGGTCATCAAAGTGATTAGGAATTAACCCCTGGGACCATCAGATTTCAATCTATCCAATACCTGAGGGATTTCAGTCTGGACCAAGTTGTCGACGGACCGACCAACAGTCAATGGCTACAGTAGATCTGGCACAGCTAAAACTATGAATCCTTTCACTCACATCTCACTGTCTTTCTCAGTAAATGGAGATGTATTCTAACGTACAATGGTTTGTATTTGCTATCCAAGTCAGCTAATTTGCACTCTCAAACTGTCAAAAGCAAATGGGTCTGGAATCGTAGTACAGTATATTAATCACTGCCTACTGAATACAGCTGGACTTGGTGTTGACTGCAGTCAGCTAGGAGCTATGATGTAAAGCCCCTGCAGCTGCCCCCTGCCAGTAGCACTATTGACATGTTTTAGAAAAGACTATCATGCTCAGACAAGCAATCCGCCTGTGATGGTGCAATATCCACCCACACAGTGCTGGCAAATGATGGTTAAAGAGAAAACGCAACGGGAGTTGAAATGGGAGAGCATAAAGTATTTTACTATTTGGCATTATTGGAATGTAAAGTGAATGTGATGCCAGTAGACACATGCATTTTGACACAAAAAATGGCAAAATTATAAAACAATTATTGAGGGAGACATCCAAGCCATACCTTCTGCACAACTCCAGTAGTGTTCTTTTTAAAGCCTTGACTATTCTCTCTTTTTAAACTCTGTGATACAAACAGTATAAGGTGATTACAGATGTTTCCCTCCCTTTCAAATTAGGTGGAGTTTTAAAGACAAGGACAATTACTCACATTTATCACAAACATGTCATATGTTCTATTTGATTAATCATCTCATCCCTGTATCCATTAATGGAATTCACCTTGAGGAGAGAAATGAGAAAAGAGACATACGTGAAAGGTTACATACAATATGACCCGTCTGAAAGATTGGTATAATGACTTATTCGGTGATTAATGGGGGACAATGGAGCTTCAAGACTCTGACAGGGGGATTGTCCGACATTGACAGCCAGATCCATCCATTAAATAAGAGTAGGACCCTAGAAGTGTGCTTGCAGCATGCTGGAGACGCTACATTTTAATTTAAACAAGTGAATGTGCAAGTCAAAAACAAAACGTGACCGGATGTGCAAACCTTTGAAAATCAAATAAATCAGCTGTTTCATACTCTCAATCTTGTAAAGTAAGAAAGTCTGCTGCTCTTAGAGTTGGTGATAGTTTGAGAACCTTAACAAGAGAACAGTGTGGCCAATTGTGTGAGTGACTTTGCATGATTGCATGACCAATTAAAAAGCTGTTCAACTAAAAACTCAAATTCATGAAGTTAAAGCTATATGCGTAACTTTTTCCTATAAATGAGTGTTGCTAAAGTTCAAGTCATCCCCAAACAAAACGAGTTGACACAAAGTTCATTAGCCTATCAGCTCCACAACACTCTATTTCTCAGTATGGCAGCGTTTACAAACTGGCGTTTAAGTAAAAGGTCTCATCAGTCTACCAAATTATGCACATCAACCCCTTTGTTAAAGATATGGCCTTTTAGCTGCTAAATGCTCCACAATGTTCACCAGCTGATCAGTAATTATAGGTGTTATTGGATTGCTGGGCAGGTAGCATGCAGGAAAAGCTGATAAAGCTTACATACTTTTTATGATATTCCACTGAAACGGCTGCCTGCTGAGAGCTGTAAGAAGCCAATAATGAGATAATGGAGGTTTGTCGCTTACCGGGCGAACCCCTTAACATTGTGTGGTCATTTGATCCTTTTCTATATAACAATAACTACAAGTGCAGATTTAACATTCTGCCTCCATTCATAAAAAGAAAGGGATAAATGTTATATATGCACTACCATTTCATATTCTATTCGTAATCCAGTTGTACTATGTCAGCTTTAGGCGGACATTTCATATTCCATAATCTCAACACATACTTTTGTTATCTCAATTGTTTTTCTTCATACATACAACAATCCTAAAATATCTGAGAGCAAAAATTCCCCCCTGGCCTCAATTCTCTTAAATGACAAACATACATTTAGAATGAAAAAAAAACAGCCCAAACACACAAAATAACAGAGCAGAAATACATAACTGTCACATTATTCCTTATGGATCCCTCTATTCTGCTCATGTCCATTGCTTTGTCCCAGATATTCCTGCTTCCCCCTCTACCTCTTGCCCTCACCCCCACCACAAGCAGCTTGGCTCTTCTTGACGTCCTGAAAGATTTAACAAGAAGGAAAAAGAAAGGAACCGAGGGGAACATACTGTAAATATACAAAAAGTGTTTCGGGGGAAAAGGTTAAAAATGAAAAGAGGGAAAGGAAGCAATAAGAGACCGACCTGCGGAGCACAATCACTATTCCTCCCATATGGTCTGACTCTGACGGGCTGCCTGCAGGGAATAGACAGACGTCTGGAGCGGCCGATAGATCTGACACAAGCAAAGCCTAAGGGGATAAAAAAAAAAAAGAGGATGGAGGGATGAAGGAAGGTAAAGGTGTAGAGATAGGAAGAAAACAGGAGTGTGTGTGAAAGAGAATGACAAGGTGTAAAAGATAGGTCAAAAATAAAATGAAGAAATGAAGGGAGGATGATTGAAGTTGGGATAAGGCAGTTGGTGTGATTGAATGAAGGAAGATAGATGATGGTTAGAATACATTTTAAAGAGGGACAGGAAGATGTTGTGAGGTCAGGTGTTAGTGAGTTACTTGACCAACTGAATCCTATGTACATATATGTACTGCTGTCAGTTAGATTCAACAAATTGTGGAGCAACTTGTAAGACACACACACACACACACATTCCTACCCTGCCAACAGTGGACTATTGGTCTACATTGACCAAGTGTGGACCTCTATTTTTGGTCTTTTTAAAAATACAAAAACTCAATACAGAAATTGCACACGTTCAAAAATGTGTAATGCATTGTGTCATGTTATTTCAAATGGGTTCTTTTGAAGAAGTTGCCAAGAGGGGTCTTCAGCAATATCTACTGTAGCCTACATATCAAAGAGGGGATTCCATACACTGCAGCAGAGGAGCTGTCTGTGCCTATCGTTTCACTCAATGAGTGTTTGCTTGCTTAAAGACACAAACACACACACACACAAAGTCCAACACATACAGTATATGGTCCTGGTAGCCTCCACATGTTGGTGGGTGTATGTTTTTATAGGTCAACACTAGTTTTAGAAACGGGCTTCATGCTGCGTGGCGAACCAAGCACTCTTTCCTCTTACCTGTGTGTTTCCATGGTAACCAATGGGGGCTATTAGCCGAGGCGGTAAAAGTATAGCAACGATCCAAAAGGCACCCTTTTGAAAAAAATATATGGGGAGCTCAGCAGGATGTATTACATGTACACCCATATAGTATGACCACATACCATAGCAGACTTTTAATTTTTTTAATGGAATAGGCTACATATTTGGCACACATAGCAGATGTATAAACAATCTATAACTTTTTAACTAACAACATCAACGTCACTTGGCGGTTGACAAGGAAGCAAACATCAAGACAAATCACCCATTTGACAATGAAAACTGGAAAATGAGGCAGCTCCATTAAGTATTCCACGCGCTGCCAGGTGCCCAGATGTAGATTGATGAGGCGGACAGTGGCCTAAACAAGCTATCGCATGGATTGTTATGTCGCTGGGTGTATGAAGGCAAACACCGTGTCATGAAAATTAGATCTGTCTGGATTTCGTTGTGAGACATTGGTCAATTCATAAGGGGAAGGGTGTGTAATTGGGAGCAGTTGGTGGGATGCCTTCTGCTCTGTCACATGGACAAAGACCAACACACATAAAGTATACTTTACTAATGCAAACTGAATTTCGGGGGGGGGGGGGGGGAATTGTCAGTCACCCAAAAAAATCTGGTATCTCTGCTCCATGAGAGGTAGCAAACATTGACAGATTGCAGGCAGTGTTATTTCACTGCTAATGAGCTACTGCCAGTGGAGGAGACGTGAGCGTACACTGTGGTATTCTGTTGCAATACACTATAGGAGGACAGACAGGAAGGAACGCATTGTTAGAGAAAGTGGCTTCTGCTGAATTAAGCCATGACCAGATGTCAACAGATTGTTTTATTAAGACAGATGTCCATTTCCTTGTATTGTAGAGCTATCCAGGGTATAGTTATATATTGATATATGCTCTATCAAAGTATTAGACATGTGTTATAAAGCAATGACATTGTTTGTTTTCTAACCATGATAGCATTATGGCTATAAGGATGAAAAATCAGTCTGTAAAAGCAGCTTCATGGTGGAGAGAGGAAAACCAGTCAACCACAGTATACTATGGTGATTCCATGACTTGACCCGTAGTACTACAAGCAGGTCAAAGTTTTACCTGAATCTACATGATGGGTTGGCAGGTTTGCTTTTATAGCTCTTCACTGTAGTAAGCATATCTGCTGATCATGGTAATCAATTAGCATTTGCTGTATATTTATTAAGGAGGATGTAGTTGTCAGTTGGCATTAGGTGTTTCAGATAGTGAAAGAAAGATGTCTTAGCTTTTTTTAAAGATATTTTGGTAACGCTTTATATTACGTAGACACTCATCAGCATTAATTGATGCTTAATTAATGCTCAGTTCATCCTGAGTTAATGTAGGACTCATGTAAGACTCATGGAGGACTCAGCCATGAATGAATGGTTACTCCATCAGTAACTAATCAGAAGTCAGTCTTAATTACAGACTGAGTCTTTAAAGGCCTACTTCACCGGTTTGAATATGAAGGTGTATTGAATTCTGAGATCCTATGTAGTATAAATGTGCAAAAAAAATTAAAATCGGTTCATCCTAGCCTGAGAAAAGGCAGAAAGAGTGTTTTTTTTAACCCTATATTTCTCCTTTTCGTGACATCACAGAAAGAGAAATATAGGGTTAAAAAAAAACGTACTCGTAAATATTACTGTGATGTCACAGTAAAAGACATCACAGTAATATTTACAAAGTAAGTTTTTTTTTAACCCTATATTTCTCTTTCTGTGATGTCACGAGAAGGAGAAATATAGGGTTAAAAAAACACTCTTTCTGCCTTTTCTCAGGCTAGGATGAACCGATTTCAATTTTTTTCGCACATTTATACTACATAGGATCTCAGAAATCAATACACCTTCATATTCAAACCGGTGAAGTAGGCCTTTAATGATCATTGCTTACCTAAGACATCTATTACAGATTAACTCAGACATGTTTCTTAAAATGCATTAATTAATTAATTACCATCACTGAAAACCGTGAATTTGAAGTCCCATACATTAATTAATAGTTATGTGTCCCTCTAAGTAAAGTCACAACATTATGATATATTTATAGATCATTACCTAACGATGAACTAAGACGGGTTAAGAGCATGATTTCACTTTAATGTGGTAGCATGGATAACCATTTTTTCTGGAACCAAAAGCTTTGCAGAAGCCTTCCAGGTAGACTTCTTAATAACCAAAGTAATACATTTTGTAAAATTCATTATTGTTCTTCAAATGATTAAGTTGTTTAGATGAGGAAATGTTATGAAATAAGATTTGTTCAGCTGTGCACAAGCACCTTCCAAGGCTCGGAAGTTGCCAGGTCTAATGGTTAGAAATAAGTAAAAATGTGTCAACTAAACTTTTACACTCAACACATACTTTGACCTTTTGAAATTTAGAAGACATATTAATGTTGGTTTCTTCAAATATTGTATTTCTGATTAATCAATTTCAGTTAGCCTTATACATAGGATATGCTTTATTTTTTAGGAATAAATAGGCTAATTAAATTACTGATATGCCTATTGATGTGACAAGTAGGCGGCTAATAGTCTCATCAATCCATTCAATTCAACCTTTTCTCAGAACACACTGTCAAGATTTTTATTTCGTTAATGATATATTTGTTTTTGTAAATGCCCTCATCCAGTCATGTTTTTTCTCACTAAATACAGGACGTTACTAGACAGATCTGGCAACCCACATTGAAATAGTCTATTTTTTTACCAAGCTGAAAAAACAATTATGGGGGTTTAAGTATTCTCCACATTTTAAATAAGGTTAAAATGCACGGAACAGCAACCACTCTATCTCTATATAGAACATTTGACAACACATGGGAGGTGCAAGATCCTCCAGAGCTGCACGTGAAGTTGAGAGGAGCACCTCAATCCTCTCTTATAAAAACCAATGGGCCGTGAAGACGTCGAAGAAAACCACTGGACAGAAGCCACACTGCACACGGAGACGAACACCATGTTAACGGGCCGAAATGGACAGGCAGACAGACGACAAAAAGAGGTTAGCAAACTAATTGCAAACTATCAGCTCAATATTGTTCTTATGATTTTTATTGCATGAAGTAAAGTTAGCGGTGACATGTTAGAAAGCATTCTTAAAAAGGTAGGCTACGTCTACATTAAGCTAACGTCATGTTAGCTTAATGGTTTTGTTTGCCTGGAGTAACGTTAGCCGATTGGATAACAAGCTAGCATGGTTATAGTCCATGGGCCAAGTCCCAAAATGTCTCTTATTGGTAGGCTAAAATCTGGGTGGACACATTCTAGTTGTGATTTTTTATATCCTATACATCCCAAGAAGAGGTTTTGATGTGATAAACCTTTTATATTGGTAGCTTTTGTTTTTAGTTGTTATCCCCTCTCAAAGTATAGGATAAGTGTAATGGAGAATATTACCCTATTCACTGCAGGTGAATAGGGTAATATTTTTTACTTATAGATATCATCATGAAACTTTGCCAGTTGATTACTAACATTAAAACAATTATTTTTCAAATTAAATTTTTTTCATAAATGTTTGAATAAATGTGCAAATTTGGCAATATCGAACTAATCATGTGAGAATTGTTTTCTCTCTTCTTTATTTTTACAACGTATATGTGTTCAAAGTTTTTACAAAACAGAATATGGATAAAGGTTTGTTTTTTTTCATTTTATAAATAAAAAAATATTATCAAAAATAGTGTTGCCTTTTCAGCATGTTTTTAAGAAGAAATTGTATCACTGATCAGACAATTAACAACATATGAACAAACCCTTCTGTAATGACTTTCAGAATAGTGCTAGAAATTATTATGGAACGTTAGATATAAGTGTTTGAAAAGTTAATTTGTGATACATTTTTGATGATGTTTGCACACACTTTTTGTTCCTGTCTTTCAGTAAAATCTCCTGAAGAGTTGATCGAGCGTTACTACAAGGTCCTTGGGCTTGTCAAGGGTGGCTCTGCCAAATGAGATGCCTACAGCAAGATGAAAGTTGACAGGAACACAATTGTGTATCAATCAGCAATTGCAGATTAGCAGCATTCAAGCTAGTAAATGAAGATTGCTTGATATTATTAAATATTTTTTGTGTATGTTCATTAACCTTCCTCCTGTGTTAACTTCCTGCTACCATCCATGGTGTTAGCGGGTAGGTTTCGACCCGTGTCTGAAATCAGCTGTAAAAAACACTAAAAACAATTATCTATCATCCAGTTTGTTTCTCATCTCTTGGTTACCTTGTTAGGATCCCTTATCCATGAAAATATTGTTTTTAATATTTTTGGTGTAGGACACTGGGCCTTTTTTTAGTCAGTATGCGCCTCAATTTCAATTAAAAAAATTGTAAAATTAACCTCAAGAGAATCATATAAATAAATATTTGGTTGTTGTGTTACCTGATTATTACTGAGGGGTATGAGAACACATTTCTTAACAAAATTTGTTTTATTTATTTTTTCATATTAATATTATTGACCTTTTTAACATCTATGGTGTTACTGGTCAATTACGAACCATATATATATTTATTTCAGAAAAGAGCAAAACAACTTTTATTTCAGCATTATACAAACACACAATGAAAACCAGAACAAGTCACAACACAAAATATAGATTTGTAAGGTCAAATAAACAACAACCAATCAACAAATCAAACCAATCGAAATCAATTACTAGTTCCAAAACTAGTAAAAAAAAACAGAGTAAAAGTCTCTGTGTGCATATGTTTGGTTGTGTGTTCAGATGTGTGACAAAAAGCAACACTTTTAGTGTTCTTTGCAGAGATATTTCTTGAAGGTAAAGCACAATACTTTTATCTTTCTGTCCTTAGTGCTTCGGCAGACCTGACACCTGTTATTTATAGAATCAGGTGGCCATTTTCACCAAAAACATGATCCAGAACGTGGCTCACTGTATATCTCCTCATTTTTGAATACTGCAAATAGGAGATGTGCACTCTTCAAGTCACCAACTCTATATTGAATTGACCTCACATGTCTGGATATGCCCGTCTGTTTGTTTTGGTTTTATGCAGGTATAAGGGCAAAAAAAGTCAAAATGAGAACCCCCCCAGAGCTCACATGATTGGGAGAGGAGCTGACTGTCATTGTGTTGGCTGACAGTGCACTTAAGATTTCAGTTTCGGCTCTAGTTATTGTTTTTTACATCTTATTCTATAACCGGGTCGAAAACGACCCTAACACCACCAGTGTTATAATTTCCACCAGAGCATTTTATAATTAAGTGAATTTTTTTTTAAATTTTTTATTTTGTTGAAATAGAGGTTCCTGACAAAGTCAAGAAATCTTGATGCAATAAACAAAATGTAAGTGGTTCTTTTATGCATTTGAAATCCATAACGGGTCGGTGGCGACCCTAACACGAGAGGAAGGTTAAACAGAAATTGTTAACGTTTTAGGTAGAAACTACTTTGAATACAATAAAACTGTTAAAATCCCAAATGATGGTCTTCAATTAAATGAATATAGTAGCGTATGTTAAATCACGACGGGAATGCAGACCTGTATATTATAACTGTTTTGTACTGATATTTGTCACCACCGTCTGAAAGAGAAATCATGCTCTTAAACCGTCTGAGTTAATCATTAGGTAATGATTTGCAAAAATATTATAATGTTGTGGCTTTACTTACCGGGGCACATGACACTTAACTAACCATTAATTGACATGGTTTCCCATGCTACCAATGTTCTTAGCCCATCTTAGTTAATCATTAGGTAATGATTTGCAAAAATATCATGTTGTGGCTTTACTTACCGGGGCACATGACACTTAACTAACCATTAATTGACATGGTTTTCCATGCTAATATATTAAAGTGAAATAATGCTCTTAAACCGTCTTAGTTCATCGTTAGGTAATATATCATAATGTTGTGACTTTACTTAGCGGGACACATAACTATTAATTAATGTATGGGACTTCAAATTCACGGTTTTCAGTGATGGCAATTAATTAATTAATAGTATTAATACATTTTAAGAAACATGTCTGAGTTGATCTGTAATAGATGTCTTAGGTAAGCAATGATCATTAAAGACTCAGTCTGTAATTAAGACTGACTTCTGATTAGTTACTGATGGAGTAACCATTCATTCATGGCTGAGTCCTCCATGAGTCTTACATGAGTCCTACATTAACTCAGGATGAACTGAGCATTAATTAAGCATCAATTAATGCTGATGAGTGTCTACGTAATATAAAGCCTTACCGATATTTTAAAGATATTGCAACAGCTCAGCTAAAAAGGCGTTCCGACTTATCATTATTTTCTTTCCGTCAGAGTAGTTCAAAGTTTTTTTTTTTAATTAAAATTCCAATCTTTACAATACAACGCGTGCTGTATCTCTCTCGCTCTCTTTCTTCCTTATTACTTATCTCTCTTCCTCACAGACACCCCCATTCACACTAGTGTCGTCATTGTCTGTCCCCTGTGGTTTGTGTCCTATACTGAAAGCTCAACTGCCATCTGGTGTGGCTGTTCATGTCTCATCTGGCCGGAATGTTAAACCTTATCGGCCCCAAAGTCAAACAGAGTATATGACATTTAAACTCGCCCCCTGCTGCAAATGTGATTTAACAGTATAGTTCCTCCGTGTCAAAATACAAGACATGTTTGAGTTCAGTTCTATCTTGTAAACCAAAGATATGTTTGCAATTGGCTCTGTTTGAGCGAGTGGAAATTAGATTAGAGCTAGTTTTATGCTTGCCAGCTTTGAGCATCTTGGCAAATAATGTGACAATGTTGTTGTGTGACAGTCATGGATGCAGGCTGCACCTCTAGTCTTTCAGCAACACTGTTGAAACAACAGAAGATTTGGAGTGGAAAGAAGTAGTTTTTTTTGGCTAAGATGTTTTGGAGAGCTTGATCACAGCTTTTGCTACAAAAACAGCAAATGTTTTATCATTATACATTTTTCTCCAGGTTCTGGTTGTTCTTAAATGACAGTATTAACTATTTAATTTGTTCTGCAATACTATTAACAACTAAACATCCAAATTTAATGACAGCAATAAACAAACATCACAAGGATGGTGGAAACAGCAATCGTATAGGCATTATCATCGCATGGAAACATACAGTCATTACTGTTACTTCTCCATACGGCCAGACTTCAACTAACAATAACAAATTAACTCTTAGAGAGCTAGCAGAACTTGTGTATAAATCATAAAAGACGTGCAAAGTTCATGTACAGTACGTGTAGGCTCACTAATGAAAGTAATTTGTACCAATAAATCAATTTAAATATCGCATTGGCCCCTCAAGCATAAATGAGCTGTCTGTGTTGCAGGCTCATTTATGTGGTGACAGATGCTTGTTGGCTGTATTGAATATAACAACTTCTTGTTGCTTCTGACCTTATCTGTCCTCACCTCATTCTAAAATGTCACTAAAGCCGGCGGCAAAGCACGGCCGGCTGTCATATTGAGCTGTGTTTCACTTTATTATGTCTGACAGTGTTGTAAAAATCTTTAAATCATTGCTCTACCTGCAGCTTGGTAATGACTGCAGGTCAACATAGTGTTTATGAGCCACAATAGGATTTCATGCTCATTCCGTCGACCGACAGCAGATACAGAAAAATATGCAAATGTGAACAACTCTTATCGTGCAAGCGGAGGTTTGGGCTGTCTCCCACCTTCCATGCACCGCCTTTCTCCTGCTCTCTCATTCTCTCCCACTAGTTCTGTGCGAAGACATAGTGCATCATCAAAGTGTCATTTATGAATTCATTCTTCATACAGACTTATACAGTTTACAATATGTATATAATGAGGTGGAAGCTGCTCTGGGAAAAAATCGTAAAGATGGTGGAGTGTTGGGAAGTGCTCAGTACACAGATTGTGTGGAGAGTACACACACAAACACAGACACTTTTCTAGGCACTCAAAGTGCTTTACATGATTCCAGGTTCCATTCATTCACACAGAGTGGTGGTAGTTAACGGTGGTAAACTACGATAGTAGCCACAGACTGGCGGAAGCGTGGCTGCCATTCAGCGTCTACAGCCCCTCCGACCACCACCTCAACCATAGAGCAGTCATACACATCCACACGAGGCAAGGAGAGTGTCGTTCCCGAGTACACAACAACCATGAAGCAAGTGGCAGGGCAGGGATTGAACCACCAACCCTTTGATCATTGGCCGACGCACTTAACCACCTGAGCCACAGTCGCCACAGTCATATTAACGCTTCTTTTAATCAAAAGTCAATAATAAGTAGGACTAGGGTCACAATGATAATAGCAATAATGTGGCAAATACGGCATGTTAGATGAGACATGAAAAACCTATATTTGTAAAGCCTCTCCCAAGAAGTTAATCAGTGATATCCCATTCTGCATTGTTAGGTGAAAATTGACTATTTGCACAAGGAAGCTTCCACATGGATGGCTGAGTCTGGCCTGAGCTAGATAAATTACTGGGAACGTTCCCAGAAAACAAAACCAGACAGAAAAAGGCCTGTATGCTCTGGGACATTTTTTAAATGACAGCAAGGACCCCAGGATTACCCAGCGTACTGTCAAGAGACTAGACTTCATGCCACCTCATTAATGGGAGATGGCAGTTTATTCTGTTGTATTTCCCCCCAAGCTGTTTACAGCTAACGAGATAGCTCGCAGCTGCCTCAGTTTGATGGTACTCTACCTTGGTATTGTAGAAGATTTTTTAAGCAAGAATTCTAAATCAGTGCACCGGGTGTTGTTTCTTTCCATCACATCATTCAAGCTCACAGCATTTTACACACTTCTTAAAACTTCGAGCTCTAACAAGTCTCTGTGGCCTCAAATAATGAGAAGCAAACAGTGGTGTTTCTAGGTGTAAAAAACAGGTGGGGCTCACAAAAAAAGGGTGGTCTGGGGGTCCCCCCCAGGAAAAACTTGAGCTTTAAAGACACTGTTTCTCGCATTCTGGCGATTTTATAAACACAAAATGAGTTGTTCACATCATTGTGCACTTTCACATTTTAGCCAAAGAAGGAAAGGATTGCTCCCTTCATCTTTACTAACAGTTAAGTAAAAAATAGACAGGAGAAAAGTCAATGTGCCGCTACAGTCTTTGGCCTCCGACAGCCAGATACAGAAATTTCATGTTGAGGTGATAGCTGACTATTATCGTTTCTCTTGCGTGACATAACCTACACAGTACACTTGAATGAGGACTGGATATTGAACGATCAAAAAATGTATATCAATTTCAAATAGATTATGCAAACTGCAAATATTCAATTTTTCTCAAGTGGAGCAAAAACTCCCGGTGGCTCCAGCAGCAGCTGTGTGCAGCGTGAACCTCAAACTGCATCTTAACTAACTGAGTCAAGTGACAACACGGCATCGGACTAACTTAGTAAAGCCTCATTCACGCAGCCTTTGTGACGTTATGGTCACCGAGTGGACTCAATGTGGCTACACATCACAGACAATCTGCTGAAGTACTTCTTCATTTTCTGACGACAAAACAGCTCAATAATTCCTAATAAAAATAAGAGGCTTTATTAAACGCTTTCCATGCGCAGGTGGTGGTTATAAGAGAGAAGCTTTCGTTTCAGCACTGCTATATGATTAACTATGAGCATAAAATAAATGCTGCCTCTCAAATGCCTTGGACAGCAGTGAGGATGAGCCACTCGTGATCGCTCACTTTCAACAGCTTCATGGAAATAATATTCTAAAATTTTCACGTTATATTCTAACGAAAATTCGTTTAATGCTGTGATTTTAAACAGACAGATTCCGTTCAGTAGGTAGGTTGCGCGCTGCAGGCTGCTGCACGTTCCCCTAATGACCAGTCGCCACTGGAAGCAGAACAGGCCTAATACTTGTAATATCTAGCAGGGGAACAGCATGACTTTATTATTCTGTAGTCAAATGGAGCAGTCGAGGCTCGGACAAATACTCCAGAGTCCAGAGGCAGTTGAAGTTTCTGGTGGGGGAAGCTGGCGGGGGTGAGGTTAGATACACTGAGTAGATATTCATAATTAATAATCTCACTGTAGTAGCCTGCTGCAGCTGGCTGGAACATGAGCGATATAATCGGATGGATCTAAAACACATTATGGAAGGCAGTGTATTATTAAAGACCGTCACTAGATTTTACTTTATTTTGATAATCCTTATCTTTTCCCTCATACCTCTTTCCTTTTGTCTTAGGGTGAGACATGCAGCAAAACGTTTTCGAGCACTGGTAAATTTTGGATTTTTTTTTGTCTATTTTGCTTCCATAAAATGTCCTCTTTCAGACTTGTATAAATCAAAGGTCTACATGTACATTAAGGTGTTCATTTGACTAAACTATCGGTTTGCATCTGTAAAAGCTTAACTTCTAAAGCACAAACATCAAATACATTTTTATTAGCACTATTATGAAGGTTATTGTGGAAGGATTTCTTCATGTAGTATGTTGTTAATTGTCTGATTTATGAGACCTTTTCTACATTAAACATTTTTTTTTTAAGACTTGTTCATAGTATTTCTTGATTTATTAAAAACAATATTGTATCCAAAATCTGTTCTGTAAAAATAGTGATATAAAATATGTTCTGAAAATTAAATAAAGATTCTAGATAGAGATAACTCTGGCCTCATCCAACATCTAGATTTTTTTAAACAAGCACATTTACAAATTATTAGTTAGGTATTGCCACAGTTGCATAGTAATCAACTAGAAAAGTTTCATGATGATATCTTAGAAATGTGTCCTTACATGTTCACTACCTTTCCCTTTTCTCTCACACTTGTCAGTTGTCTTGCTCCTCCTTCTCTTTCTGTATTATCAAAGCTAAATAAAGCTAGGCCATGTCCTTTGATGGAGCTGTTATCATGCAGTCTCCTTTATCGTGGCACTGAACTGGGACACAGTTGAAGTATTTAAGCTCAGTGAACAGCCAATTTACCTTCTGTCTTTGTCTCAGTCGCCCCACTACAGCACAAGTTTGCAGATTTTTTTTTACAAAAGGACCCCTTACAAAAGCACAAGGGCTGTTATGAAAGACAGTAATAATTGCCAAAAGTGAGCATTGTCATGCTTTTTACTTTCATGCTAAGACGCTATTCCAATCAAGCTGTACTGAATTGCAAATGATTTTAACGTGGTAATATGTGCTGCCAAGAAGGTCCAAACACATTGTGGTTAGTGCGATGCAATTTAACTTAGCTGTCATTGGAGCTGTCACTGTGGAAACAATGGATGCTCTTTAAATACTTTACAAAAGCACAGATGGCTCAAATATTCCTCTGTTACTCGAGCTTTAGAATTAAGCTTGATGACAGATGTAAAGCGACAGAGTCCAAGGACATAAACTAATATCCAATGACATGGACGTTATTGTTTTGCTGTTTCGATACACTGTTTTTAAATCAGTGCTGGTGTATGGAAACACTTCTTATTCAATGACCAACCCCAGTGATTGAAAAACAACGATTGTTCATTTCAACCAGGAGAAATCTTAATGTATCACAGATTTAAAGAATAAGAAAACTCGTTATAAAGAGTCTCTGGCTTTAAAACCCCATGGGGTTGTGCAGAATAACTCTTGTGATGGAGTCTAGACACAAGGGGGGGGGGGGGGGAGAAGGGGAAAGACTTTTGATAGGTAGAAGGATACCTGGGCCCTGAATGGAATGAGGACAAGTAGAGGAGGGTTGCATCCATCAAACCGAAATGACAACTGACAGCGCAGGAAGATGACAGTTTTAAAATGTGACACCAGTGAGAGGATTGGCCCAAGGGGGTCATGGAGAAAATGCTGAAGTCAAGCGGAAAGTGAATCGTTGATTGAGATGTAAGCCAAAACAAGGGAGAATGAGAACTATTTGAATAAAGTTAGTAAGTAAAATGTATTTTCAGTGGCACCTTTTAAGAGTGTTATGAAACCACCATTGAATCTGATCTGTATATCTAGGTTGTTTTTTTGTTGCCCATGGAATCCCTTGTATATGTATAGTATTGTGACGTATTAAGATGTTATTAGAATAAGTTTGAATGTTGTTTACATGCCAATATCACTTCTGTCCAAGGCTCTCTCTTCATTCGCATGTGTCATTTTCTTTCTTTCTCTCTCTCCTCCACCCCCTGTCATCATCCTGTCATTCCGAAAATGATAACAAAGCAGCTGCCAAGCTTTGCAACCTGATGGTTAGCCCTCTTTTTTCTCACACTCCTTATCTTTTCCTCCTTTCCCTTTCTCAGTCTACTCATTACACATCCACAACTTCTTTGTTCACTTTCTCCCTCTTTAGGGACGATTCAGTTGATTGTTCTTTCTGCACAGTCAGTTCAGTCTGGAGAAGAAAAAACCTTTACAAACTTTAAGGTTGTAGAAAATAAAAGACTTAGGGTGTTATGGAAGGGTTCTGTACAATAAATGCATTAGAAATTAATTGAACAGTTGGTCTAAAGAAGGCACACAATGCATTTTGTGCAGAGACAATTGCAAAGACAACTGTATTTGTAAAGAAAAATCATTGCAACATGATTATTTGACTTTTCAAGCAGTAAAATATTTTCAAATCGAATTCACTCAGTGATGATAAATCTTAAACTGTGGCTGATTATAGCTATTGTAAGAAATCCTTGTACAAAAATGCCTCTGTTATTGACTGTACTAAATCAGTATACTGACTTTATGCCTCTTCTATATTTTAATTGCCATAGTGATGTATGTGATGTTGGTTTTGCATTCTGGACTGGTAAGATAAACATGAACAGGAAGTTGAACGATCTTGAATTTGCATTGTTTCCACATCCAAGGTGTCCTAGAGAGAGCTACTTAACCCCTCTGCTGCTCAACTGCAGCTCCAGAGTGGCCAGGTTGTTTTAGTTGGCTCGAGACTTTGTTCTCACAGCATGCATAAGTTACTTCAGTAGAAATAGTAATTTAATTAAATCACCATCTTTTACAAGGTGCTACATTTTTATTTAAATTGCAGCACTTTAAGATGCACACACTGCATAACCCACTGTGTGTGTGTAGATAACTGGCCTGATATGTGTTAGGAATAGTGAGACAAAAATGTGTTTAAGATCCATGGGACATTGCTGCGTGATTCTGACAGTTTGTTCCCCGTCTTTTTTAGTGAAATGTGAAAATTAAAAAATATATTTGGGAAATAAATATTAAGAGTTAAATTGATTTCACTGTGTTCACTGTTGCACCCAATTTTAGAAATGATGTTAGGAAGAAAGTTCTGAGCTGTATCTTGTTAATATGACAATTAGTGTCTTGAGCTGTCACCTATCACAATATCAGCTCATAGCCTCAAAGCTATAAATGACATCTCCTTGGTATTATTTAGGTCATACTACAATTACCCTACGACTCAAACTTCTCTCCATCTATCATTCTCTTTCTTCTGACACTCACAGTGGGATTCCGGGGAAGAAGTGTGGAGTCATTATCTTTGCTGCGGAGGAGCTCAGTAACTGCAGGGTCAGTACACACACACACACACACACAAACTCACACACACACATATATATATATATATGAACACACTGTGGAGAACATTGATCAGAGGGTTTGAGAAATGTTTTTAACATGATTTAAAGCATTACAAAGAGGGGACCTGAAAAATGTCTTCTCTTGACTCGGCAGTCCACTGTTGGTGAATGTGTTACAACACTGAAGTCCACTGTTACGCTAGTGTGCAAGTGCACACACTCACTCTCTCTCAAACATGCACACAACCAATTAGTCACTGGAATAATTTCATATAGTCTGCATTTTTTATTTGCCGTTTAATCTGTTGCTATAATAGCAAATACACTCAAACTATATAATGATGGGCCAACTTTTTGAAAAAAACAAATCGTGAAATATAACCACGTGTATTAAGTTTAAGAATTCAACAAAACAGAAAATTGCAATGTGACATTTGAGTAGTTTTGGGTCGTGTGGGGTTTCAGGGCACATACTTGACTGAATTGGTGGATTCCTCCTTAGCTTAGCTCATTAGCCTAATGGAGCTATCCTCTTTAGCTGAGGCTGCAGTGGCTTGTAAATTCACCCCGCGGACAGGGTGACGGCCCCGGGGAGCGCAGGAGCTTCTCACCGCTGAGAGAGCAGCCGAGCCGCGCATTACTTACTCTCCTTATGGAATACTCGTCTACACGTGTGCAAACACAGACAGGTCTGTTACCGATGGATAGTGTCCGAAATTAACTTTGATTATCACACAAGCGAGAAAAGCCTGGTGCGGTTGGGCGGAAGTAGTGTGATGGAAGTGCAGCGGGGCTAGAAAGCGCTAAGTGTTTCTGCTTCAAAATAAAAGTCAAAGTTGACTTTGATTTATCACATTTCACCAATTAAAGGCTTTTAATGTGAAGTTACGCTGTAGGAAATCTTCGGTTTAATTAACAGTAACTTCAGTGCAAGCTACATTTATAGTTTCTGTCGTAAAGAGTGGGATTTGCAACATAACGAAATAAACAATATTGCATAAAATGAAACGATAGACGTTTTTGTTTTTTGTCAGACGATATATATCATCATATCGCACAGCCCTAGGTTAACCATCATTGAATTGCCCGTGAGAGGGAGGTCTCTCTAGGTCGTCCTCAGACGAGCCCTCCATCGTTGCTTCCAGTCATCCCGATTCCCAATACATCTGGCCAGTTCATTGGTACTTTGCGCTCCTGCATCCTTCTTGAGTACATCCACGTAGGTTAGTGTAGGACGTCCTCGAGACCGATGACCATGATTTGGTTCCCATAGTACCAATTTGCTGGCAGGCAGCTCTTGGTGTCTTTGGCAGTGTCCTGCCAGTCTCATTCTTCTAGAAGCTACTTTCTCGCTAACCCTTGGTATTCCTTCGTACAGGATACCGTTGGTAACACGTGTACTCTTGCTGATGTTAAGTACTGCACGCAGCATCCTGGTGTATCACCCGTCTAGAGACTTCTGCAAGGTTGGCTTCAGGGACCAGCATTCGCTGCCGTAGAGGTTCTGCCACTGAAAAGTATCAGATACGCACCAGAAATGTTGAGAAGTCCTTTGGGTGTGTGTGTGGAAGGGTGGGGCAACCTGCCAATAACACGCTGAGGTTTTCCATGATGCCTTCCAACAAAAGTCAATAACTGAAAGGCCTCATTAAAGACAATCCATCTATCTCTCTGTCTATCTCCATCTACAGTATTTATATATGTATCCATTATTCTTTTCTAGTGCCAAGTATCTTAACACAGAAGCAGGCATAATAGAGTTCCTCATTAAATGGTGAAACCATTCATTCATATGTATAAAGCTATTCATTCTGCCTCTCTGACAATATTACAGACAAATCCATAATACAATCTGTTTCTCCCACTATTAAGGTCTGTAATTTAAATTAAATAAAACTCTGGATTGCAATCACTGTAATCTATGTATTCATGAGACATTCAGACTGATGGTGTTAGGGATTGTGATCAACATTTGCATTGTCATTATGCGTGAGTTTTAACATTGCCAATTAATTTGTATTCAAAGTGAATCTCGGCACGAACACTTTTGTGCTTGTGTCTCGCAAAAACCCTTGCCTTAATCAACAAGAAAGTAGTTCCCGAAGAAACAAAGAAATTAAATTGCATCAGAATAATTATACTGATGTTCAATTAAAACAATTTTTCTTCACTCCCAGGATATTGCTACTATGCAGTTGTGTGCCAACAAGCTCGACAAGAAAGACTTTTTTGGCAAGTCGGACCCCTTCTTGGTTTTCTATCGGAGTAATGAAGATGGAACGTGAGTGTTAAGCATTAAAGGGTAGAATCAAATGTTGACTTTGAGGTCACCCTTAGTTAAATGGTAAATTGGTCAACTTTGAACCCAACATTGCCTGGTTGCAGCACCTTGCATCGCAGCCTGCTGAGAACGGGAATAAAAAAATATAAAGCATTATGGATAAAACGGCTGTATATAATGGCGCTTTTCCACCGAAAATGTAGCTCGACTCGACTCAACTCGACTCAGTTTAACTTGGTTTGGTAGCAGCACGGGTCGTTTTCCACCGAAAATAGTACCTCCTGGACGTGGGCGGGGTTGTCGTAAGGGGCTGAAAGCCAACTCCGGAGTCAAGTAGCAAAGCAGAAATTACGAGCAGTTGTTGCACTATTAACTGAACCAACCGCCAAAAACACGGATGAGAAATGTTTAAGAAAATACTCCCCTTGTATCTGTTTGCTAAAAGAAGTAGAAGAATATTGCTACGGGCCGTTAAAAGGGAGGGTGTGTGTCCTGATGTGTGACTGCCACACAGCTGTAGGGATGCGTCACGTACATCCCTATGCACGTAAACACGGGCATGATAAAGTTGACTGTTAAGTGCTTGTTTCAGGATACGTGTTTTCAAATGCAAGCCGTGTCTCAGCCTGAATATTTTATTGAGTTAATCAGTGCAGTCCGAGGCTTGTAATGTAATCGCTCGCTATCATGTCTGTCCCAGCTTGCTGCTATAGGCTATTTAGCCTAGCTGCTATGTCTCCTCTCGGATGTTCAAAGTAACTTCCCCAACAGCCAACACAAATGGGTGAGCTTAGCGAATATATGGAGAGAAAAAAAATCGGGTCTGTGATGCAAATCAAATGAAAGAGAGCCAAAGAAGGCTGCACGCGGCGAGACAAAATACACATAAAAGTCCCGGAGAGTTGTTGAGAATCAAGGGGAGAATAATCAACAGAATGAAGCCGGCAGACGGTAGTCTCTGGCCAATCAGCGGCCGGCCGTCTGCCGACGTCACCTTTTAGCTCGACTCAGCTCGCTTGGTCCCTAGAGCGAGGTGATACTAAAAAAGCAGCCGCTAGCAGGTACCAGGTACCATGAAATTGCGGTGGAAACGCCAAAAATGCGAGTTGAGTCGAGTCGAGTCGAGCTGATACCATGCGGTGGAAAAGCGCCATAAGTGTTGTCGATTCGCCATGTAAGGTTTGCAGGGAGATCTGTTGCTACAAACCATTTAGGCACTTATATCCAAGTGGGTAAAATGTACTGATGTCCTGCTGATAGAAGCATTACAGCCTCTGTACAGTCACTGTTTTGTTTAAAAACAGCTGCTTTCATACCTATAAGTGTAAAGCTGAGAACACACCGGGCGCGTTGGCGCTTTGGGCCAAAGCGACCAACGCGCCCGATCTGGCGCTTGGTCATTTGTGTCAAAAAATTGTCCAACGCGCCACCAAAGCTTCAACGCGCCACCAAACAGCTAGTCTCCCCCCCGATATATTTATTCCCCTAATCAACCATGGCTGCGATCAGATCCGACCCGACACAAAAGCGTTCATGTCCGCACAAAAACAACAACACGGCCAACAATTGTGCCAAAAGACAAATAAACAGCAAGTGAACGGAACAAATAGCCTTAAAACAGCATTGAAGATTCACGCCACTCGGAAATGAACACAAACAGCAAGGCAGCAGCACCATACCAAACACATTTACAGCAGCATTGTGATGAAAAATAGGATTTTTGCATAGGGAACCATTGGTTTAGGCGCGATGATCCGTTGGCCGCGGCAAAGCGTTGCTTTTGGCGGTTTGGGCGCGTTGCCAAAGCGTCACCGCGCCGGCAAAGCGTCGCCAAAGCGTCACCGCGCCGGCAAAGCGTCAAAAAAAGATGAAAATATTGAACTTTCAACGCTCCGGCGCGAGACGTTTAGCCGTGTTGGCCAATCAGCGGTGAGCTTGACCCTACGTCACTGGCAGAGAGCCGGAGGACAGAAAAATCTCAGACAAGATGGAGGAGCAAATTATCACCGCTGTGCGTGCGAAACACCGTGGAGGAAATGTATTTGCGGCTGGCTGGTGATATGAAGCCGCTCGGGGTGGGGAAAGTGAGCCAGGAGAATGGGCTTCCTGGTTAATTCAGTGAATATGTGTGGCTGTGCTTAAGCCGATAAACCAAGTTAGCACCGGTCGGATAGCGTTAGCTAACTCACCCGGCTGTGTGCGGCCACCACCTCCATATAATGAACCCAAACATAACGGCTAAAGTCCGGGGAACTTTCACAACGAGTAGGCTACAGCGAAGCACCGGTGTTTATGCCTATATCTACGCCAGCCACGGTCCCGTCACAGCCATGTAATGTAGGCTACTTGCCTTTATTTTCTACTGCCCTGCGCGCAATGCTGCTGTAAATGTGTTTGGTATGGTGCTGCTGCCTTGCTGTTTGTGTTCATTTCCGAGTGGCGTGAATCTTCAATGCTGTTTTAAGGCTATTTGTTCCGTTCTCTTGCTGTTTATTTGTCTTTTGGCACAATTGTTGGCCGTGTTGTTGTTTTTCTGCGGACATGAACGCTGTTGTGTCGGGTCGGGTCGCAGCCATGGTTGATTAGGGGAATAAATATATCGGGGGGGAGACTAGCTGTTTGGTGGCGCTTTGAAGCTTTGGTGGCACGTTGGACCATTTTTTGACACAAAATGACCACGCGCCAGATCGGGCGCGTTGGTCGCTTTGGCCCAAAGCGCCAACGCGCCCGGTGTGTTCTCAGCTTAATGTTGCTGCAAATAGACAAAGAAAGGACAGTGGTTCATTGGCATGAACTGAAACCTACAGACTTCCATGCAAATAACGTTACATTTCTCATCTGGTTTTCCCTTGTTTATTTTATAAAATGAATTTTTTCCATGATTAAATTCTGAATCATTTAAGACTTTTCTCCTCCTTTTAAGATAATTGTTTCATTCCAGTGCTCTGGCTTGGAGGGATGTTTTTAAGACATATTCCGTCATGCCCCCCAGATATACGTAAGCTGATATAAGAATAAATAATTTAAAAAAAAATAAGATAACAACTTGCAAAATATGTTGTAGTGTAGCAAAGGTAGCGGCAGATACGTGATGTGGGATTATCTTCAGGTACAATGTGGGCGAAAATGAATGTCCTTTCCCTTTTAAGTGGCATCATGTCTGTATTTTCTTTGCTGGCAGGTTTACTATCTGTCATAAAACAGAGGTGGTCAAGAACACACTGAACCCGGTGTGGCAGCACTTCACCATCCCTGTTAGAGCCCTCTGCAACGGCGACTTTGACAGGTCAGGAAACATTCAGCATAACTCTATTATGTATGCGAATGAAGAGTGAATAATTGTTGTAGCCAATTAATGGCAACGACAAACACTGAAGAAACATGCATGAAGCAGCATAGTAAAAACAGCATACCTGTTAAACGCTCACCTGGTTTTCATTGTTGATAACATGAGCTAAGTAAATCCCTGTGTCCTGGCGAAGCACACATAAGGATTCTATGATTGAATTAAGAATGGGAACACTTAGGGCACAGGTAAAATCTAAAGTGGATGACATCACCTGTTGCTGGGGCGGTCAGAATAATGCCAGCAGTCGGTCATGCTGTCCCAGGGACCAGCACTGGTGTTATTGAGACTGACTCAGTTTTCAAACAGCCATGCTATACATCAGTCATGTTGGACTGTGCTGAGCACCTGTGATAGCCACTTGTGTACGTACACACTGCATACATATGTGCATCCAGTGCCATTTATCCTTGTGATATTTTAAAGCTTTTCGGTCCCTCAAAATGGTGTGGTAAGCGATTCTAAAAAAAAAATTGTTGACAAAATCACTTTTTGTCAAATCAGTGAATATCTCCTCAAAATCTCATTCCTGTACGAACTGTGAGTGCGTTGAAAAAAGTGTTAATACACAGCCTAAGCTCTGTAAACACGACTACTTTATACTGTTTACTTATATTTTTTCAAATATAATACATATAAATACAACAAAAATATCAAATATAAACAGGGTATATACCAAAACAGCTTGATGCTGTTAGGGTACCCAAATAAAAGCATACGTAGCATTTGCTGGACATTACTGAGCCTTTGGTACACTTGATGTTTATGCCCAGCAGTTATGGCAATAGCACAGAGGAATAAGGGAAGCATTTGCATAGTAAGCTCTGGATGCACAGACAACACTTGTCACTAGGTTCAATTCATTGTTGGTTTTGGTCATTTGATAATGGGAAACAATAACGGTTTTAATTTTATATTTAGTTAGTAGAAGTGTGGATGGTACTACTTATCATTAATACGTAATGTTAAGATATAATGTATAAGTTGGAAATATTTGACTTTGGAAATTCTGTGGCATTTGACCAAAGAAAATACCAACATAGACAGTACATTATATCTGCCTCTTCACATACTGGTGGATTCATATTTTCATGGTACTGCAGGCAAGAGCTTTTGTACATTCCTTGTCTGCTTGATGTGGCATTGAAGTAGTTCCCATGCTGGTAGCGAGTCTTGGCATATAAATACCTTGTAATTATCAGAACACCCTGTACCTGCCATGCCAATCATCCTCTTCCGTGAGACACTATTGCATCAGTGAATTTGTAATTGCTCTGTTCCCTGTGTGATGAATTTAAAAGAGTTTTTATTTTTTATGAAACATTAGTTCAAGTCTTAGTTTACTGACGGGAAGTGACTAGGTAAAGTGAAGATTTCAGAAACGTTTCATTATATTATTTTGGAGATATTCTCTGTCTATTTCAGGACGGTGAAGGTAGATGTCTTTGACTGGGATCGAGATGGAAGGTAACCAAAAAAATTCTGTGGATTACCTTTCACTGTAGACTTTTAATTCACATTGATGTTTCAAGTGTCACACAGATATCCAAAATACCTTGTGTATATTGTGTGGTGTGGATTTAGGAGTGCAACTGCTTTATTTGTGAGATCGCCAAAACAGATACACAAAGACATAGCCATTGATCTCTGATTATAAAGTGTGTGTTAATGTTTGCCGTGTGTGTGTTGTTTGTCTGCAGCCATGACTTCATTGGAGAGTTTACGACCAGCTACAGAGAGCTGTCTCGGGGGCAGAACCAGTTCAATGTCTATGAGGTATGAAACAATGTTCTTCTAGTATTGTAGAATAGTTTTAAACTTCAACAGACACCCGTCTTCAAGTGAGTTAATGTTTGTAAATTGAGCGATTCTAGACCCTCTGTACAAATGAAATGAAGTACGATGGTCTGGTAGGACCATGCTAGGCTGGCTAGCCAAAGAGAAAACGTTATTATAGTGTCATTATAGTCACTGTCTTATAGATAGATAGATAGATAGATAGATAGATAGATAGATCTTTTCAACTCTCAGGTCTCCATTTTTTTCTTCTCTACTGTCTACATTCGTACGCAGTTAAATGAGCTGCAAGGATTATCAGGCATCTGTTGAATAATTCATGTTCATCATCGAAGATCATCCCAGGATATCAAGTGGTTTCATAAGCACCCTCTCAATCACTGACCCACTTTCCCCCCCATCAACCGGGCAGGTTTTAAATCCCAAGAAGAAAGGCAAAAAGAAGAAATACATTAATTCTGGAACTGTGAGTACACCCACTTCACCAATGTCATTTCCCCTGGTATTTTAAGCTTTCTTATATATTTATATAGCTTACATCTGCTTCTCTCTCACACTGACTCCTCTTCCGTCTGGCCACCTGTTTGTCTTTTCCACCTTCCTCCTCTGTTTATCACCCTGTATGTGTGGCGGAACGTGTGTGTGTCCGTGTGTGTGTGTGTGTGTGTGCGTCCATGTGTGTGTGTGTGTGTGCTCGCCAGGTAACTCTCCTGTCCTTCAAAGTGGAGTCCGAGTATACCTTTGTGGATTTCATCAGAGGAGGGTGAGTGGAATAATAATTAGCCTGCTTTCCCAGTGTGTGTCAATAGCTATTGGTTGGTTGTTTGTGTGTGTGTGTGTGTGTGTGTGTGTGTGTGTGTGTGTGTGTGTGTGTGTGTGTGTGTGTGTGTGTGTGTGTGTGTCTGCATGGGCTGGTATTACTCATGTTGTGGGGACATTTTTCTGTTCACACAGTGATATTTTGGGGACAAAATGAAAGCCCCCATAACGTAATAATTACATTTTAGGGTGAAGATTTGCTTTAAGGTAAGGGTAGACTTAGGTGTAGGTCAGGGTTATGGTGAGGCAAGCAGTGGCTATGGTTAAGGCAAGTCTCCAGGAAATGAATGTAAGCCTATGTAATTTCCTCAGAAGTGATGAAAACCCAACATGTGTGTGTGTGTGTGTTTGAAATAACCTGAAGATACTCAATTGAATTTCCCCCAAACTCCTTTTTACAGAGCATCGCACTGAATTCATATTGGCAGGGTTAGGAACAAAGTTTTTGGTGGTTGATTACATTGGTTAATACCTAATTTATTCAGTTCATTCTCTTTTAATTACTGGTTCCATTCATTTGAGCCTAATTAAACAATCAAGATGGTGGAGGGAATATTGTCCCGCCATACTAATTAGCCAGTGAACCAGTAAACTCATTACATTTGCAGCTCATTGTGTGGGCGACAGTGTGTGTGTGTGTGTGTGTGTGTGTGTGTGTGTGTGTGTGTGTGTGTGTGTGTGTGTGTGTGTGTGTGTGTGTGTGTGTGTGTGTGTGTGTGTGTGTGTGTTGTGTGTGTTGTATAATGAATTCATTGTCTGATGATTTTGGTCATTTTTCTCAGTTTTTTCCCTCTTTGATTCTTGTCTCTGCAATAGAACACAACTGAACTTCACAGTGGCTATAGACTTCACAGCATCCAATGGTAAATCACGTCCTGGTTTATTTTCAGATATATGCCCACCACAATAAAATAACGATACATCCAGACATGTATCGTCATTTATTGTGGTGTGCAGGTGTGTTTATATAACTATGTACTGCCTCTATGCAGTTGTATCAAAACACAATTAAACCAGATATGACCTCTCAACCATTTCAGTACAGTTTAGGTGTGTGTATAGCAGCTAGTTTTAAAATATAATACTTCAGTATCAAAGTCAATTTGTCCCTTTCCCCCTCGGTAACCTGACCTTTTTTATTCTTCATGGCCATTTCCATTTTCTCTGGTAATGGTGCTTGAATAACATTGTTACATTCGGCTCTTTCTTTTCACATGGTGGAAAGTGCAGTCAACCATGCAAGTTGCACAGGGCACAATGGATGTGTCTGCTGTTTCCATGGCCAGCGGTGTCAACACTTGCAATGCAGTTGGAAACCAAATGGGATTAGCAGGAATACATTATCAGTATAGGTGTGTTAGGGGCAGGCATATACTGATCAAATCAGGGCCCCTCTTTTCATTCCCTTTAAAGCAGGGCAAGGCTTTCAAATGGAGGAGAGAGTCTACAGCAGCAGTCATTGGCAATGCAATTCTTAAGTCCCAGGCGCCTCTTGAAAAACAGAAGTGAAGAGAGCAATACCTGATTAACAAATAAACACAAAAGTAGTCCAAGGACACAGTGCAGATAAGAGCATATTGCTTTTTGTCTGATCTAGTACGTTCACATGTGAGCAATAATTGGAAAAACATTGTCCCGTTTTTAAAGAGTTTGCAGTGTTAATAATGAATGATCAGCACATGAATCTTTAATTTTCAAGTGATGAAACATTTTTATTTTTCTGCAAGTGACTGTGAAAGCCATGGTTATTAACATAGTTCATCATAGTTATAGCCTTTTGTATATTGGAATTAAAAATGCAAATGCAACACCGTGTTTGGACAGCTGTTTAAAAGCAGACAGTCAGGCATTAATCATCTCTTATGTTCCACTGATGACTTACTCACTTTGTATTTCGCTGGTGAAAACCAATAAGAGAAGGAGGGAGACTTCCTTGTGTTTGTGTGTGTGTGTGTGTGTGGGTGTGTATTTCTCATGTTGTGGGGACGTTATTATGTTTACACAGTGATATTGTGGGGACGTTCCTTCCTTTTGGGGACAAAATGGAAGGCCCCATTACGTAAAAAAAAAAAATTTTAGGGTAAAGACTTGCTTTGAGGTAAGGGTAGACAAGGCAAGTTAAAATGATTTAACAGTGTAATGTCCAAGGAAGTGATGAAAACATGCGATGTGTGTGTTCTGTGTCCCAGGTAACCCCTCCCAGCCCACCTCGCTCCACTATATGAGTCCCTACCAGATGAATGCGTACGCCATGGCCCTGAAAGCAGTAGGTGAGATCATCCAGGACTACGACAGTGACAAGCTCTTTCCTGCCTATGGTTTCGGAGCTAAGCTGCCCCCCGATGACAAAATCTCCCACGCCTTCCCACTGGTGAGGCACACACACATGCCAACACACACACACAAACCAATGAATTCACGCATACAAGTCACACATGCACAAGCAAAATAGCAGGGTTGCGGTTTAGAGGACAGCTGGCCGCACATGTTAAGAAGCCGGCTCATCTGCCTGCCAGCGGGAATTACCCAGCATCCCCTCCACTTCCTCCTTGTGTCCTCCTGAGGGATCAGTGCAACCATTTAGAAACAGCTGGATGCTAAGCTCATGCAAGGCCAACTTTTTCCCTGCTTATCTATTGATCTATTTAGCTTAAATAAAACCACCTTTACAATGTTGAAAGCTTTGTTTAAAAGGGTGAATGTAGGCAGTGGGTAGGCAGTGGCGTTTTTATAAAAGTATTACAACGTTCTGTTTGAATTCAACATGATGTCACCTGGGTAATTTCAGCCTGGGCCCGGATAAATTGAGCGGTAAACTGAAAGCTTCCAAAGAGAGTTCCAAACTAGGTGCATACAGTATAGTTTAAAAGACAGTCATTTCCCAGGAGAAATGTCACAAATTGGCTCTATAGACTTGCATTGTGGGAGTTGTAGGATTCCGCTTTCTCTTCTTTTTCTTTCTTCTTTCTTTCTTTCTTTCTTTCTTTCTTTCTTCTTTTCTTTCTTTCTTTTCTTTCTTTCTTTCTTCTTTCTTTCTTTCTTTCTTTCTTTCTTTCTTTCTTTCTTTCTTTCTTTCTTTCATGAGCTAGACAGTGTCTACTAAAGTCAGGGACCAAATCCTGAGGTATATCTACTTTTTGGAAATGCATTCACTGGAGTACCAATTTGGGACTTATTTCATTTTATTGCTGCTGCTGTAATTGTTGTGCATATGACAAATAAACCATCTTGAATCTTGAATCTGTTGCAGAGTGGAGACAGTGAGAATCCAAACTGTGTGGGCATAGAGGGAGTTCTGGAAGCCTATTTCCAGAGCCTGCGGACGGTACAGCTTTACGGACCCACCAACTTTGCACCTGTGATTAGTAAAGTGGCAAAGTAAGTTCGGAAGTTAAGGCTACAATTACACTTTCCAATCAATTTGTTTTTGTATTTATAGGCTTGGATCTTATCTAACATTTTTACTGACATGACTGATGAGAAGCTTTTTCACCGGATTAGAGATGGTGTGTTATTTATGACACAGCACGTGTCAGTTCAACATGTGCAGGATTAACGATCAGCTAATAATCTTTTTATTTTGAATAATTAAATTAATTTATCTCAAATTTAGAATCCAGGGGATATGTTTGTGTTGTATGAACTATGAGAAGATGCTATCAATGACTGTGTGGTTTTCTCAAACAAGTCGGTTATGGCGGACGATTTTTCAATTTCAAATGTCTGTATCTAGATCAGTGTATCCATTTATCATGTTTTATTAATAAAAACATGCGTGTATGTATGCATATCGTCTAGACACAAGTTGAGAAGTTGAAAGGGAAAGTGCTTACCATGTGGGGCTTTTACATAGTATTTAATGTATGTCTGTAGACCAGAAACACAGATTTTTTAAGGATACAAGTTTAACAGTAATTTACCTTGGCATAACATATTGCATTACAGTTTTATAAAGTTGTGTTATATTTCATTAATGTTTTGCTGTATGTGTGTATAAAATACACATATTGGCATTGTGATACATGCCTCATATAATATTATTCTTGCGATATTATACTTTAATAAATTGACAAAATGATAAATCAGACTTTTAGTAGAAAGGACAGTTGAAGAGCTGCTTAACAAGGGAAAACCTAAATAGAAAGTAAGCAAACCATTGACACCTTTTAGACATTATCTTATATTTGCCAAACTCTACCTGTAACCGTTTTAATTTGGGCTATATTTTACTTTCACCCAATTAATTTTTTGCAGCCATTCTACATCACTGTCTAAACGTTTCAATTTATTTTTCTAAGATACGCAAAGTCATGGCTGTCCAGGTGCAGCTAGATAACATAGGGGCTATCCTCATGCAGCTTATGCAGGAATTAGGGCGGGGGACTGTAACCCGGCCCTTTAAAGGGGTAAGCCTGCAAAGGCATAACAAACAGCCAAGCTACTGTAGTGTTTCATGTTTGAAAAATCAAACAATAAGACATCCTGCTATGGCCGCCACGTTTTTCTTAGTGGTAAACGACCTAGCGGTAATTGATACAAAAACAAAATTCACAATAACTGCACTAAAGAAGAGCAGAACAAGATAGGGCGCTTAATGTAAGTCGCTAAGGTTGCTATGAAGACCAGCTACACAGAGGCAGGCCTATTATTTGTACTATCTTATGATGGAAAACTACCTCCATACAAAGACCTGTACAAGGTAGACTAGATAAGAGTTGATACCATGTAATAGAAATGTGCCAATAGCCAGTACACGGACAGAACCATGGTTGTGGTTAATGTAACCTTCAGTTTAGTTTAGTTTAGTCATTACAGACTCTGAAATGAACCATCTTGATGAGCTCTTATGAGAAGAGCATTACACAACACATTATTCAAAAAGGTTGACAGGGACATTGAGTTCCTAGAAAAGCTCTCTATAAAAACAATGTTGTATAATAATTATTATATAAATAGTTATATATATTTTAGTAAGGGTCCATCAGGTTAACTCATGATCCAATATTCAAAGTAAAAGGTAAAGAGATGGACTAATGTAAATCCAATCAATAGGGCATCACGATAATCCAGAATAATTTTTGTCTGTCTTTAAAGGAGAATCACTTCCTGAAAATGAATTAAATGGGATACATATCATGACAATGTTATCTATGCGAGTATGGAAAGCAAATTTTTCATTCAACCATATGCCAAGATATCACTGCAAAGAGACCTTTACTAATTAATTTCCAGCTACTCTCAGAAGAGTATATTTATCTATCTTTTGTTTCAGGAGAATGTTATAAATTAGGTTTCTTGTACATTCAAAGTAAATGTTAATTAGTTAAATGATAGCAGAAGTTTGTGAAAGGCAGTCTGAAGGTCAGTGATTTAGGCATTGTGAAACTGTATCGATAACTGTTTCGCATTTCAATTCATCTGCGCTGGTTGGTCGTTCCTTTATTATTTATCAAAATGGAAAACCGAACCGGTGCTAATACAAAGCCTTGTGGGACAGGTTTTGGTATTATTATGACTTTGGATACACAATTAGCAATGCTGAGAATACTGTGTTTTGCTAAAAAAAAATATTTTGTTTATCAGTTTATAAATGATTAAAATACTTTGGCCAAATATCTTTGTCTATTGCACCTCATAGCTAAGACCTACAATATATGACAGGCTACTAAAGGGTAAAATAGGTGGAGACCTAATTAAGGCAGTTGTTTCCATTTCATTACTATGTATTTTTGGTTTTACCTGGTTGTAAGACCATAGAAAAGTGTTCAACATTTTAGCCTACTGTACTATCAAGTTTATCCAACCCTGTGTTTGAACCCCCAGCTGTGTCAAGCAGCAAGAGATATTAACATACATGAATGTACACTGAATATAAACTGTTCGTGCACAGAGAAAAAGAGAAAGATTGATTCACGGATCAATGTCAGGTTCAGTCAGGTGGAACAGCTCAGATGCTGGTATTAGATTCTGCCTCCTTGCACAAACAGCAGGTAAAGGATAGAGGTAAAGACTCTCACGGACAATATTCCGCCTAAAATCAGTGCTTTCTATTCAATATTTATTATACTCACTCAGCAATTATCCATATATTATACATTTTCAATTTATTGGTTTACTGTGTATTGCAAACATTGAAAATAATGTTCTTTATATTGCACAAGATTAATTGATTTACAGTTCTATACTGTTTAGATTTATTGCATGTATTACCTATCTTTCTTTATCCTTTGTACATATTGCACCATGGGTCTGAGAGAAACTTATGTTTTATTCCACTGTTTGTCTGGCACATGTTGCAGAAATTGACAATACAATTGGCTTGACACACATACAAACACACATACACACACTTACACATCTACGTCTTGAAACACTTCTGCAAACTCATCTGGCTTCTTATCAAGCCAACGACGATATTTGGCAATACGTAATATTATTAGGTGGTTTTTCCTTCACAAACCCCATGTTGGGAAGGGATTGAACAGCGTTTAAAAAGATAAGAAGCATGGTCACATACTTGTCTTCATGCATATGTATGAAAACACATGTATTACTCTTGTTCTCTTCACCCTTACAAAAGCACTTCTTAAAACCCATGTTAATTCAAGTCTGACTCTTAACTTCAGGATAGAGCAGATGTTGATAAACTGTTATCCTGCAATGTAGTATTGTAGTGGTACTGGCTTATGACTTTGCATCCCATACTGGTTTGAGTTAGTGCATTTTTCAGTGTAAAAGACTTCATCCCACAAAATAATGTAGTTCTGACTTACTTGGCATTGGAAGTAACGCTAGGTTAGTTGACCAATACACATTAGATACTGTACTGTATCTGGGTGCCATGTCGAAGAACTTCTATTTATTACAATATGCAATAAGTCTTCAGGCATTAGTTTTACACCATAATCAAATGTACACCAGTGAAGACATGATCATGAGAGCCTTTTTCTTAGAGGAATTAAAATGGCAGCACCTAGCGAACACAAAGGAGAAAATAAATGGCCATGCAGGTGATATGGCCAACATAACTTCAGGAAGGTCAAAAGGTCAGAGTAATAAGTTACTGTGTGTTTCACTGGCAATGCTTCATTCAAGTCCTGAGCCACTGTATACCATAGCATAATGTATGTAATGAGACCAACAGGCAGGTGTGTTCTACTAGTTTGTTATTTTGGTTCACAGGTAGGATGCTCTAACACTTGTGTGTGTGTGTGTGTGTGTTTGATATGTGTGTGCGTGCGCTTTCCCCAGCTGTGCAGCTGAGATTACAGATGGCTCTCAGTACTTTGTACTATTGATGATCACAGATGGTGTGATATCTGACATGGTCCAGACCAAAGAGGCTGTGGTCAATGTGAGTACCACACACACACACACACACACACACACACACACACACACACACACACACACACACACACACACACACACACACACACACACACACACACACACACACACACACACAGATGGAGGGCAGTGCTTCTGTCTTTTACAGGGAATATTGTGGGCAAAAGCTCCATTATATTTCTATGCGCTTTCTAAGATTAAAACAGTTTGGTCCGCCAATCAGTTCTGTTTGAAGTTATACCTGAGAAATAAAGTAGACACATCATAATACAACTCATGTTTCACCTTTCACCACACCTTTCAGAATAAAATAAAATAAATGAATGCATTTACTAGACAGTGCTACCTTCGTTATAATAATTCAAGTCTCTTGAAAGCTGTTGTTCTCCCAAATATTATATATGGATCCTTAATTGTTTCAATCCACAGAACTGATCATTGCTTGTCTTTTATATTTGACTTCTGTGCAGGCATCATCACTCCCCCTGTCCATAATAATTGTGGGTGTTGGACCGGCTGAATTTGATGGTGAGTAATCCATTTTAGTAATAGGTATAATTCATCAGAAACTCAACCTTAGTCCACATGAGAGTGGAGGGTCAAAATCTCCCCTACCCTTTACTCTTCTGTAAATAAAGTGATTTTATTTCCAGGGGACAACACGTTCAAACAGTGTCACAGCAACGCCCTGTGGAACACTCACAGGTGATTCACTCTGCCACTACACCTGGCAAGGCAATCAGCCACAAAACAATAGATGAGCAACTGGCATTAGAAGAAGGAGCAAACTAGTTAATCTCTGGTTCCTTCTCCTTTTCCTGCCACACTTTCTCCCTCTCCATGCCACAATACACCTGTCTTCTCTGTTAACTGTTTCCCAACAAAATCATCCAGATTGCTTTTCATTTTATTGCTATTATTCTGCTAATATTCTCGATATATACATCACAATGGTTACTGAGGTGATGCAACACATCATATTTATAATGTTTCGGTGGTGGAGTACAAATGCGAAACAAGTTGATGAATTTTGAAATTGTGGTCCTTGAATGCACATTTTCTAAAAGCAATGAAAACATATTTACATTTTGAGCATTTGAACAATTGTTAGCAAATGAAAAAAGAGCCCAGTTGAGATTTTAAATGTGTTTTTCAAAGTGCCCTGGCCAATACAGATCTCCAGGCTGATTTCTGAGGCCTGAACCCCTCAAAGTGTGCCTGGATCTTGGACTTCCTGACAACCAAGCCTCAGGCTGTCATGGCTGGTGGGCACATGTCAAATCCCCTCATCCTTAACTCTGGAGTCCCCCAGGGCTGTGTGCTGAGCCCTTTGCTGTATTTCCTATACACCAGGCCCAGCCCCAATACCATCCTCACATGTGTGGATGAAGTGGTGGTGGTGGGCCCGATCACTAACAATGATGAAAGGGCCTACCCTCAGAAGGTGTCATACCTGACAACGTGGTGCCAGGACCACTGCCTCCTCCTGTCGCAAACAGACATTGTGGTGAAGAAGGCAAGGCACAACTATATCGCATCAGAAAGCTCAGGAGAATTAAGGTCTCCCAGGAGATCCTGAAATCCTTGTACTCTGCCACCATACAGAGAATACTGATTGAAGCTAATACTGTCTGGTATGGAAATAGCTCCTCCCGGGACCAGCGAGCCCTGCATAGGGGTGACAGGTCGGCTGAGGGGACCATGGGCACCCCACTCCCCTCTCTGCAGGATGTATACACCAGATGGTGTACCAGCAGAGCAAAAATTATTATCAAGAATCCCTATCACGCCTGAAACAGACTTTGTGTGACTCTAAGGTCAGACCAAAAACACACACACAAAGACTGAGGAAAAGTATTTTTCCCCAGGCAATCAGAACCCTGAACTCAGTCACGACATACTAGACAATTCTCCCCAGAGCAGCACTCTGAACAACCTCCTGCAATTTGACACTTTAACCCTGGCCATTTTGCACAAAACACTTCATAATTGACATCACCTATCTGATACCTGACTCCATTTTAATTACTTGTGCATATATAAGCAGGGGTGGACAGGCCAGGTTCGGGAGTTTCCCTGAAAGGCTGGTCCATTTTGGACTGAACCGGCTGGCGGTCACATTTGCTCTGTTTGACTGGTCAAATTATTTAAAAATGTCCTTTCCGATAGGAGGCAAGGTGCACTGAAAATGTTTCATACAGCATTGACACTAGACAGTATAAATTGAAATGTGGGATCGGTTATATGGAAGGCAGAATTTGACTTTGGCCTTGACTTTTATCTTACTTGATGGGGATCATGTGAACAAACAGGAAACCACTATAGCGGCTGCATTATATTTCATCTCAGTAAGGTCTTACTTTTCCTGGGAGGGTTGCTGCACAAAGTCAATGGAGTCAAGTGTCCAGGCATCTTCCAGCCCACAGATCAATGACTGTTCAGTGGGGACCTGTTGTGTGTGAGAGTGTGTTCATTGTGTTACTGCTCGGCAGGGTGTGACTACTTCACAGCTCATACTTGGGTTGGATGGCCCATCCTTCTCCATTAGTTTCAGCAATCAATTGGTTGGATTGGTAGAAGAAGTAATCAGGAATGTACGGGGGTCACAGGTCAAAGTGGCTCAATAACTAACTCGGAAAGATATAGAGTGTGTGTGTGTGTGTTTGTGTGTGTGTGTGTGTGTGTGTGTGTGTGTGTGTGTGTGTGTGTGTGTGTGTGTGTGTGTGTGTGTGTGTGTGTGTGTGTGTGTGTGTGTGTGTTGTGTGTGAGTGTTAGTACTTTATTGCCAAGCCTAATTGCCTCTGTTTGTTATTTTCTCTGTCTTGGGGCTGTGCACTTTTTGACCTAGCATGTCACTTTCACAGTTCTAGTGTTAGTCCTGTCATTTTGTTCTGGTTCCTTGTGTGTCTTTTTGATGATGTGACCTAAGCATGTGCTCTGTCACCTTTCCATGGCAGTGTCACACATCCAGTGGGGCTCAAACTCAAGATATACACTGTTGTGCCCCATGCTGTTTTTGAATACCCCTCACAATGAGTCTGCAATCTCGAAAACTGTTTGGCCATAGTTGAAATGGATCTCTGAAAGCGTCCATAGCACCACTTTTAAGATACTGTGCTTTTCCAATGAGTGGCCACAATAACTTAGATTGTATGGCCTGTTGTTGGATTGTGCATCATTTAGGCTGTTGTGCATGACGTGTGCTACCCACTCCCTGCTGAATACTTGTTTTTACTTTCCATGTTCCACTTCAGAATTTCCTCTATGAAAACCCAAAAGAACATTGTGTACCTGCTGTATATTGTCCTTGGGTGGCTCCAGTATTGAGTAATATTCTCTCTATGGCTTCCTCTCCTGACTGTTGAACTCCTTAGCTACTAAGCTCACCACCACTATGCCACTTTGTAACAGTTAACATATGTTTTAAAATAATGTTAACCACACCATATCGCTTATACACATTTTTTCTATTATGTTCAACATTATTTCTATTACATGAGCAGTGTCCTATTTCACTACAGTTATTATCATTTTGGTTTTTATTCCATGTACAGTGTTCTATTTTTTCTACATTTAATTAAACTTTCATTTGCATTTTACTTTATATGTATTTTGGTACACCTTACCTCTACACTGTTTATCTGCACTGTGTCCTTGCACTACTTTTGTGTGTATTGGTGTTTCAGGTGGCTTTCATCACTTGTGTGTTTCTATTATACATGTTCTTTCTCTATATTGCATTGTTGAGAGGAGCTTGGGACTTAAGAATTTCATTAACAATGACTGCTCCTGTTATTGTTGTGCATATGACAAATACACCATCTTGAATCTTTTAGCGATGGAGGAGCTGGATGGAGACGAAGTTAGAGTGTCCTCCAGAGGACGTCTTGCTGAGAGAGACATTGTACAGGTACGCATCATCATTCTATTTAACTTTGCTAGAAAGCCTTTAGTATGTTCCTGTTACCAGCAGCATGGAGAGTTTACCCCAGATGAGCATGGCTTACATTCACAACACACACTGGAACATGCATTGTTTTTTTCATGCATTTTATATACCATTCCAGTGGTATATAAAATGGATGTAGCATCCGGCCTGATCTCAGTTATGTAAAATTGCATCCAATCGTCCTCTTCTCTGCGCTTCGCCATCTTGTCAGATTTTGACTCCGCCTCATTTCCTCTTACCAAAAAAGGGCATTCACTTGACGTCAGGGGGAGGGAGATATGCCCATCTAACTTATGTATACCTCTGAGGTGAAGTGAAGGCCTGCGGCTAGCTGTCACTCAAGAGGTTGCGCCTCTAATTATTTATAGATTTTAACCTCCAATAGAATAAAAACTAGGTACAAAACATTTTTGTACCAGGCTTTAAAGAGGTTTAATAATGCATTAAGTGCATTAATTCCAGAAATGAATCACACCGCGTTAATGCTTTCATTTTGACAGCCCTATATATTAGGTAATACAATTGGACGTATTGAAGTAACTCAAGCAGATGGTTATATCTTGAAAAAGACATATGTCAAAAGTCACTATGAAAACTGACAAGAAGAAATATGTTTCCTTACCATTTATTCCCTCAAATACATTTTACCTACTATGATTTTTTTTCATATTCTTTTTTGGCATTTTCAAGCTTTATTTTGATAGTACCATTTCAAGTTGAAATGGGGAGACAGAGAGAGAGGGAGGGATGACCTGCAGTAAAGGTCCACGTGTCGGATTCGAACCCGTGACCACTGCAACGAAGGCCGGAGCCAATATGGTACACACTCTATCCACTACGCCACCGGAGCGCCCCATGATTTTTTAACTCAACAAGAACAAGCAGTTCTTTCTTTAAATAGTTTTGCAATACGTTTTACAATCATCAGGTACTGATGGAACCAGATGTGGCAGTAGAAAACTGCAATTTTCAAAAAGCCTTTAAGAGATATGAGAAAACAAGAAGCACATATTATCATCACAGTACTATTGTAGTTTAATGTGCAGACGGGTCAGTCAGCCGGCAGAGCATTTGCTACAATGTTAAAGCCTTGTTTAAAATGTTAAATGTACAGTTTCTAGATGTATTGAAATGTACTGTATATTGTGTTTTTAAAACCCTAACCCTCAACTGTGTATCCCTGACAGCTGTAATCTAATTTGCATGCTCGAAGTAATCCTTCAAATGCCTCTACCCTTTGACAATAATTCAATCATTACATCATCACAGGTGTAGCAGAATTTTTTTTCACTTTAGTTTCCTTTAAATGCATTTTCAGTTACTGATTCAATGTGATGGCTGCCTGTACTGCGGCAACACTGATTATTTATACAGAGAGAGATTTGTTCTCACGTCTTGTTCCACCTCCACTGTGAATATATCACTCAATAAATCATCTTTTGTTAGCATACCAGACCTCTGTAGCCCACTCAACATCTCTGCTTGAGCATCACACACTTGAATCTTCAAGCAAACGGTCAGAGGTCAAGTAGCTGCATATTATAATTCTGGCATTAAATTTGGCAACTGGGCCTCGTCTTTTAATTTAATCTTTTTAAACCCAGTGACATTATGTCAACCAGCTGGCATATAAATGGTTAAAATCCTTCAAACAAACATGAATATGGTTTGTATGGTAAAGACCAAAGTTGAAAAAATAATGTAGAAATGATTGAAAAATACATTCATATTATTTTAATATTCATATGAATCCCAAGGGACCAAAAATGGTCCGAAGGAGGCTAAAGGAGTTGTTTAAAGTATGCAATAAAGGTCAGAAAGGGCAAAAGAGGTCAAATAAAAATAACTTCCAGGATAAACACTTGACCCGCAGACTGTGTGCAAATAGGAATTACAAATGACAATGTCATAGCACAATGTCATGTTCTATCTTTGTTTATGTGTCATGGTATGCAGCACCATTCGCCATATAATAAAATACGACCCTCGAGAAAATACAAATTGTGTCAATCTCAATATAAATCTCAATATAACAGCAACATACATTTATGTCACCGAAGTTGTCTGTGTTCACCAGACTGATGGCTTCAGCAATGTTATGTAGGGGAGAACGGGGTAATTTGTCACATGGGTTGGATGTCACATTCGTTATATCTCGCCACCAGAGCGCGCTAGCTCTGAAATGTTGATATAAAAAAGGTCCAGAATTGGGATCAGAGGTCACATACATAGACTTCCTTGGAGGAAGACAGCTGCATTTCAGGTGAGAGGATGTTTTGTGTTTTTCATGTCAAATTCAAAATATTTTGCTTCTCAGTATTTTTCTTCTAGGCTTTTACACAATGGGTTTATAACAAAACACTTGTTACCCTCAGAAAGTGTGAAGGGTAAGCTATAGTTTAGATTGTTGTTAGCAAGCTAATTAGTTGTCAGATGGTTGTTGGCCTTGATGCTAGCAAGAAATTCAGGTTGGGGTTGGTCGTCAAATTTTTTGGGGGGTTGGTTGTCACATGTTATCTCAAGGCTGCAGCCAGAAAAGGAACCCAATAACGAAAGAAATTGTCAAGCTGTATCCTCACTGACACCCCAGAGAAGGAAAGAATAGAGCAGGAAAAGGCAGCTAGCAAGCAAAAGAAAAAAGGGCAACAAAATCAAAACAACCCAGTGCATCCCAAACTAGACCAGCTGCCAAGGCTACAGTAAGTTATGTAGGCCTATTTGTCAACTTGACAATGCAATTAAACTTTCAAATTTGGTTCTGCCTCATTGCCTTCTTTTTAAGATTTTTCCCATTAAGATAACATTGTGACAAACAACCCCATAGTGTGTGACAACCGACCCCTTGATGGGGTTGGTTGTCACAATGTGTCAGAGTGTCTTTGATGGTAAATTACTTCTTCATTACAATAAGTTGGAAAAAAAGAGAGACACACATGTCAAGCCAACACCTTAAGCTTCAATTTAATGTAGGAATGGCTATTGACAGATGTTTTGGTGATGAGCAATTCTCACTAGAGTAAAAAGTGTGCCTACTTACCCCGTTCTCCCCTACTGTATGAAAAGGGCTTGTGGAACAATAACATAATGAGAAAAAGTCTACATGTTTCTCAATCCCTCCAATGAGATATGTTTTTTACTAAAAGGTCACCTATTATGCAAGATGCACTTTTTCATGGGTTTTCAATATTAATATGGGTCCCCGGCATGACTAAAGACTCCCAAAGTATGAGAAAAAAACAACCCTTTCTTTTTCTCCATCTCCACCTTTCTGAAAACATATGACATCACAACTGGAGAAGACACGCCCCCTCATTACCAACCTGATTTACCAATCCCTCCACCTGTGATAAGTCTCAGCCCCAGATCCCCTTGAAACTAACTGGCAGGTAGATTAAAAAAACGCCTAATCATCGCAGACTGGGCATTTTGTAAGGGGGGGGCTTAAAGAGACATGGTTCTAAAACAGAGCATTTCAGACAGAGGCTGAACATAGGAGATTCGGCAATGGCACTGTGAAAATATAAAGTTTTTTTTTTTACTCTACCACTCTACCACTCTTCAAGTGCAAACCCAAATTAAGATTTCGAACCTGAAAAAGAGCAGAATATGTGAACACACTACAACGTCTATATACAATGTACATAAAAAATCTAAATAACTATTTCCTCCCACTACCAGTTTGTTCCATTCAGAGATTACATTGACAGATCTGGCAACCAGGTCCTCAGCATGGCCCGGCTGGCTAAGGATGTCCTCGCAGAGATCCCCGAGCAGCTGCTGTCTTTTATGAAGAGCAAAGGGGTTGAACCGCGACCGGCCCTCTCCTCCTCACCGCTACCAGAGCTACACCAGCATACTATCTGAGCCCCTCACGCAGCCACGGCCATATCCTATGCTTTATCTATGCTCACTTCCCATGCAGTTATTTGTCATTTGAAAAAGGAGTGATCGACCCCTCTTTCCTCTCTTATGACTTGTGAAGCTAAACAGGCCCCATCACACACTCACTCATACCCGACTAACTCACACACTGCTGTTTCCCATCTCTGGCTCTCAAATTCACGTTTCATTTACTGTACGAAAAGAAAATTGACTCTTAAACCATGACTTTCCCCTCTCCTTCCCCACTGACTATCATTCAAAGCTTTGACTTTTCAAATTCCCTTCACCAGGCACGTTTGCCCATCAGAGTTTTTATTGGTGTCCTTTTGCCCTCAGCAAGTGTTAACTCCAGTGACATTTGGCAGGAGTCCCCCGGATTTTTAGACACAAATTTAAATTGAACCTAGTTCCCCCAAGTGAAAGCAGAACCCTTAATGAGCAGTGTATGACAGCAGGTGTGGTGTGTTTTTCTTTCCAAGTTTTGACCCAGTTCTTTGGAGTAATTGGTCACCATGAGACAGGTGTTTGTGATTTATACTTTACTGTCGTCTGTGCCCAATCTGTTGAAACTAAGGGGGTTTTCAGAATGTCAGGCAGACATTCCCAGGGGGTTCAGGAAGGTTGGAAGAGAAGGGAACCAAATGAGGCACAGCCACTGAAAGGGACAGCTGTACTGTATGTAGGTGATTAAAAAAATGTTAGTTATTGTAGTTTTTGCCCCATCCATCCGACCCTCTTTGACCCAGGGCGCTGTCACGCGAGTCAGTTTACCCGTACCATGCCGAGGCAAGATTGTACCCCCCCTTCCCACTCCCCTGCTGGCATGTACTCACACTGCTCCTAAAGATCCGGCCCTAGGCACCATTGCTTTTTGTCAATACGTCACCACGTCTTAATTAACGCATGCAGGTTTGGGATTTGGAGCATAATTGTATCAGATTTTTTTCAAATATTGAGGCAAACGTTAGGCACTGTGCTTATGGCCAAAGTGTGAGTGCCCCTATAGATAGCAGTTGTGATTGCTGAAAAACAGCTCATTGTGGCAATTGAGTTACTTTAAACACAAAACTTCAAGGCAAATCACTATTCTTAGATTGCTGCAGTTAGGGTAGCCACCGCTTCCTCTCTGAGTCATAACTGTGTTTGGTAATATCTAAACCCGCAGTCCTCATATGCATATGTTTAGATTCAGGTGAGACACTGCAGATGAATAGGGTAAAATGTTCAATTTATAGATATAACAGAGAGTATTCAGGGATAGTTTTTGAGTGTGATGTGGATGTGATTCAGAGTGTAAAGCAGACTATTGTTGGCAGGTTCTAGTGTGGGGGTTTCCCATCACATGATCGTGATAACCACTCACACACCTTCACATGGATAAAATGCACTTACACAACACACACCACACCAACACCACACACACACACACACACACACACACACACCACACACACACACACAACACACCACACACACACACACACACAACACACACACACTCTCTGCCATGACACATTCAGCTCTCCTCTTTTGCCCAGCGTGGGCTGAAGGGTGGATGCCGGTTCACTTCCCGCTGTGAGAGAAATGCCAGTGTCTCCGGCCCTGCAGCGCGGAGGAGGAAGAGGAAATAAATAAAAAGGAGAGACAGAGAGAAGGAGAGAGAAGGCAGAAAGGAAGAGAGATGAAGGTGTAAAACAGGGAGAGGGAGTCATGGGATGTAGGGGTTGGGCCTCATCCAATCTTTGATCCCTTCAAAACGATCAGCAAATTCTACCCCTGGTCATGGTAATACCCGACAGTATTCTTTAACTGTAGTGTATTTGTTTTAGTTTCTCGCCTTACACTACATTTTATGAGATTACATTGAACTAATCATGATCATGTTACATTCGCCAAATACTCATTTTTACCATCTAGTGACTATTACTAATATCACTGGAAAACATCAATATGTAACGTTGCAATGGACATTTGTTCTCTTTTTTTCTTCCATTTATTCCTGGCTGTCACATGATGATATGCAAGTATGAGTTTGTATAAATAGCCATGTCCTTTTATTGACAGGTTCTTTATTTGACAAAATTGGCATCCATCAATTACAGGAGTTCTGTTATCCGTCAGCTTCTTGGCCCCAAAACCTTTGTTGTCGTAGCTGGTATAGGCTCACTTGTTTTAGCGGTCCGATTAACTTTTTGCCGATGAATTAAGTAGTACGGTGGCGTTTAATAGACAAGCTTTATGTTAACACTAACGCTAAATGTTACACTTAAACGTGGCGCTTGATAGCATTTTTTACGCCAACTAACATCAAAACACCTGTAGCATTGGCAGCACCATCATCAAACAAATGTGTTTCCAGCGTCTACCAATCATTTGCTCAACTATGTCAAACCTAAAACATTTCTCATCAGGCCATCAGGGGGAGCCAAAGCCTGTAACACTTAGCATCTTCTATGGGGTATCACTATAGTACTGCCCAACCTTTAATGGAAAATAGAAAGGGTCAGGGTTGGAAGGGAAGGGACATGGATGGACAAATACAGAGGAAGCCACCTTCAAGTTATGTTTTCTTTTTGTCTGTTTTTTTGGCTTCTGTTTTTGATGTTGTTAGTGCATTGTGTGTATGTGTCTTTGTTTTATTGTAAAAAAGTTTAAAAAAAAGACAGGATAAGCACAGATCATAGGTTAGTTTGTTTGAGAGGAAATGAAAAAAAAGTGGAAACAGACAAGATGATAGCCTGGGTTGGAGAAAAGCAACTGTAGCTCAGTCTTAAAGTCTTTGTATGCATATTGGGGTTTTTTTTTAGGGGGGGACTGAAATCTCAATGAAGAACACACATTCTCCGAAAAAGCAATATACCTGACTCCTGGAGTAATGTTTCACCCTATGCATGGCACTCCCTCCTCTCCTCTCCCCTGCCATGACTTGACATCTCATTTCATTGGAGCCGTGTACAAAGTGGGCAAAGTCTGCCATCTAGTGTTTTGTATAGCAGGGTCAATTTTAATATGCATGAGTGTATTGCTCTACTAACACACACACACACACACACACACACACACACACACACACACACACACACACACACACACACACACACACACACACACACACACACACACACACACACACACACCACACCTGATGCAACAGTCCTTGCTACCACAACTGACTGTAAAGCAAAGTGAATTCAGGCATTCCCCCCTAAAAATTTCCAATTAAAATGAACTTAAAGGTATAAAACATCTATGTTCTTATGTGAAATGTGACTATTTGAAGATGTTTTGTTAATGTCAGTGTGATGATGGTGGCTTAGAGGGTTGTTTATACTGTTGTTTGTGTTGTGTAAGCATTGACATTTTGTATTAACTTCTACAATAATTATTTACATTTTTGCATGTTGAAGAACAAATATGGGTCCAATTGTTGTTATTGTAACTGGTCAAAAAAACCATATATCTCAAAGTAATATGCATTTTTCTTGTGTAACTGTACATTTTCGTTTGCAGATTTCAGAAACCTTCTTGATGTGTCTTGCAAAAAAAGCTGCTATTTATAGTAAGGGAGACTTGTGAAGTTCCCCTAGATAGACGTGTATTTTTGATATTCTGCAATGTTCCCAAGTCAATAAAATAGACAGGTCTCTGCAAGACAACAATGGCATTTGAAAAAGGTATTCCGAGGGCACCTATAAGCCTGTTGTGAGATTTTTGTACAATAACTTTTTTGTCCATCTCCTATCTTTGTCTTATGGCTGTATAAACATGTATATACTGCCCACTTATAAAGATTAAAGCAGGATGACTCATAAAATACCATTGTATATACAGTATAAACTGACATAAGGAAACATGTTTCGCACTCCTTTGCTTACAGTAGAACTACTAAAACTCCTTCACAATTGTGTCTCTAATAATAAATCTATATTGTATGTTGATGTTTTTATCATTGTCCAAATAAGAGGAATGTATTTGTTTGAACTAGAAACCCCCTTAACTGTTTTGACAAATATGTTGTGTTTTGATATGACGTTTGACAATGTTTGTGTTAACTGCATTGCATCAATATTAAGCATTAAGTGACAGAATATGGTGTATTGTATTTTGCTGTTTGTCCACATGAGGAGGATTTAAAGTGGCAGGTATAATTCTATTACAGTATATAGTAATTCATTCTGCAGCACCACACAGAGAGACTCCTCCCATGGAAATGAGTTGAGGAATTAAAAATGGTTGATTCAGTAAAGTCATTTCAACACACAGACTTTCACACACTTTACATAACGCTTGCCTGATAACTGATTGCACACGGCAACAGCATGCATTCATCACTATCCCCTGTATCCGTTTCCATCTTGTGATGAAAATAAATGCAGCATCTGACAGAGAGTTGTGATGCATATATAAATGGATAGCCATGTCTGAAATTGAATCAGTGACAAACATATGTGGCTTCAATACTTAATGTTTTAATGAGGAGGTGGTTTGCATTTGTGAAACCCAGCAGTAATTCATACAGGCCCAGTGTATCTGGAAACTTACATGGGAACCAGTGAAAGCTGACCACAATAAGCTTTGTCTGTCTGTAGATGAAGTGGAAGGTTACAAAACAGTCCCTTCTCACACTAATGTGATAATGACATGATAGACAGTAATGAAATGGGCCATGTTGACAGTGAATGATAACCACATTTAATCCCATATAAAAAAAAGAATGGCTTCATGGAGTGTATTTAAAATTATATATATACACACACATACTTTGGAAAATGATATGGTATTTATATGTGTATGTAGTTTAACAAAACATGCTCAATTCCCTCCACAGGGAGTCCTAAAACAGGCTGTTTATTTTTGGATAAGTATGCTGTTATGTTGACAGTGGCCAAAGGGGAAGAAACAAGTGCTTAAACACATCACTGCTGATTGCACAGAGGAACAGTCGGGGCCCTGCACGCTGCAACGGCCTATTACACATAATGACTTAAAGAGACCGAGGAGCACTGTAGCTGTGCCTGGGTGTAAACATGCTACTAAAGGAGGGTCAGAAGCAGGCAGGAGCCCAGGAGAGACATACAGGAGAAGGGTTCATACAGAGAGGGGAGAGAGAGAGAGAGAGAGAGAGAGAGAGAGAGAGAGAGAGAAGGAACACACTGTCACACTGATCTGCCTCCCGTGTAGGTGCACTCACCAAAAAAAGGATGATTTCATTTTCAGACACGTATTAGCATAACGAGTCCCCGAGAGTTTTTGGACAACAACAAGCAGATCGTGATGTCATTACAGCTTCTTTTTTTCTTTTTCTAAACATCATTTTTTATGAGTGTGTGGAAAAGAAACAAGGACAACATCTGGCAAAAACGTGTGTGTTTTTTTTAAAAGGGACTCGAACAAACCGGGTTTTGTGGGACTTTGGGTAATAGGTCAGAGAGGCTTAGCTCAGGGAAACTTTGTGGCAAATATAAATGAGGCTTTTCAAGCTAGAAAAAAAAAACGGAGGCACACTTGTGATGTTTGCAGCAGGCTGCTTAAAGGCTACTAGAGTTGGACAGGCTACTGTAAGAGTGTACAAAAAAATGCTTAAACTAAAGCTCTCAAACAAGGGCCATTGAGAGTTTTTTTTTATGCATGTTCTTAAGTGGTCCCCTTAAATATTAACTGGAACTGGAAGTTAAAGTGTGGCTGAAGAAAGCTTATGTGATTAGTTACGTGAGTATAGAATGACTTGCGCTCAATTCAAAGTGACAGATTCTGCTGCGAAGGAATGCTGGGGGTAAATAATCAAGGAGACTTAATCGTGTCGAATTTTTAAAAGACTCCATAAAAGTTCCAGTAGAGTATTACCAATAACAACAATGTAGCCTTTCTGATTTTCCACTTACCTCACCACTGAGCGTGCTTTATAAAACAGCTTTTTGTTGTTGTTATGCTGTCACAGCTGAGTGCTGCTGTGTGGACGGAGTTATAAACCAACGGGAACCAGCAGTGCCAAAAGTCAGCACAATCATACGCTGTGTAAAAACCCATATAATGTCTCTCCAGAGGGGCTGAGTGGAATACTGTTGAAATAATAGTTTAAAACGGGAAGAAATACGATTATTTGCTTCCATTCTGATAGTTGAGTAGATTGATACCACTCACATGCAAGCTTGACATAAAGACTGGAAACATGGAGTATTAAAGATTAATATGTTATTTAGTGATCTTTAGGGTTGCTGTTGATTTGACTATAAGCTAAGCTAAAAGACCACTCTCGCTGGCTTCGTCATTATTATGGAAAACTTAGCATTGCAATATGATATTAGCAAGAATCTTCTCGTCTAACTCTTGGAAAGACGCAAGAAGAAAATGAGAGCAAATCCTGAAATGTGGAACTTTTGATTGGATTGTCTGCATTTTAACCTCCATAAGTTTGAGGGATCGTGGTCGATCACAGATCAACTCACCTTTTTTCAATTGATTCCCAATGAGAAGCAGCCGCCTCTGCAAAAGGCTCTGAGGTACAGCGCCCAGTGTTTTTTTTTTTGCGTTTTGCCCTTTTCTGTACTGCCGCTTCAAGCGCTTTCGAGTTGAAAAAACTCAACTTTTCAGAAAAGTGGCGGGGACGTTACGGGCGTTTTTATCAACGAGCCAATCAGATAGTAGATCATCTGGACTTGTCGCCTTGGCAACCACGAAGACGGAAGAGAAAGTCCTTTTTTCCGACTGTTTACCCGAAATTGTACGAAATGAGTGACTTAAAATTACATAGGGAGGAAAGCCGTTTGTGGGAGCAGATTAGGCGGACACTTTAACTGCTGTATTTGTATCTCCTATGGATCTTTTCATGCGCACACATCAGCCTACTACTTGCTCCATGTGTGTGTTGGGTGTCATATCAACAGGTATCTGTAAAATGTTTACATTCAACTGACATCACTGCAGAATGTATATTCTTATAGCCTATGTTGTCCTGAAGAAACATCACAGGGCACATGTTTTACAAGGTTTAGCAGATAATATATGCTGACGGACCAGACATGGCTGCAGGCCCTACAGGGGTGTGACAGACATTGTAAAACATTAAAGAGGATACACTGGATGGATAACAGTTTGAGGTAGGACACTGGAGGACAAGCTCCCAGCTCCCACTGCTCCTTCCTGCTGAAACTATTACTCACTTACGGAAATGTGAGCCGGTAGTTGGATATATTCCTCCTCTTAATGGCCGTGTAAATAGCTACACTTAGGCTAACAGCATACTTGGATGACACTGCATCTTACATATTGTACCGGTACTTGTACCTCATTTTAAGTGAATTCCCTTACACCCACTCCAACTGATGATCTCAATGTGAGCAGCCAGTCCATGTCCAAAAAGTGTTTGACAGCATACATCACGTAATTCCCTGTCCCTTCCCGTCTTTTGAATCTCTAAATTGGCAGAAACATGGACTTAAAGCATTAAATAAAGAGTTGGCCTACCGTACATGCTCAAGCCAACCCCGTTTATAGATCAGAACAAAGAGAGGAGGAAGAAGGGGACATATAATAGCCCTGTTTTGGTAAGTTTGAATAAAGGCAAAGCTTTGTTCTCTGTGTCTGTAAACGGTTTGGATTAGGACTACTAGGTCCAGGACTTGGAGGCATAATATTCTCTGCGGAGCGTGGCAGTATCCATGACAGCAATGCTAAAAAACACTGCAGCCCTCTGTACTGGAGGGGAAAAAACACACACACAGCAGTATCTGGAGAGTTTTGAAAAACAATGGCGCTGATGACTGAATATGTTATTATACTTTTTGCAGCAAAGCAAATCCAAAAAGCATTGGGATATATTGGTAACACTTGACAATAAGGGTTCATTATTTAACTGTTAGTTCATGCCCAATAAGCATTAACTTACCGTTAATAACTGCTTAACTAATGCTTAATGAGCATTACTTCAGCATTAACTAACTGCCATGTTTGGCTAATGCTTAACCAAACATTAGTTAACCAAGCATAGTAAATGCTAAACCGAGCATTAACCTACAGTTAATAAACAAGCATTTACAGTTAGTTGATGCCTAGTAAATATCAACTACACATTAACTAACATCTAATAGCATTAATGCTATTAAATCTTAGTTAATTAACTAAGACTCAACAAACTGATTTTGACAACAAATTATTTTCACAACAAGCGTTCTCCAGAATCTTTGGCATTACCTAACACACACCTTGCAATCTGATCCATTGTTAATATAACAACGTATTCATTTATCATATTAAAATCCTTCTAATGCAACATTTGACTTATTTCATTGAAACTGACAAGCTGACTAACCTGTTATCTACCTTTTAGTTCTTTACCTCAATATAAACGAAGAAGAAAAACACGGTCAAATGAAAAGCAAACAAGATGATCTTTTATGCACCTTATCCACATGGACAGCAGCCAGTAGAAAGCATTAGCAGAGACAACAAAGCAGGGACATTAATCTCACAGCAGGCATTGTGGGGGATTTTGCATGTTTTGGTGCCATCCGTGGTGTTTGGGTCTGAGTAAACTGCCTTTCTTCCACATGGGTATTTATCAAACACCCACTCACAGAGAGAGGGGGCACTGCTCCATTAAGTTATATTACTATTCACACAAGACAGTATTGGCTTCATGTTGTCAGATATTCAATGGGAGAAGAACTGTGCTGTGGGTTATACATGATGAAAGATGTATTTAAAGAGAAAAATAAACATTATCAGAAAGGATTCAAAGGATTGCCTCCCACTAAACACATCTGTGCAAGCACAAGCACGCACGTGGACTCTGAGGTGTGTTGACAACAGAATTGTTTGGTGACCTTGAAAGGCCGGTGATGAACCCTGGCCCTGGCGGTGTTTTCATAGTTTAAACAAACGGCAAAGAGACGAGGGGAGTAAACAGGTGCAGGATGTATGGACTGATCTAGGTCAGACTGTTTTTATGTCTTCTCTTTTTTTGTCTGTCTGTTTATCTGTCTGTCTGTCTGTCTGTCCCTTCTCTCCTTTTTCAAACCTGAACGTGGTGTGCGACAGTGTGTACACTGTTACATATCGAGTACGTCATTGTGTCCCAAGTTATGGTTCATTAACCCGTCTCCCTCGCTTCCTCCCTCACTCTTTATCCTTGGAACAAACCTGGACCAAAGTCTAATGTTTTTTAGCTTCACCCTTCGTCCCCTGCAACTAGAGTCACTTATTATATTGGCGACTTTTAGTCTATCACGTAATCATTTGGTGTGTATTAAACTCAAAAGTGCAGCAACTGACATGGTCTGGTACCCAAGTGTTGTAACTTGAGAGGGGATATGCGAAAAGACATATTTCAATGTAACCATTTCTAAGAAAAGTAATGAAGTATGTGATTTTTTCTTTTAGTTTGCACAATTCATAAAAGGTCTCCCAGTCTTTCAGCTTCCCATTAATTGTTAGATAACATTTTGTGTATCCCGCTCGTTTTTATCCAATCAGGAGACAGAGCGCTATACATAGGAGGGTCTCTGTGCCCCTGAACGATGACTTGCTGCTCTCCATCACGGCAAAGACGGCTGCACGTTCATCTGGAGGTGATGTAGGGATGAGGGAGGGGACTGCTAACTGCAATCACTGACAGGAGGTTAATTAAAAGGACCATATCGCTACTTCTCCTTTAACTTAAGACTATTATGTCCTGATAAACAGAAGAGCTCAACAGATAAGGCATTTTTAGTCTGATATATATATACAAAATCTGACAATAATAAATCATTAACCCTTAGCATAAACAGATAAACATCAATATGAAAAGAATAAACATTGCTTGTCCTAAGACAGGCTTTTTATAACATAATGCATTATTTTTATATATATATTTTTTTTTAGAATGGATCAATGATAGCAGTTCTGACTTTTTTTAAAATGTTATTCATAGTTTAAAGTGAGTAGATGTATGCTTTATAAAGTATAAACCTACACACACATAATATCATGCAAATACACCATGCATTCAGGGTCACTTGCAACAGCCTACAATATATATATCCACTGCTCTGTGTGAATGATCTTATAGCCTTGAATGCCAGTCTGTATGTAGGCAAAAGGATAAGACACGTAATGCGTCAAATTGGATGAGACTCGCCCAGTGTGCTTAAAAGCCAACTAAGCTGTCTAAGAAGTGCATTAGACAGAGGAGTGTTTGTGTTGGTGTGTTGGTGGTGGCAGTGATTGGTTAGGGGACGCAAGGGTTGAGGCTTCGGCTTTATTAAAAAAACCTATTGCGCAATTCTCTGGGGGAATCTTTGTTCTCGACAACAAGCTTGGGTTTTTTTACACATTTTTCACGTTGCTGTTGGTACTGTGAGCGTCTCAGGGGAGGGTCAGAAAATAGATTGTTTGTGTGTGTGTGTGTGTGTGTGTGTGTGTGTGTGTGTGTGTGTGTGTGTGTGTGTGTGTGTGTGTGTGTGTGTGTGTGTGTGTGTGTGTGTGTGTGTGTGTGTGTGTGTGTGTGTATGTGTGTGTGTGTGTGTATGTGTGTGTATGATATCTGTGTCTGTGTGGGGGGGAGGCTACTTGAGAAATACAGCAATTTTAGGCTAGGGGTGAAATAGACTCAAGGATGTTTTCTTGGAAATGCATTATTTTTAACATCTCAGTGATAAAAACAAACAGAGAAAAACACCATAAGAGGTCAAAGTTGGATCAATGTTTTCTCCACTGCTGTGATACAGATGAGATCATTTCAATTCCACCACCATTTGAACAACATCTGATGTATTTAACCAGTGTTCCAAATCGCATACTTTGTTTTTTCTATTCGTCATACTACAGCTGACCATACAAAGAATCCAGTTAGTATGCAGTAGGCATACAATTGGGACATACTTTTAATTCATCATACAATTCCCCTTTGATCCTGCCTCTTGTTTATATCGGTTGCATTCCTGGTTGTTTTCATACAGAGGCTCACTTCCGATGTGACGTTACTTCTGGTGGGCACTAGATAGTGGGTCGGAATCGTCCACATAGCATGCTGATTTCAACACTAAAAATCTCAACCGAATTATACGCATACAGGTATTTTTAAGCATGTTAAATCTGACGACAATAATTGGGACGTCCTAAATCTTGTTCTACCATACTAGAGAGCAGGGAAGTATGAGGATTGGAACGCAGGGTTAGTGTCAGGTGAATATCATGTCAAGTGGGGGGGACCTAATAAGTGGTGGCACTGCAGTGTAAACTCGCTCTTATCACCCATTGAACTGCTGCAGCTGCAACAGAGGAAGTTGATGCAGCTTTGACGCTACTTTTCGACTGAAACGAGTACCCTACGAGGTGCACGTTGTGTCCGAAGTACCTTTGTTTACCTTGGTTTTGTAACACTGAAACAACATTTCAAGCATTATTTGTTTATGTTTAGAAGTTTATTGAGCAGGGACAAATGCATTGTATATTGTTTCATATGAAATATAAAATAGATGCCATGCACACAGGTTTCTAGTCGAGACTAATTCCCCTGTCTCTGGTTAGGCCTTTCCTAAAAATTACACATGAATAAAAATACTGAAGACATCATATACAGGAGACAGAGAAAAAAACAAGGACAATAATTACTGTGTGTATGTGCGCACGCGCCCATGTGCATGTGTGTCAATGTTCACAGGGTTTATTCAGTTTCAACCATTGTTTCACTTGTGTGTTAAAAACCTTGAGCTCAGTCAATGTTTTGATTTCTGATGGTAGTGTATTCAACAGTTTAGTGCCTTTTGCTACAAAGGATGATTGTAGCAATAGGCTAACTAATGTTAGTTTGAAACATTAAATATTTCAAACTAAAGAAAACAATTCCTGGTCATAACTAGAAGCTTCCACTATACCCTACATTACCCAAGGTTGCCAACAGTTTAGAAGGGATTAAATAAAGGGTTCATGATCTTGCTAACTTACTTGTTTAAACATAAGAAACTTTTACTGCCTTGAACGTATACAGTAACCATTGCCCCCTTCTAGTGCTTCTCTGTGAGCATCAGCTTTGTTAAGCGTCTGTTTTGTCTGTAATTGTTACAACCTTGAAAAAATGGCATCCAAGAAGAACACATTTTCCCCATTTCACATTTGGCACATTACAAGCATTACCAGTGTGGAAATAAATCAATTTGATTGATTATGTCCATCTGGTCTGGCTTACATAATATGCATAATGTGAAGGTGTTTGTGTGTTTTGAATAGAGCAGGCGAAACCAATTAGTTTGTGGGGACAGAGAAAAAGAACCTCTGTGTGGACTCCAGAGACTCTGTTAGTGAGTAATCGCTATTCCTGCATTTCCTCAAATGTAACATCAAATTAGACTTAAAAATATTACCTTGGGACCTAAAATGTGTCACAGTTAACTGCTGTATACCTTAGGCTTACAACATACTGTAAGTTCTAATATATTCAACAAGCTGACTGTTGATGTGAGCAAAGATGTAATCTGTGTTGATGAGAATCAGAGAGGTGGTGAGTGGACTCGGCCCTGCTTCTCTTTAGGCACTCTGTAACCAACGACCTTACAGGACCTCTGTCTGTCTGTCTGCCTGTCTGTCTGTCTGCCTGCATGCCATTGACTAAGAGAGGCTGAGACCTTGCTAAATGAGCCATGGTCTATTTAATTGTGGGGTAACCAAACATATTGACACGAGAAAAAAAAAAGTCTCAAACTCAAATAAACTCAACTCAAATAAATAAATAAAAATGTGAGTCTGTATTTTTCGTTCACAGACATCCTCAAATTAGACTTTAAAACCATCAAGATAATTCCACAGCTCCTTGGTCAGCTGATGAAATTCTCCTTCTCATGTTAGCTTTGACCAATCAGAACATCATATACCCCAGCTTTAATGCGTTTTCCTTATTGTCAGGGCAGTTGTTGCTTATGTAGCCGTTTAAACAGTAGTGAAAATAGCAGCTGTAGCAATATTACAGGTAGTGGTATTCTTAGATGCAGTAAAATAGTTCTAGCAGCATTAGTAGTAGGAGGGTAGCAGGTAGCAGTAGTAGTAGTACTCAATGGCAGTCCTATACAAAACCAACCTGAGTGTGACATTGTGTATCCTTTTACACAGCGTAATAGCCACCGACTGTCTACTGTATACACGTACACACTGAGAGACTCCTGATGTTTATAAGCAGGCTGAGAGTGGGCTCATTTATCCACACACACTGAAGGTAATCCAAACCTACGCAGGCAAATCAAATTAGCTTGGAGCCAGTAAAGTGACTTCAGCCCGGTGCGGAGGTGTTTGTATGAGGTCTGCTCAGCTGGAGTTAAAGCAAAACGTCTATTACTGATGTTATTAGGAACATGTAAACACACTCACATAGCCTCTCAATGGCTACTCTCATTCACCCAGCCGCCTATTCAGTCATGGTCGTCTGCAACAGGCAAAATGCTCAGTCCACCCTAGGCATCATAGAGGACTCTTATGAACCAAAAGGCTGATATTTGGCCTGCCAGCTGTTTGCTGTGCAGGGATATGATCTAGGTGTGTGTACCTTATCAGCTAAAGTACCCTAGTATGAATCCATGTAAAGGAACATACATACATCTCTCAAATACAGCAGGTGTTTGTGTTATTATTAACACAGAAATTACCCCCCCCCCCCCTTCAATTTGAAGGTAAGCTGAAGACTGTTACGTGTTACCTCAGGATCATTGTACTCCTTTTGTGTAAAAATTAATCTCAAAGTTGAGTTGATAAAGTAACTTAATTTGATTACAGAATGATACTGCATTAGAAAGAAAAAAAGTACCAAATTACATTAAATGAGCCACACAAAACCTGCAAGATAACACACTCACTGAAAGTCCTAATGGGAATATTATACAAACAGCAAAATGTAAATAAATAATGAACAGATGTTAAAAAAAATTAAATAAAATGCATGGCCTATAAAAGTTCCCTGTGGTTATTATGAAAGTGATTGTATGATCTGGTCTCACTCACACATATCTCTCCGCTGAGGCCGGCCTCCCTCTACCGAAAGCCAATTGCGGTGCGCCGAGCAGGCGAGCCTTCATGAGCCGACCCCCTCATTTGACTGGTATACCCAACACACACAGTTCTGATCATGTGACGGTTAAGCGAACTACCAGAGAGGGAGAGAGAGAGCGCGCGCGAGAGAGAGAGAGAGAGAGGAGGAGGAGTACAGCTGTGCAAAGACCGTGTCGTGGAGTTGCGTTGCCATTACGCACTATTACGCACTGACAGCTACTTTCATTAAAAAGAGCGTTTAGCGCAATCGAGCGCAAATTAGGATTATCCACAAACACAGGTGAGTGCATGAGAAATAGGGACGCTGGTGGGATTTAATAGTAGATAAAACAGTGTTCGTTTATTTGTGTGCGGATATGTGTCTTCTGTCTGTCAATGCGGACTGCTGCTAGAAGCATGGCTCCGCTGAGTAAATGGAGAGGAATTTGGAATTTATAGTTCACGTTTACGGCATTGCTGCGTTAATAGCTTTATCGCGTAAAACACATGTTGGGACTATTTGTTTGTCTGTGATCTGACCAGCTGTCACAGCCCGCAGTGTTGAAACCTGCCATGAATCCAGGGTTTACGTTCATAATTGATTATTCCTGCAGTGCAGTGAGAGGAAGACCAGGAGCGAACGCATGCTGTCAAAGCTTTATTCGATGTTTGACGACGGCAGGGGTTGCCGTCTGGCAAATTACTTACGATTTTGGGCAGGCCAAGGTGTTTCCAAACTCTCCTCCATAACTTTTTTCCATGAGGTATCGTTTAGACACATCAGCGGGAGACTCGGGCTCATTGATGTCATCTGATGGTATCACATAAACAGCAAGATCGTTTGATCAGTCATTACATAACTAACTGAAAGACGGTAACAACCGTACACAATAATAACAATGTTTTTTGAACCATCCTATGATTGTGATTGCCACAACTCAAAGTCAATGAAGTAATAATCTAAAAGTCTTTTTGCTCGGAAATCTCTGTTAAGGACCACTGGAGGTCCCTGACCTTATTATGGACACCATTTCTTTTTAGCTTTACAGAAGAGGGCGCACAATCGTTTTGTCAATTCAGTCCAATTGTGTTGCTATTGTTTTTTCATCCAGCTCACATTAAGCCTTTAGTTAGAGACTGATTGCATTGGCCATTTGATAGTGTGTAACATTTTTAATCCATGTAAATGCCGACACAGTACATTGGTTGTGGGCTGTTGGTGGATCAAAATAGACACTAAATCCCCCAATCATCATCCCATATAAATCTGCTGAAGGACTGTGATGAAAAAAACACCCTTTAAACTGCTGTTATTACCTCTTCGCATTGACAGACTGCCTTTCTAGGGGAACTTTTTTAGTGATTTTTTTTTTTAATACCTGAGAGTATATCAAATGCATGTCTCGGAACGTTCTGAGGCATTGCAATTGTTTTTTTTAATTGTAAAAAGGACCACTAGAGGGAAATAAATAGAAACCCGTCATTAAATGACAGCAGACCCATGTGGCTTTAATGTTCGACGTGGTGAGAAATGGGAACCCCTGATTCCACATGGTCAGCTTGTCTGAAGCAGCAGCTGCAGCCTGAATGCACACACACACACACACACACACACACACACACACACACACACACACACACACACACACCACACACACACACACACACACACACACACACACACACACACACCACACACACCACACACACACACACAAACACACAACGTATTTGAATTCCACTTCCCTCACATGTGAATCTTTCCATTTGAACAGCCATCAGCTGCACACCTCTTAAACAAGCAGCATTTAGTGTATGAAGACCAAATCATGAGTATTGTTTTAGCCTGCTGGTTAACTTATTTGTATACAGTATAAACTTTAGGTGTTGTCTTGTAAATCATTAAACCACAATGAGACTGACCACACTGTTACTGTGTTGCCATTCAGTTGTTTTCCCCCTTTAAACAATGATCACCCAAGTGCAGGAATTTATTTATACAGTTAGATTTAAAAGGTGGAGTCAGTTCTGGAGAAGGTTTGTCAAAATTACTTTTTTTCAAAATCAGTGAATATCTCCTATCGATTCTCTACCCGTACACACTATGTGTACCAAATGTCCAGCGGTAACACACAGCCTATGCTCTGTAAACTGGTATGAAAGTGTGTCTAAACTAAGGAGTCCATCTTAGCTAGAAAGACACCAGTTTACATATGGTACGCACACACAGTACGTACAGGTAGCAGATCATTAGGAGATATTCACTGATTTTGACAAAAATGTATTATGACAACAAGCGTTCTCCAGGATCAGTGAATCCACCTTTAATTAGAATTGAATTGTATTCGAGCATTGCCAGAGTAGGAGTTACTTGATGGTCAATATTTCTAAAAGGACAGTGTAGGTGTGGCTGACAAGTAGAGACAACTGTGTTTCATTGTCATAACTGATGAAAGCACTTGTTTGTCTTTAGCAGGAAGACTCTCTTTATTAACATTTGGTCAATCTCCAGCAGAACAGCTTGATCTTCAGAGTCCGGCTGCCATCCATCCGCCCAGGAATGGTGGATCACTTGCCGCTTGGTGAGGAGACCTTCCTGTATTACATCGGCTCCCGGGGTCTGACTACAACTGCCTTCGTCGCCACGCCAATGGTGGCGTGTCGCCGGGCGCCATGGTAACCGATGCTTGCATCTACAACCACCACCACCCGTACGATGGGGCGACACTGTCCTCCTCCCCTGGCCTTTCTGAGGACGACCTTAGTGACTCATCCAGCCCTTGTTCCTCCCTGTGCTCCAGCCCGGAGGCCTCCTCACTGACGTTTCGGCACGTTGTCGGTACCACCTACGAAAGCAAGAGTAGCCGAAGCAGTGGGAGCTCTAGCTCCTCGGGGGGAGAGAGTCAAGACAGCCTGCTGGACCTGCTCCTCTCCCAGGCTTCCCTCACCACCTCGTTCAGCTCCAACACCAGCAGCAACTCTCATGCTTCACCTGTGACTTCCCCATCCTGCCTACCTTCTTCTTGCTCCTCGTCAGCTCCTCTTTTACCCATGGGCCTGGCCTGGGAGTCAAAGAGGGAGCAGCGTCTGAGTCTTCTCCAGCAGCAGACCAAAGAGGACTGCTACGAGTTCCCTGTGTTCATGGACGAGCTGCAGGACCCTGCAGCGCTCCTCTTCCAGCCCACGCTGGAGGAGATCGAGGAGTTCCTGGAGGAGAACATGGTGGTGGCCATGGAGAAAGGAGAGGAGGGGAGCGACGAGGCCATGTCCCCAGCGTCAGAGGATGCTGAGGGGGAAGGTTTACGGACATTGGCAGGAGAATTCAATTCAATGTCACAGAACTTAGATCAGACTGTGCCCGTCGCTCATTCTCCACTCTCCTCCTATACAGAGACCAAACATACGCCATGTGTGGACAGCTTGCTATCAGCAGTGGAACTTAACTGCATAACGAGATCTAGTTCTAGCAGTGGAGCTGATGGAATCAAACAGGAGGACTGTGGTTCACCACAAGCCTCATCAGAAGGTAATGGTGCTGCCTCCACTGTGCCTGTCATCCTACAAATCCAGCCCATACAGATAAAACAAGAACCCAACACTAGTGCCATATCAGAGCCTGTAACCCAGCAAACCCAACCCCAGCAAACTGAAACCCAGGCCCAGTCGGACATCAAAATCACCCAACTTTTGGTCAACATCCAGGGGCAGACCTTTGCCTTGGTGCCTCAGCTGCTTTCCCCAGCAAGCATTGCTAGCGCAAGCAAAACCGGAAGCGTGGCTTCGAACAAGTTTGTCCGGATTGCACCAGTTCCGATTGCTGCAAAACCAATCGGGATTGCGGAAGGAGGGTTAGGTGGCGGTTCAACTGCAGGGGTCCTCTCTGGAGGTCAGAGGTACCAGAAAAGTGCAGTAGCAGACCTTATTAAAATGCACAAGTGCTCTTTTCCCGGCTGTAATAAGATGTACACCAAGAGCAGCCACCTTAAAGCCCATCTGAGGAGGCACACTGGGGAGAAGCCCTTCGCCTGCACATGGCCCGGCTGTGGATGGAGGTGAGTGTTTTTATTTAAGATCAAATGATTGAAATAATGATCAAGACTGAAGAAGAGCAGTCATTGAGCGGAGAGATGAAGATGTATTAGAGATACAGTACATTTGAACACTGCAATCAAGAACTTATCAAACGTTGTATGAGTAAATTGAGATGAATGAACAGTTTGATATTGCATCCAACTGTGTACTATAATAGTACCTAATGCATTTGCAATGTGAAGTGTTAAACATGTGAATCTACGCTGTAGAGATTACAGTCACCAGGGTTATCAACTTCTGTTGTGGTCTTAAACTTGGATATGATTTCCTTTCCCAATGTGTGTAGTCTTCAATGAGATACAAAGACTGATTCGTACTAGTTTGTCATGCAAAGAACAGTGATGAAGGTGCTCTTTACAGTGGGATTGTAAGCAATTTTTTTTAGAAGAGTACAAATGGATCAAGTGCAATAAGATGGAACTATTAAAACGTTGTTTCAGGCTTTCATCATTGTAACAGAAACATATTTGGTGCCCAAGTCCTTTAAGTTATTCCACAGGGTCTCTTTGATGTCAACACTTGCAAATATAAGTAAAACATAAAATATAAAAGGTTTTATATGGAAACACTTTGCATAACTCAGTTTACATAAGTTATGGATATGAGGGGAAGGGAAATGGGCTAATTTCCAGGGAAACTACTAAACCTTTTTACGAAGGTTATAATTTTTTGACCCCACTATCTGTATGTTTTTGTACCATGGTAAAGTTGTAGATTAGATAGAGTGCCTTTTGAAGTTGGCTGCATGAAGACTTTGCACCCTGCTAGTTATTCCACTTGTTTGCTCACTGTCTGCAACCATGAATGCAGTAGAGATATACTGGATTATTGCAGAATCAAGTTCAAAGTGTATACTACAGACAAGCACTCAGGTAACCCATTGTACATTTCCTATCTGTGACACATCTTTTAATAGTCCCTGGTAGTACATGTTCTGTCCTTCAATAATTCATTGAAAAAGTACAAATGCTAACTTTTGACCTGGAGATCAATGGTTTTACACATAGTCATTGCCCAAGGGTGTTTATAAAGTGTTTGTGTAAACGGGGGTTAAGTTGCATTATGATTGAAGTTAAAATATGACAAGGATTTGAGTTTAAGGGGTGAGGTCAGAATTTGTACTGGGTTTAGGAGAGGAAATGAATGCCCTTGGCTGTGCTCAGCAGACAGTGCTGGCCCACGCTTTATCAGTTTCCGTTCAACTGTGTTTGTGTGGCGAGGCTTTACTGCACCAGCCATTTAAAATCCCCCTGATTACAGACACCAATCATTTTACCAATATGTGTCATGTCTGGGCATACATCTAAGCATACTGTATAGGTATACAATGAAAATCAAGTTATTCTGGACCAAAAAAAAAAAAAAAAATTTACCCTTAGACTTTTAAAGAAAAGATGGCTATAGAAAACACATGTTTTCTTTCACAAGTAAGATACGTTGCTGAATCCATTTGTAGCATACACTTTTTTTTGTAGAAGCCTGCACAATGACGTGACCAATATGATGGTTATAGTTTTGCTTGTTTATAGATTAAGCAAACACGATATGACAGGTCAATTAGTCAAATTTAGAAGTCCTGTTGGGTGTCTTTATGCAAAATGAAAAATAATTGAATCCTGGCTCATGTTCCAAAATTAATCCACAGATTTGAGATTAGTAACAATCGTCTTATCCAACTCTTGGCTAGTAAGCACAAACAAAAGTAGAACTATGCCTTTATATTTGGCTTTTTGCATCTCGAGTGTCAACTTAACTAGGAATCTTAAAAAATGTGCAGTTCCTTGTTGCAGAAAGGGAGACGGTATGAAAAAAAATTCATTCAAAATTGCTACAATATACTTTCATGCGCAAAAATTGTGTAACGTGACAACAGTAACAGTCAGAAGTAACAACAACATCCAAACAGAGCAGCATTTGTCAAACTTGCTGAATCTCTTATTTCAACCAAGAATGGTAGTGAGAATAATTTTTTTAAGCAATATGACTTAGTTTGGCTGACACATCTAATATGTTGCCATGTGATGAAGTCATCGGGGACCATGCATTTTGTTGAATTGGACTTTAGAACACAACACCCCCAGTACCTCCGTAAACTAGACCTCTGCAGTCTATACATGACAGGCAGCAATGTACTCTGCCTCTGGGCCAGGAAATGGTGAGGTGAGCTTGGTAAGTCAGGCACGTTATACCCTCTGTAACCTGAGAATACATCCATGTGTTGGCTCCTTTTGAAGTAGAGAGGAGTGCTATTTCATTGGCCCGGACTCCTACATATAACTCAGTGAAAGTTACATTCCTTCCTTTGCCAAACATTTCTCTTTTTTAATGTTTTCTTCTGGACTTTCATCACTCACTTTCTCTCCATTCTCTACTTTGTTGTTATTGCTCATGTACAGGTCTATATGTACAGACAGTTACATGTTAACACTTTAAAGGCACCGATGCAGGCAACACACACACACGCGAGGTGCAGTATTTTCAGCTCAGGCCTACGGAGACTCACATTGTTGGAGGGCTAGGCTCAAACCTTAACAGTTTGCTGTAATAACACTGTGACGTGTGTGTGTGTGTGTGTGTGTGTGTGTGTGTGTGTGTGTGTGTGTGTGTGTGTGTGTGTGTGTGTGTGTGTGTGTGTGTTGCACTTGACACCTGTCATCAGGGGCAGTGGATTGTTGTCCTGGTCAGCTGATGCATTCATCGTCACAACAAAGCAATGTTGTTGTTGGGTGGTGACAGGGGGCTAGCACGGTTTAATTTAGCAATGGACAGAATAATTTTACCTCACCATACGTCCAGCTATTGAACCTTGTACAAAACTGACCAATGTTGGGGGTCATCTACCAGAGAGCTTCTGTTGAGCTATAGAGGTCCTTTAGTTTCCTTCTATGGAACATATTGGTTAATTGAATCCAGCCCCCTCTGGTTTAAAAAAAAAATCTCTTTCCAGTAAAAAAGAGGTTTTATGGTCGCTTAGCATGCAGGAGGCAAACTCCTGCCACTGATTAGTGCTGTCATGCATTAATGTGATCTCCCTTTCAACTTACACATTGTTGAAGTTGTGTCCCACTCATAAACTCAGCGGCTGGGAGGCACACACAGGGATTTTAGCCAGGAAAAAAAATAAAGATGACAGATAAAACTCTAGCACAGTACTGAACACGTGCTTCCCAATGTATACGCCTCCAGGTGTGTAACCACTAGCCTCATTGCCCCACCTTTTCTCAGCAGTTTTTTTCTCTATGCTCTGTTGGTTTGCGGAGCAGAGTTTAGGGACAAGCTAGGACAAAGCCTGCATATGTGTTTTCCAAGGCGCCCTCCACTTATGTATAGTATTGTGTCGAGCCGTGGCCACGCCAAGCAGCCCCGGGGACTAAAGGTGCATTTAAAAACCTCAAGTTAAAAAACACACTCAATTGATCTAGAGAGTCGACTAACACCTCACCCTTTGGAGCTATGAACTCAGTGACCTTGCCAACCATCTCGAGAACACACACAGCTGAGAAACCATACGCAATTAGCTTAGTGAAGGGGAAATAAATTTAGGAAGAACTATAGCACTACTGCACGTGAGTAAGAAAGACAGATGGGGAGAGAGAACTGATGAAAAAAAGTGCACTTAAAGAACAATCAGGCCGTCGAATTTGGACTCTATGCATGTTCTGTTGACAGATCCTCCCCCGGTGCAGTGCAGTATATATATTTGGGCTCAGGCCCAGTTTGAGTCAGTAGAATAAGCTGTACATGGTATTTTTCAAGCCCTATAGCTTGAGGCTGATATAGTACAGCGTTTGGGTGTATATGTCTATGTGAATCACACACAGATTATAAGGAACACATGCACAGTTAAATAAAGTCCACTGCATGAGAGACAAATGAGATGTATGGTCTTTATCTTAATATTGACTTGTCTCTTGGTGTTGGAGATTAAAAGACTTGCTTATCTCAAACATTTGTAAAACACGGAAAATATACTCAAGACCAGAAATAGTTGCTTTTGTCGCCTGTTAAAGAAAGCATTCGAATGTTATCTGCACTATTCAATATTTTTAGTTAATAATGTATCAGCTGACTCTCTAGTGTATAAGTGGTCACAGAATGAGATATTTATTTAGCTTTACGGAAGGTTAAAGCTTTAAGCCTATTGTTTTTTATTTAGTGGACTTCAACATCATTGTGTATGTTGAGTCCCACGGCTCTCATCACCCTTGTTTCCAGCAGCTGTTTGTACTCTGATAAACACACTCTACACTACCTACCCAGCATCAAATAGACACAGTTAGCAGCTAGCTAGTGAACAAACTGGAGCTTTTAGCGGCTAAATAGTCAGATATGGGGTCTTTCATGAGTTGTTGAAGACCGAAAGGAGAGTGAAGATCACAGCTATCAGCCGTCTTAATTGAAAAAAGCCAATGTTTCTCTGTGTGGGCTAAATGTATAACAGGCAACATTTACCCTTTCCACTTTAAAAGTGATAATATGTCAAATGTTCTCAGCTTATTGCCCTGCCCCCAAAGAGGGCACGTCTTTTTCTGTGCATGTGCTCAGCTGTGTGCACTGCTGATTTGCACATAGATCAGCTACACATAGATTAGAAATAGCAAGTTATCCCTATAGTTGTCCTATATGGTTAACACACTATAGATCTAGTTAGTATATAACTCATATATGTGTCTTCTAACACCAACAAAAACAACGTAATTGAAACTTAGCTTTTCAGGATTCACAGCATGCTTCATAAGTATTTTTAATGCTGCACCATTAAAATGATGAATAGTTCTGGTTGTGTAATCCACGACTAGAGTAGAAATGGTTTAGTAATAACCGAGTGACATTTTTACATCGCCTCTAATGCCTGCTGCCAGAAATCAATTGTGTTCCAGATTAATCTGATCTGCAAAGATTCACTAATATAACACACACACACACACACACACACACACACAAAAGTGCACACACATATACAACAGTCACAGCTCTATCATACTCTTAACCCCTTCACTTTCACAATATCCTAACTGCCCAGAGCCCCATAGAGACCGGAGCAGAGCAGGCCAGGAATAGACCAAGCTTGGATTTGCAGTGTTGAGCTAAATATGGGATGACTTTTGACTTTGACAGAGAAGACGCAGGGTAGTACACATGTCTAGCGTCACATTTCTCAGATTACCACTCGTGTAAGGGTTAGCTTGACATGGCTTTAACGTTATACCGCCGACTGAAGCATGACCCAAGCCATTATTGTATAGTGTTGTGTTACAAGCAGATTGAGTTAGTTCATGCACAGAAGTGGAAGAGGGCAAACACAGTGTGGACAGGTAGCAGATATTCACTGATGTTAACAAAGTGATTTTGACAGGTGATTTTGACTCCACCAATAAGATGTCAATTTTTCACAACAGTGAGAGTATACTATGCAATAAGGAGATTGATAGAAGCAATGATAAGTTTATGGTGACCACTAGCTATAAGCCTGTATCCTTTCAAACTGGGGAACAAACAATGTTTTATGTTGTCAATAAACTTTTACATGTACACAAAATCTACTATCAAATTACATTTGTGAACTGACTGTTGGCTGATAACTGACAAGATCAATGAGTAGGTTTTAACGATCAGAATAATTTGCTAAATCCTGTCCTCTTTCTGTTTTGTTTGCCTCCTGTGCAGGTTCTCGCGGTCCGACGAGCTGTCGCGACACCGGCGCTCCCACTCGGGAGTAAAGCCGTACCAGTGCATCGTGTGTGAGAAGAAGTTTGCCCGCAGCGATCACCTGTCCAAACACCTCAAAGTCCATCGCTTTCCACGAAGCAGCAGGACAGGACGCTCTGCAAACTGACTCCTCTGACCCCCCGCTCTCTGACGGACTGACGCTAGGCCAGGGGGGGGGGGGGAGGGGTGTGTGTGTATGACGGAGGACAGAAGAGCTGGAAGTCCAAACACCTTATAAAGGAAGTCCTTGGCAGGACTGTTTAGTTTGTGTGTGTGCTCATGTTTGAATATGTACAAGTGACGTACATTCATGGTACTGTGATAATTTATTGGGTGGCGAGAGGAAAAGACTGTAAAAAAAAGAGGAAACTGAACTAAAAGCAGACAACTGTTACTTGACTCGACACACCTTCACCGGTGGAATAAGCTTTTCTTGAATCTTCCGACTTTTTTTTGTCTCACTCAAATTTGATCTATACTGTAATTGGAAGAAATATTTGCTGTTCTTATATAGTATTTTTACACTTTCAAGATGTGTTTTTCTTGCTATTTGTTGGAGTCAAACGCCTTATCAATAAAAAGGTGCAACACTAAGGGGTCTTGCTACTATTCTAAACCCCCCGGTTTTTAACTTTACTGGAGCCAATTGTTGTCAAGAAGTTTGCCAAAAATCAACCGTATAATGGGGGGTGGGGGGGATTTGAATTATTAACCAACAAGACCTTACTGGACATTGGGAACTATTGGGGCCTTGGTTTAATTCTTTAAATGTTTGCTTCAACATTCCTTTTGCTTTGAGTAGGTGTCTGTGTTGCCTTTGGGTCTCATTACAGGCAAGAAACGCTGTAGGAACCTCAAGCACAATAACAAAGCTTAAGTTCATGTTGAATTACTGCCTCACCAACAAAAGATGATCATGTCACTGTTAAATTCGTACTGGCCAAAGAAAAAAATTAATTTCTGGTTGTATGCCCACACCAAGCATTTGAGAGTATCTTGTGTTGCTGTAATTGTGTTCTGACTTTACACAATGTTCGGCACCACCTTTTTTGTTTCATCTGGTCAATATACTGTTTTAATACAACATTTGTCATGTTTATGGACTTTTTTTCCATCAAAAGAAATGTGGCGTGCAGCCACATCCAAATATTACCCACATAAACATTTTAAAACCAAGGTTGAAAACAAAAAAAAGTATTTACAGAAACATGGTCTGTTGTCTGTGGTTTGTTGATGCTATTTGACACCATGTCATTTATTACTTTATGTCACTTTATTGTGAATCAGTCTAAACTATTGATTCACACTGAACATATCATACTCTTGCCAAATCAGGTTTCTTCTCATTTTTACATATCAGATGAAATGAAAAAGATTAACATATCAAAATGAGATGGATTATAGTTTTACTTGTCTATTTGAAATGATAAACCATAATATAATCAAATACAACATTCACCCCAGACCACAATAATAATAAATATATCTAAACAAGACTATGGAAATTTTGCTGAAGAGTGTTGTCTTTTGTGACATATGGCAATAAATAACAGGATAGTATTGAATGTTTAAACGTAGCATAACAGTAGCACATGTAGAGAAGAGACAAATTCTTCAAATCTTAGTAAAAAAAGTTAGCTAACATTAGCCACCATATGCTGCTGTTTCTACCAGACCAAGTCAAACTATAGCAGCCAAGCACCTGTGTGTATTGATTGAAACTATATTGCCTATAAATTTAAATAGTAATTTGTAAAATAATAATACATGTGCTATGTCTTCTTTCAAAAATGACATACACATATGTCATAGGCCTATATTTTTGTACATTTATATAAAGGCTTCAAGTAAAACATGGCTCTCCGTTAGCTCCCATTGAAGCCTCTTCTTGTTGTCCTCTTACTTCCACAAATTAAATTCATGGAAGGAAATTATTTGAATATCAAACTAACTGGAATTTATTGTACTTGGTAAGCATTAGTTGAGACTGGAATCATGTGCCTTTACAACATCAATTAACAAATTCATACGGAATATTTGTGAATTTCTTTCATTTACTTTGGTTTACCCTTTTAATGTTACAGATTATTTGTCAAAGGTGAATATAAATCAAAGAGCATATTAAAAGCACAGTTATCTGACCCTGGTCTTGAACATCAAATCTCATTGCCTTTGTCTTGTACTGTAAAAGGGAACAGTGACTGTCTTGTTTTGTTCACTTTACATTTGACCTGTTTTTAGATTGCTTCAGTTTTTGTCTTATGATACAAAATGCTGAGTCCAAAGATGGTTTTCTGTGCTCTATGGTTGCGGATCAGTTGACGACATTCAGTATTGAAATGATTTGAAGGAATGAATGTAAAACAAAAATGTACCGACCCTTAGAATGAGGACACACACACACACACACACACACACACAGCGCAGGAATGACATGCTGTATATGGAGAAAGTGTGTTATCTATGTCAGGCATTCCTTCCGTACAATCAGAAGAAACCCTTTTCTGAAACGGGTGTCATATGTGAGCCCATGAATGTATGTAAATACTGTACATGCATATGAAAGGAGAACTGAAATATTCTCCAGGTGATTTATTTTGATTGTGAAAGAGTTTTTAACAAATGTGTAAAGAAAATGTACATACGATGATAATTCAAATGCTTTTTGTGAAAAATGTGGTAACTCACTTTTTTTTTGTCAGGTTTTTACGCGACACATTCTTAAAAAAGGCTCATTGGAAGTTGCATAACACATTACGAGTCTGTATTTTGTGCTCTGTAAACATGTTACAATGAAAGTTGCTTGAAATGTTCTATTTTTGCTTTCCTTCTTACGTAAAACCCATTTACAATAAAAAAAATACCAAAACAAAAGATGTGTTTTCTTTCTTTTTTTTCTGATACTTAAAAGCCCAAATAATTTTTAAACTTTCATCACTCAAGCCTCCATATTTCCTCTCCTAACATTGGCATCCTGATTTTTCTTTTACTTTGCTAGAATATGGATATTCTAACTTGCTTGGATGAAGGCCGGGTGGTGGCATAGAAACCTGCTAATACCTTTCACAACAAACCACAACCCCAGACCACAAAAATAAATGTTAGAACAATAATTTAAGTTGAATACCCTTCCACAATTCATTTGTGGGAACATGGTAAATTCAAAACAATACCATAAGTAAGGAATCATCACTTTTTAATTTATATAATATTTTGAATATTTACCTTAACAATCATTAAGGGGCACCCAGCAAAAAATGTCTCAATTTACTCCAATTTTTTTCAAGGCACACAGTATGGATAGGTAGCAAGATACACACATCAATAATCTGACTTGACAATGCCTGTCGAATAGCAAACAAATTTGACTATCTGGTGATGACAAAATCCAAGGAACATGGATTACACCAACAGTATAAAGTGTTGGTTACTGAGCTTTAGGGGTGTGTGTAGTTGGGTTGATTTTACTACCTTTGGAAACAGCCAGGCTAGCTAGGCTATAGCTAACCAGCTGCCTGTAACTTTATATGTGGTGCACAGACATGAGAGTGACATTATGTTCCTATCAAGCACTCAGCAGTCAGTAATAAATCAAATAAAGTGTTACTGTCCACAACTGTTCTACTGCTACAAGAACCCAAGCTATCACGTGGGCTAGTCGTTGAGCATCACGGTGCAGCTAGATATTCAGATATTTCATCATAAACAAGGGCTAAAAGACAAGTTTAGGCTAATGGAAATGCAACAGGTTGCCAGAAACAGACTCTTAATGAAACAAATTGTTTGTTAGACCATTGCTGTATCAACTTTATAAGGTGATAATCATCTGACTGAAATCAACCCTATTTAGTAAAAAGGGCATATATATAAATTTCCTTCCAGCATTTTATGTGTCTAAATATTAAGTGTTCACTATCCTATAGGCTAGTTAGGGTTGCCAACCGTCCCTTAACATACGGAATTGTCCTGTATTTGGAAACTAAAAGACCCATTCCCTACTGAACTGATAAGGGTATTTTGTTGCCCAGTGCTGTTCACATTGACCAATGAAATGTGTTGTCAAGCGTTGCTAAGATACTCCTGCGACGCAAGTTTCAAAAAGATGGCTGATGGTACTCAGTTATTCAAGTTGGCTGCTGGCATAATAGAAGAAAAAGTGGAAGGAATAAAGAACAGAATGGAAAAAGCCCCCTTTTCCCGGGAAGAAAGAAGGTCTGTGTTCGACTAGGAGCTAGTAGTAGGCAAGTAGTTGCAAAATGCCCTCAAAGTCTCTGATGATTTTAAAAACCTACATGGTCATTACAAGAGAGTTCTTGAATACAACACAGTTGAACTGTTATTTTGCACTGACTATAATGAATAATGGATTATGAAAGTGATCATATTCAGATTTGTGTAGGCCTATTTGAGCACGGGCCTGTATATGGTATATATGTCTTCTTACAACCGACTCGAGTATATTATCAGGGTTCTCAACCCTCACGCAATGAGAGTGAGACACACGCATTTCAGGCAATTCACACGCTCCACGCCACACCTTGCATTTCTCACGCAAATTATAACTCTGCCAAACAATTTTTTTTATATAGCCTATAGCTTCGATAAATCCTGGCCTTCACCACCATCACCTAGTGTTGCCACCTTATTTATACTATGGTTGCCACCCGTCCCGTTTTTCCCGAAATTGTTCTCTGTTTTCACCAGCTTCCCGAGGAAAGAAAAATCTCTCCCGGGACAGTGGCGTTTGTTGCGCCCACTAATGCATTCTGCGAGAGCCGAGCGGGCAGAGAGAAGGCGCAGCGTTTCGTCAAGCTACACGACAAGCGTGCAGGGGCGGTCCTAGCGATCTCGGGGCCCGTTTCAAGACCCTGTGTGGGCCCCCCACATTTATTTTTAATTTTTTTCTATGAATAATGCTTGTGCATGCTCCCCGCAAAAATTAAAAAGATTGTGGAAACTAGTTGGTTCATAGACGGATTATGAGATAATAGGCCCAGACTCTTAAAGCCCCCCGCCCCCCTCCCTATCCAGTCAGTTACATTGACTTTTCTGCAAAGATACATACGTTTACTGGCATAAACATATTAAGGGAGTCAGTGTTTCCCACAGGATTTTGGGATACTGTGGGAGATATCCTGTACCTTGTTGGGGGGTCCGGGGGCATGCCCCCCTGGAAGAAAATTGGTACAGTTTTAAAGTAAAATGCATCAATCTGAAAAATCAATCTGGAAAATTTAGATTTAAATCAAATCTTGAGCTGCAGAAGGAACATTATTTTTCTTAAACAGGCAGCACTCTTTACTCTGCAACTGTAAAAACATTTCAGAAGATTGGTCTGCAGACCCATGTTATATGATGGAGGGGCCCATTGCAACAGATACAGGGTGGAAAGCTACTTTTTATGAACAGTATATAATTTACATGTAGAAAGTTTATTCCTGTATGTGTGTGGGGGCCTTAGAGGCCCCTCATGAAGCCCATAAGACATAGCTAATAATGCTTTTGTTTTGCACTTGCTTTTCGATTTTTCACCTACTAGTTGAGGGGCCAAGTTGGTTTTAGTGCTCCCACATTCAAATGCGGACACCGAAAGAGTCTTCTCCATGGTTGGTCTTCACCAGCACCAGAAACAGACTAGCCCTAGAAGGAACATTGTCCTCCATTATGATGGTCTAAATGGCTGGTGTGGAGCCACAGTGCTTCAAGTGGGAGCCAGAAAACCCCTATCCTGAAGGCCTCAAAATCTGCCACTCGAAGCGGCAGCGAGCATCAGTAATATCCAGTATCCATATTTGCTGAACTGAACTAAGAGTTTTACTGAAATAACTACCCCGAAGAACTACCCTGGGCCTACAGCCATCTCACTAGTCTGGCATTTGGTATTAATCCAGTTATACTTTCATCATAAAATTACTACAATAGGCTATATTTTAACTAAAACAAAGAAATTATATTGAACTGAACTTGTGTTAAAAACACACAATAAAATTTCGCTCGCGCGCTTCGCGCGCTCGCATGGGAAGTCCGCTTCTGTCTCACTCTAAACAATTTCCAAAAGTTGAGAACCCTGATATTATACTCATATATACTCTTATCCATAAGCTTGTCATTCAAACAATAGCCTACACATGGCCTACAATACTGCATTTAGTTAGAAAAGCAGTTGATTCATTCAGCAACAATGCAACAAATCAATAAAAGGTTTTACCAAATAATGGCAGACATTCTACACATGGTACAAACCAATCACAAAACACATAATCATCAGGTGCTAAACAGCAGTGTGTAAGGACAACAGTGACAACACAGAAACTTCAGTTTCTGGGCAAACAATAAATAATTAATTATAACACAGTTCTTGACATTCAAACAACAGTCAACAAAGGGCCTACATTATTCACCAATCACCAATTGCTTGCAGACATTCTGCACAAGGTACACATCACTACACACAGTCAACAAGGGACTAAACAACCAAGAAAATGCTCAATTAGATACATTAGCCACGGCGGGCTTCTTCTTCCCAACGTGCTTGAATGTGTGCATGCTTGGTGTGTGTGTGTGTGTGTGTGTGTGTGTGTGTGTGTGTGTGTGTGTGTGTGTGTGTGTGTGTGTGTGTGCGCACCTTGTGACAGCAGAGGTAACACTGAAACCATGCACACACACATAATCAAATACAAACCTATTAAATGCACACAAAAATGTTAAATGCAAAATTTAACATTTTTGTATTTGTGTAGTTGCACAATTTCATTGTGTGTGCTTGAACTTACTTTCAATGTGTTCATCCTACACTGCCTTTAATAGGCCTACTACAATGCATTGTATCACACAGCAGCAATAAGTATAGGCTTCACACCACAGAGAGAAAGTTAGCTGCCAGGAAACAAGCTAGCAGTTAGCAAAGATAAACTGAGAAGAAACATACACACACAGAGTTTCTGACTCACAGTTTTGATGTCCTCTTCCTTTTCTTTCAGTTTCCACGTCATAAAAAGTACCTCTGAGCTTTTTTGTCCATCACTGTTAGCAAGCTCTTTGAAGAATGTTAGCGGCTATAGTTAGCAACACTGGAAAGCATATTTATGTCACATATTTCTATTGTTTGTTGTGAATTTGACTAGCTTCACATTTCACTACCTTTTTCCAGTCCTTCATTCAGAATGTTTCTTTTTGAGGTTTGAAACAAGAAAATTGGTTTGTTGTGTGTTTTACTGACACAATCTAAATGGAACACAGTAATTTTTTTGTTATGCCATGTGTCTGCTGTGAATAAAGGTCCACACCTACGTACAGTGAGTCCCTAGCTTAGCTTTAGCTAACCAGCTGCTTCCTGTAACTTTATAATTGGTGGACAGACATATGAGTGGCATCTTCTTATCAATCACTAAGCAGGGTTACTAATAAAATAATCAAACAAGGTTTTACTGACCAACTGTTTTACCTTTACAAGAACCCACCGTATAACTTCAGGCTATAAGTAGTCGTTGGACACTATGGTTGAACATCACGTAGCAGCTAGAGATTCCGATAATTCCCTACAAAGCTGAAAGACGAGTGAATAGGACTTTGAGTTTTAGAAAAGCGCTATATAAGTTGAATGTATTATAATGGAATTGCACCGGGTTGCCAGAAACAGAGACTCTAAATGAAAGAAGCCAACTGTTTGTTAGACCTTTAGCTGTATCAACTTTATAAGGTGATAATCATCTGACTGAAATCACTCCTATTTAGTAAAGGGCAATATAATTTCCTTCCGCCATTTAATGTGTCTGCGTATTGAGTGCGCACTATAGCCTATACGCTAGTGAACTCAAAAATCCCAACAACAGAAAATGTGTTCATTACATGAAAACTACTGTCTGCAAACAACTCACTATGTATAGGCTAATGTTTTGCAATTGTTTAGATGTTAAAATAACAGTTGTGCACATTCAATTGGCATTTTAAATTATGTAAATATATATGTTGGTTAGATGAATATTCATTGTTTTACCTTAGCTACAAACTACAACTCTTGTTCATATCAATGTTGCACATTTGAGGATTGCTGCTACATTTAGTTGTTCACTTTGCAATGACAATAAAAGGATTCTATTCTAGAAGGACTCATTTACGGTATTGCACTTACTTCAGTCAGAATACAGCAGTAAGTACACCACAAGGCTGCTAGATTGCATGATTTTTTTCTGGCATGAATTTTAAGGTAAAAAATAAAGTCCCTTAACAAAAGAAATGTTAAGTGACTCATTCAAATATATTCTCCTCAGGCTTTTCCTTCACTTGTAGAGAGACACAATGAACAAAAAGGAGTTTCCCGTAAAGTTGCATAAGGAACATGCAGCTGGGAGACGTGCAAACTGTCAATGTTCAATTTGTACCACATGGCAAATTTGCATGGAAACTATAGCTCCATTCTCTGCTCTTGTTTCCCCTCACCCCTCACAACTCCCCCCCACCGCCTTTTTTTCTTAACAACATTTTAGGGAATAGCTTTGGATGTGTTTTGGGGGTTCTGAGCATGTTTGCTGAGTCATTGTGTAAAAGGCAAAAGGAAGAGGGATCAGAAAGAGGTAGCACAAGCAAGCTGTGTGTCTGTGTGATGTCTGTTCTGGATATAGATCATGTTGATTTATAAGCCGGTCCCAGTCCTCAGAGACATTCTGGGATGAAGCAGGAGGATTTAATTTAACACATCTGGATGCAAACTAAGATCTATTGGCTGCTTATTTTAAGTTTAGGAGAGTGAGACTACTTTTTTGTTGATGGCTTCTAACATAAAGAATTGCAGGTGATTTACGTTTACTGGACACCAAATACCAAGGCGAACTTAACACTGATTGCTTATATATACGCTGACGACACAGTACTGTATTGCATTTCCGATTCGGTGCACCAATCTATTCAGAACCTACAAAGCTCTTTTAACACCCTGCAGGACTGTCTAGTGGACCTCAGGCTTGTTCTAAATACAGACAAAACCAAATATATGTGTTTCTCCAGAGCAAGAACTACAAATTTGAATGATTTTAATATTTTTACAAAGAATGGATTTTTAATTGGAAGAGTCACAGAGTACAAATATCTTGGCATCTGGTTAGATGATAAACTCACTTTTAATTTTCATATAAAAAATCTTGTTTGTCGACTACGACAAAAAATTGGCTATTTTTATAGGAACAAAACCACCTTCCCTTTATTTAGTAGGAAAAGGATTATTGAGGCAGTTTTCATGTCTGTCCTTGATTACGGTGATGTGGTTTACCGGCATGCATCACATTCATGTCTTAAACTCCTGGACTCTGTTTTTCACTCTGCTTTAAGGTTCATTACAGGAGATGCTTATGACACACACCATTGTCTTTTATATGAAAAGGTTGGGTGGTCCTCCCTTAAAGAGAGACGTGACGCACATTGGCACATTTTTATTTACAAAGCCTTGACCGGGAAGCTTCCTCGTTATTTAACAGAAATGCTGCAAATTTCAGATGGGCTTTATCAGACCCGCTCCACTGACATGCTTATGCTTTATGTCCCACAAGCCCGGTCTGAGCTGGGAAAGACAGCTTTTAGCTTCAGTGCCCCTGACTCCTGGAACAACTTACAGCAACAAATTAAACTAAATAACTTCATATCCTTTAACCAATTTAAACAAACTATCTTAAATCTGCCAAACTCTACCTGTAACTGTTTTAATTAGGCTATATTGTACTTTCACCCATTTCATTTTAATTGCTGCCACTCTTCACCACTGTGTAAATGTTTCAATTGTTTTTCTCTTCACCTGTTGTTGTGTATTTGATGTATTTGCATTGAATATTGTTTATGTATTGTTGTTTTTCCTTTGAATTTGTTTGAACTCGACGCAATTGTAAATGAGGGTCACCCCTCAATTGGTCTCTCGAGGATAAATAAAAGTTAAAAAAAAAAAAAAAAAAATATGCACCAGCAGAATCGTATTACAGTCAATACCATAGCTTTTAAATGACATGTTCATGTTCATTCTTATATTTATTTGATAGTTGTAATCCGACTCAATATGATAGCCATATAGGCTACATGTATAACCCAACTAAGACGGAAAGAGAATAAACCTTTCAGGTATACAATTAGAAAGGAAGCAACTCAGAGAGAAATATAAATTAAAACGTGTAATAATGGATTTTATGTTTTGTATATGGAGTTCTGGAGAGGAACAACAACTTGTGTATGAGTTTCGGTCACGTTCTGAACACCTACAAGCATTAACAGGAAAAACACTCTGATTAACCCTTTGATGCCTTTGATGCCTTTGCTGCTTGGTTTTAATTGACAGGCCTGTGTCTTACAGAGATATGTCATGTATTGTTATTCTTAGTTTATTCAGAAAGAGAGTGTCTTTCTGAGAAAAAACAAAAGGATCAGTACCTTTTAGCAAGTGTCCTGATACAACTTCTGTTTGCAATGACCAAAGCCATGTAGCGGCTAAATAGATTATGAAGTGAGCAAAGAGGTGATGCCACATCTACATATGGAGGTCCACAAAATGCCAGACCTAAACATGGGAGACCGCTCTGAGGTTTTCAGTTTCCTACCATCTATTAACATTGGTTTGGTTTAACCACAATAATTTCCTAACCATAACCATGTTGTTATAATTGCAACCGAGATGTTGAACATTTGCCTTACCGTAACAAAGCAACGTTTTTAGGTGGTAGGTAAATCCTATTTTAATCCCAAACTATGATATTTCCCTAAACCTGTTTATCTGTGTGTTCTTTTTACATCACAATATTACAATCATTGCGTGTACAAAACCTGCCATACCAAAAAGCTGACAAATGTGTGGGTGAAAATGAAGCAACTAGTGTTCATGGAGTGCTATAGTTAGCAACAATTAAGAATGTCACTCATCAACAGTCATCAGGCAGCCAGAGACACGACTCTTATCAAATTATAATGCTGTACTGTGTCTGCTAGATGGGCAAGTAGGCACAATGTTAGCCATAGGAACTGTATGAGTTTGAGATATGGTCAGCTTGATCATGTGATACAGTGTGCTGTAGTGGTCACAAATCTACTAATGCAGCTGTTACGTCTGATGTTTTTCTTGTAAATGAGACCGGACTTTAGGGGATGTGAAATAATAAACTGTCAAACTGTTCTCCCAATGCCTTTAACATACCTCTTTAAGGTTTTCTTGGCAGCTCTGTCAAGTATAATTTAAAGGTGTACAATTTAAGATTAAAGTTACGACGTATTTCTTTACTATGAAAATTAATTTTAGAATCTATTTTGTCAGAATAAAGATACAAAACAACACCAGCTGGGGTTCATTTCAGTTCCTGAAAAGGTCGAGTGACCAGCAGCTACATGTGATCTTGTCAATATGTTTGAGGTAGCAGCAGGAGAAACCGATACTGTACACAAATCTGAAGGTCAGAGGCAAGTTACCCAGCTGCAAACTACAACGGGGCCATGTGCTCTTTTGACATGTTGGATCAGATGATAACTGTTATGCAACAGCTCACAAACTCTGAGCCAAGTTCGGCCAGCGTGCGCGTGTGTGAATGTTTCCATGAATGCGTGTGACGATGCAACAGCACTAAAATCAGATGGTCAGACTCAAAAGAAAGATAGTGAGTGTGTGTGTGTGTGTGTGTGTGTGTTACCTTTCCGAGCGTGCTTGAGCTGTCATCACATATTGCAACACGTGTGGGTTTCCTATGAGACAATAATAACTTTGTTGCACATGTTGTCAATATTCCTGATTTTAAAACCACAAGCAGGTTGAAGTCCTTTCATTGTAACACTTTTGGGTTCCTGTAAAATATAATTTGACATGCCACCAAAAGCCTTATTTCATTATATTTTATTTATTAATTCATGTTATGGATCCTGGCACTATGCTTCCTGCAGTAGGAGGTGGAAGTGAGGTGAGTTTATTTGCTTCAGTTAATTTCTGTTTAATTAGTTCCTGAAATGAGTGATCAGGTTCAGGCAACAAAGCTCTGTGGTTAGGTTAAGGGGACAGGGAGACGTTAAAGTAGGAGTGACACACACACAGACATACTATTGTCTATTATATAGTGTAGTTAGATTATTTTGAAATGTGGAAACATAGGACTGTGGGAACGTAGACACGCTCCCTCTTGGACAACTTGACGAACATGCTGAATTCTACCCAAAAGATGCCTACTTGCATCCGTTTGAAAACTTTTAACTCCAAGTAAACCCATAGTTTATGCCAGCAGTTTTAACTTCCTAGCCTCTCTGCTATTGACTTATTGGATACTTTTTACATGAGATGGATGTCCATACTTCATGAAATTGCTCCTTGCAAGGTGAATTGTAAAAAAAACAGAACACTCTCCCCTGGCTTATGATACCACAAGAGATTTAAACAAATTAAAATAAAAAAAATTAAAAGCAGAGAGTAAATGAAGAAGGATAGGCTCCAAACATTGTTTATGACCCTGCACAACAGCATACAGTTAAATAGGCATGGCATTTTTATTTCTTCAACCTGATTACTAATAACTGCCACAAACCTAGAGTTTTATTTCAAACAATCAATTCAGTAATTAACCCTCCATCCAGCCAGAATTTGGAAGCCTCCTCTGAGATATGTCAACAGTTTCGAAACCGTTTTGTCAATAAAATAAAGAACATGGGAAAAATGCCACAAAGTTAATTCTTAACTCAAACTCATACAACTGTGCAATAGAAAGCATCCCCACCAAATTCCTGAAAGAAGTTTCTCCTATTTTTTCTCGACTTGAGTTCTGCTTTCGACTCAGTTGACCACAATATTCTTAAGAACACCCTAAAAGAACTCTGTTGGCCTCAGTGGTAGCTGATCTCACCTGTTTTGGTCCCTACGTGTCCGACAGATCTTGTTCTTTCTCCATAGGTCAATTCTCCTCATCCTCCGCCCCCATCTCATGTGACGTTCCCCATGGCTCAATTTTGGGCCCTTTAATATTTTCTGGATACATGACTGATGATACTCAACTTTATGTCCCACTAACCGGCAGTAGTCTCATCACTTCCTCTAAACTCATGGCTTGTCTCTGACATCAAATCCTGGATGGCACACAACTTCAACCCAGCTCAACAAATCCAAAACGGAAATTACGCTTATTGGCCCCACACACTTGACCTCTGACCTTAATAAAACCTTTGGTTTTCTGTCAACCAATGTTAAGCTCTTTGCTCGAGATATTGTTCTTATCCTTGATTCTGACCTCAGTTTAGATATTGAACCACCATGATTCTTCCAACTGAGAAACCTGTAAAGAGTAATTCATGCTTTTATCTCTTTCCGCTTAGACTATTGCAACTCCATCTTATTTGGACTCAGTCAAAAGGCCATCTGTTGTACACACTCATTTAAAACTCTGCTGCCAGACTTGCAGGACTAGACTGGCTTCTACCCTATGAACCCAGACATTCCCTAAGATCTTCGTATTTGAACCGCCTGACCCTTCCCTCCACCATGTCACTGCAAAAGGTCACAGAAGTCACAGAGTTTTTCCGGACAGGGCTCAAACACTCTGGAACTCCTTGAGGTCAGCAAACTCACTAATTCATTTTAAAACACAGCTAAAAACTCACTTTTATCATAGTGCTTTTTTATTATGAATCTGGCCTCTATTGCGTACCCCTTTTTAAGAACACACTTTGTTCTGGTTATAGGAACTTTGTTTTAATTAATGTATTCTTGTTTTTACTGTTATGTTGTTTATATTTTGAATCTGCTCTATAAAGCACATTGTAATAATTGTTTTATTTAAAAAGTGTTTTACAAATTATTGTCAGATCTCAGGCACACAATGTTCTTCTCCTCTGCTTGGCTAGGTATGTCAAGACTGAGCTAACACACATACAGTATATCTACACATTGGGCTGAAATGGGTCTCCTGGGTCCAGCAAAATGCCAGTACAGTTCATTTTATTGGACTGCAACAATGGTACTTTATATGCACACAAAGGGTAGTTCACTTGCAAGCAGGAGAAACCTGTACACACACATACATCAAAAGACACTCAACAGAAACCAAAACACAACACTTTGTATACCAGAAATACACATTGGGTTGGTATTATATACATAGGGGAGAACGGGGAATGTGAGACATCGGGTAATGTGAGACACCCCCTGTATCCAGGCAACGGAACACATTTTTGGTCATCTGAGATTTATGTATTCAAGCCCCTCTCACTTCCCCTTGGCCATGAAGGAGAGGACCTCATTGTGTTGTTGTAAGCATGTTTTTTTCACAAAAATGTTGTTTGTGCATGTAAAAGTAGATTTTCTTGCTGTCAACTTAAAGGTCTCATATTATGCTCTTTTCTGTCAATATTATATGGTCTTAGAGGTCCCTAATACGTTTTTTTTTAGTTGTTAGCTGAAAAAATTGTTCAGATCATTTATTGTAGCATGCCTCTATACCCTGATTGTCCTGGATGAGCTGTATTTCTGCGATCTGGCTGGCCCCTCCCACCTCTCTGCCGGGCTTTCTTTATATGGCCATGGAGCTCTCCCACCGTCTCTGCCGTGCTCTCGCGATACTAGAGAGACACTACAGCTGTGTCTCAATACAGAGACCACGCACTTGGTAGGACGCGGTCTCGCGGTCTATGAAGGCTATAGCCTATGAAGGCCGATTTTAAGGCCGGTTTTAAGGCCAACGAGCCTTGTTAAACGAGACGGTCTCCGCAGGTCTCCGTATACGAGCATTTCCGGTTCACGTAACAAGCCGTTACCTTGCGTGACGACTCGCCGCTCCTGTGCTGCCTAGCAACCCTGATTGCTGCCAACGGAGACAGCCCTGTCAATGGAGGAAAAAAGAAAAAGAAGTTGCTTACCAGACGAAAAGAAAAAAAAGTACAAGAAAAAAAGAAAGGAAGATAAAAGTTAAGAAGATGGAGCAACACGTTGCTGTTTTGTTATTTTTTATTGTATTGTATGCCATCTCTGAAAAAAACGCAATGAATCATGGGATATGTTAGGCTGCGAAGGATACATCTGATGCAGCCTTCAAAACTGCTTCAAAACCGTGAAACGAAGGCTGCATTTCACGACCGCATATGAGGAGTCTTGCGAGGAGCCTTGCAAATGGGACAGCCTTTGCGCGCCGCTATGACGCAATCGGTCTTCAAATGCAGCCTACGAGGCCGGTTCCAAGACCGCAACCCCTGAATCAAGACACAGCCTACGTGAGTCGTGACTGCGAACACAGTTGTTTACTCAGAGGCTCCGGGCCGAGCTAAGCTAAGAGAACAGTTTGACATGACCTGACATGATTAAAACCAGTGAAAACAGTAGCTTGATTTCTACAGGAATATCTTCCCATCCTTTGTCATGTTAAAAACGAGTAATTTTCAGACTGCTGTGGGAGTATAAACAGCGTGTTATGAGCAAAACTTGGTGCTACAACAGAAGCTACATGGGCGCTAACGCTAAAAATAAGACTCAGACGATAAAATAAACTAAAAGTACCACACAAATCAGTGAAAAAAATATATTCAAAATTGACTTCCACACTATTAAGTTACAATCCTTTGTCCTATTAAAAACGAGGCATTTCCAGACTAGTCTGGGTAATAGAATTATGTTTTTATGAGCAAAAGCTGAATGCTTGTCTCGAAGCTAGCTCAGAAGCTACGGCTAAAAATACCACACAAATCAGTGAAAAAAATATATTCAAAATTGACTACCACACTATTAAGTTACAATCCTTTGTCCTATTAAAAACGAGGCATTTCCAGACTAGTCTGGGTAATAGAATTATGTTTTTATGAGCAAAAGCTGAATGCTTGTCTCGAAGCTAGCTCGGAAGCTACGGCTAAAAATACCACACAAATCAGTGAAAAAAATATATTCAAAATTGACTTCCACACTATTAAGTTACAATCCTTTGTCCTATTAAAAACGAGGCATTTCCAGACTAGTCTGGGTAATATAATTATGTTTTTATGAGCAAAAGTTGAATGCTTGTCTCGAAGCTAACTCGGAAGCTACGGCTAAAAATACCACACAAATCAGTGAAAAAAATATATTCAAAATTGACTTCCACACTATTAAGTTACAATCCTTTGTCCTATTAAAAACGAGGCATTTCCAGACTAGTCTGGGTAATAGAATTATGTTTTTATGAGCAAAAGCTGAATGCTTGTCTCGAAGCTAGCTCGGAAGCTACGGCTAAAAATACCACACAAATCAGTGAAAAAAATATATTCAAAATTGACTTCCACACTATTAAGTTACAATCCTTTGTCCTATTAAAAACGAGGCATTTCCAGACTAGTCTGGGTAATAGAATGATGTTTTTATGAGCAAAAGTTGAATGCTTGTCCCAAAGCTAAATAGCTATACACCAGTCAGGCAAAAATACCAATAAAAACATTTCTTTCAGTTTCACTGTTTGCAAAAACCCACAAGTAGCTTCCTATCCGTTGTGTTATTAAAAACGAGGCATAGACTGCTGTGGATAAGATAAATGAGTGGAGTATGATGAGCAAAAGCATTCTGTGTTGGTGTATGTAACATTCACAATAGGCTATGGGCATCTTGTCGCTTAGCGGGGAAAACAACATGGCAGCCATCCATCGGATCTCGGGGCCGTGGACCAATAAGAAATGGGGGGGGGGGGTGGGGTTATCGGACTTTTTTTTTCTTTTTTTTTTTTAGACCACTGCACGGTGGACGTGCATCGGAAGCATGGACATATATAGAAAATATGGGGATGTGGCTGTGCCGTCTATTACGTAATAGACGGCCAGAATTCTGACTGGAGTAAATGTGGGGGGAGGGGTGGGGGTTTCAGAAAGGGGGAGAGTGAGAAAAGGAGAGATTGTTATTTTTTTGATATTTTGGCAGTCTCTAGGCACACCGTGGCCCCATGGATATGTTAGAACACATTTAAAAAGTGCATTTAGCATAATATGGGACCTTTAATCAACTGTTGTGCCAAAGCAAATTGATTCAGTAAAAAAAACTTCTATCATACATATTGATTAACTACCAACATAAATATATATATATATATAAAAATATATATATATATATATTTGTTTTTCTTTATTTAACCTCGAAAGATCAATTGAGGGGTGACCCTCTTTTATAATGACGTCGAGTATTACAAATGTACAATATACAATACAAATACACAACCGTTTACAAGGAGAGAAAAAAACAATTAAAACATTCCAAAATTGGAGAAGAAGAACATTGCTTAGCCAAAACAGTTAAAGTTTATGTGGGGCAGATTCAAAATAATATGTCTCAACTTGTTAAAATATATTAATGTATTTATTTTAATTTTAAGTTGTAAATTGTTCCTGGAGTCAGGGACACTAAAGCTAAAAGCTGTTTTACCAAGCTCAGACCTGGCATAAGGAACATATAACATGAGCAAGTCAGTGGAGCGGGTCTGATGAGGCCCATCTGAAATTTGCATCATGGTAGTCAAATAATGAGGGAGCTTCCCGGTCAGGGCTTTCTAAATAAAAACATGCCAATGTGCGTCACGTCTTTCATTTAGAGATGACCACCCAACATTTCTATACAAATCACAATGATGTGTGTCATAAGCATCTCCTTTGATGAACCTTAAAGCAGAGTGAAAAACAGAGTCCAGGAGTTTAAGACATGAATGTGATGCATTCCGATAAATCACATCACCATAATCCAGGACAGACATAAAAACTGCCTCGATAATTATTTTCCTACAGAAAAAAGGAAAACCAGTCATATGAAACCATGTGATGATAACTGAAGATTAGCCTGAATTGCTAAGAGAGGTAGTTTTTTTCTCAAATTGTGTCAGTGGGGTAAAGTGAGACAAATGCTGTGGGGTAAAGTGAGACAGTGTCTGTGCCCTCTTTTAATTAATCCATTATAGGTGAGGTAGCAAGGACACTAGTTTGAATAAGACAAAAGACAATGCGAGCCGGAAGTGGGGGTTGAATGGTTGAAGGGGTGTCAGCAAGGGCATGGTTTGGCACGTACTGTATGCATGTGGGGGACAGGAGAGTGACATTTAACATCAATAGACTCTAATATGTCTTTATTCAATGAATGGTCCCAATCAAACAAATGCAGAAAAATATTAATCAAAGACTGAAAAGATGGAAAATGACTGCTGGGTCTAGTCCTGTGTTCTGAGTCCCAGGCTGTTCTAGCTGGTTCTGATCAGTTCACCCCCTTGATTTATATGGTCTGTCTCAGTTTACTCCTACGCTGGGGTAAAGTGAGACACAAGATAACTTTTTTTAAAACAATTATATTTTCACTGCCCTTCGTCCTGAATAAATTCTGATAATGTCCATTGCTAGGAAACATCCTGAATTAATGGGAAATATGTATCTTTCACTTGTAGATCATTTTAGCTCGCTTAAAGGGGAGCAAATGTAAAAAGTGTCTCACATTACCCCGTTCTCCCCTACTGTGTGTAAATATGTGCGCACAGAAACAAACACTCTTGTGGATGAATGGGGAATTCTCCTGTATGTCAACAAGGGGAAGCTACAAAGCCAACGGACAGCAGAACGGGGCTGGGGTCAACTTTCAGGCAATTTGGCTACTTGTGAGTTTCAGAGGGACCACATGTGTTACATAATTCCAATAGGACACTGCACAACTGATTGGTGGAGACAAAGTATCTTCCTGAGGGTAAAACCAGTGTAGCTGACAGGAATCTCACTGTGGCATTTGCATGACTGACTTGAACTTTAATGTTAAGCTTACATAGAGAAGAGCCTTAATATGCACTGTATATCACAATATGTATTGTTTGTATGTACGGATATCATACTGTCAAAACTGTCTCTTACATGTCAGACAAAGTAGCTGTACAATATCACTTAAAATAATTCTGTCTGTTTCTCTGTTCTTCATCTGCACCAAAGAACAGCTATACTGCACACAAGGTTGTCTCAGTTGGTAAAACACAGGTTTGCCACTCTTCCTTTCCAGGGCTCTGATCCATAGTGATTCAATTTAGCATCAAGCTGCTCACAGCGTGTTGCCGAGCTCTAGTTTATGTACACAATGATCTCAAACAAAAACATGACTGTGTTACGGCGTTTCACTTCATCCAGTAAAGATGTGGAACATTGCCTGAGGGGAGAGTGTTCAAGCCATTTTCAGGAGCTACATAACCATCAGCCCTCAGTAAAAAGTTTGGGCTTGCTTTGTCAAAAATAGAAAGCTTCCATTGAGACTTGTAGCAATCGTACTCAATAGAGAGTAGTCTCCAATACAAACGTTGGACAGCAACGGCTGTGGATTGCAAGACAATGTGTTGATCAGAGGAGAAATAATAATGCAGAAATGTACTTAAAGCTATGGTGCCTAGCTTTGTTATATACATTAATATCGGTTACATTCAAGCCATTGCCAAACGAGATGAGTTAATGTTGATTTAGCCTCATCAGCTACACAAAATGATCTCTGTATATTTCTCAGTATGGCAGCATTTACATTAAACTGGTGCAAACTGCTTTATGCTTGTTTGCCTATCTCTATTCAACCTGTTTTTCCTTCATTCCTGCTCATTTACTTTCCATGCCATACATTCTTCAGTAGATTCAGGGCTACAGCAGCTGTGAAAATGCATGTTCTTGACTCACTGATTAAGCTGGACATATAAACTAGCTGAGCACGGTGCCAATTTGTCACTGAGATTACTAAAACCCACCTACTGGGAAAAGAAGTGAAGTCTATGGAACCTGTAGTTCAAAGTCAAAGGAGAAAGAAAGCAGTGTGGCATGCAAAGTAGTGGGCTGTCAGTTTAAGCATTCATTTGCCCTCGGGGAAAATGCTGAGGCTTCAAACTCGTTAAGTTTGTCACCCTTACCTTCTCTGAACTCTCCCTTTTTGTTTAATATACGTATATTTAATCTATCTTAAAAACTTCTTTCTATTTTTCTTTCTTTCCTGTATATGTCCACCATTAACATATGTTCTACATTATATCCATTGACCAGTGACTTCTAACCAAGGCAGAGCAGTCGGGAGAAATCAATCAGTTCACGTATTTTTCTCTCTCTCTCTCTCTCTCTCTCTCTGCCAGTTTGTTCTGCTTCATTAAAATCCCATCAAGCTGTCTAAGAGTCAGAGAGTGGAGGGCCAGAGAGGCCAGGCACTCATGAGGTTGGGATTGGATCGTGACCACAAGACCCAGGTTTTCAAAGCCTTTTTTAAACTGGTGTGACAAACTTAGTGGCATCACTGGGATGCATAAATTGCAGTTTTTTACTTCAAAGCTAGTTATCTGCTTGGCAGCTATGTGAAATGATGCAAAATGTTAGATGTTACGACCAGTTTTTTAGGATAAGGTAAGCAATATAAACCTAGATGGATTCGGTAAATTAAATTGATCGGGCACGTTTGTTAGCAACTTGCCTATTTACACATTACTGATAACCGGTGACTTGTCAGTCTGTTTGATTCACAGCTGGCACAGTGGAACATTTCAACGACATATGGTTGAATGTGAAGCATCTGTTTATAGCGGCTAGGCATTGGCTTGCGTGGCACACTACTACGTTTGCCTTGATTTTGAATGGCAACCACAGCAATCAATTTCTAGCATCAGATGGTGATTTGTTGGTCTAAATTTGTATTTGGCCCTTTTTTGCTGAAAATATTACATGCTCGGAATTAAGAGAAGCGGGTAGTCTTTCTATTTAACAGCAGACATTTTGACTTGACATGGTTGGAACAACAAAGGTGTCAACTCATAAGATTTACTATGGCTCTGTTCTATTCAAGTGTCCCAGTTAGACATGAGACATGACACTGAGTAATTGAGCCAACATGCATGATACCTGGACCCTGGAACTGAAGCAGCAAATTAAATTCAGCCACCATTCATATGTTTATATAGTGTGCTTTTCCCTACATGAAATGTCCAAATGTATCCTGTATAAAGGGCCTTTATGCCGCAGGAAGAGGTTGAGAAGTTTCTGCTGATTTTGTATACGTTTTTGCCTTTAAAGTTGGCCGCAGTTGAAATCAATTGTCCCTGCACAAAATTAAGCTAGCAACAGCTGCTGTCCTCCATGAAGGTGCAAACTTTAAACGTTAAAGGTCACATATTGTGCTAATTTTCACGTTCAAAATTGTAATTTGGGTTTCTACTAGAAAAACTGTTTTCATTGTGTAGTGGTCAAAAAAACTTTATTATTTATTTACACACTGTCATTGCTGAATCTGGGGGAGGAAGAGAGGGGGTGGCTTCTGTTACTATGACGTCATAAGCGCAGAGTAATCTGGGTTTTTTGAACACAGGTTTTCAAAAAGGTGGCGGTAGAGGAAAAAAATAGAAGGTTTTTTTTCTCTCTTCATACCATTCAAGTTGTTGCAAGTGTGCATGGTTTGACAAGAAGGAAGCAAGTAAACAGGTTAGATCATCCCTCGCTGTCACAGCCGATTTACACCAAGCGTGTTGTTATTCTGAGAGGCTCAGGATGAATGTCATCATGTCAAAATGATTAAAGGTGCACTATGCTGTATCATGGGAGGGTGACTTGTTTGCATTTGCAAAGCCTGCAGTTAGTTTACAAAACATATTTCCTTCACAATTTCATATTGAATAATTCTATCATGATAAATCAAAACACAATTATTTAACTTTCTGACTTCAAACAGTGTTCCAGGGATCCAATTTTCCTGTGAGGAAAGCTTGTTTATCAAGTTATGAGATTACCTTAGAACGTTTCACTTCTCTGACACACCCAAAGTTACACAGTTTAAAAGCCTTTCTTTTGATCTAGATATGATAACATTGTTCTGTAAAAATGTAATTTATGTATCAAACCACTTGAAAATAAAGATCTAGATACATGTTACTCCTTTCACAGTAGCTTACTGTCAGGCCAATATCATTTGACAAACTGAGTAAGTAAAGTAAGTGTTAGAATACTTTTAGAGGAGTTTGGTCCATTAGCCGTTAGTACCATTATCTGTGTCCGTTTTACACAGAACTTTTCCAGTGTTGTGGAGAACGCTTAACAGGCTTTGATGTGGAGTGTTAATGTGAGCCCCCTCGCTTCATCATGTATTATCTAGTGAGTCATTTCTCCTGAGGGAAGCCCCATGATGACCATAATCTCTCCTCAACAACATCTGCAGGCCTGGGGAGCATTATCAGCTCTTGTGTGACTGTCAAGAGTCCTCACCTCCAGGGTGAAGCTTTTAAAACATTCCTCATGTGTGTGCAGTACTTAAGGTTCAATTGGCACTTTAACACCTTTTAATGTTTTTTTTTATTTGTCTCCCAGGTGGCTCTCTTCACTTGTGGGTTTCTTTTATACATTTTCTTCTTCTATATTTGCATTGCCGACGACTGCTGCTGTTATTGCTGTGCACATGACAAATAAACCATCTTGAATAATAAATCTCAGTCATTGAGGGATTTCCACTTACTTATATATACTGCCCTTTTTAAAATGACCAATTAAATATTGCAAAGGAATTTATATAAAGTAACCCTGGGGTTTCATTGTTATCTGATGGGTACATGTCATAGTCATTGTGGGATGCAGAACAAATGGCAATGGCAGAGAGTGACAAAAAACAAAGATGAATAAAGGGATAATACAACAACTGTATACTGCTATGCAGTCCAGTATTAACTGTATTCATTATGGATGATTTGGCAGCTCTCAATTAAAGGTGCATTATGCAGTTTCAGAAGAGGGGGATTTGTTTACATTTGCAGAGACTGCGGTTAGTTTACAAAACATATTGACTTGTGTAATTCTTAGTATTAGAACAGTAATACATATGTACACAATGCATCTTCAAAGTCCAATCCCAATTTCTGGATTGGATTGGTTTGGTTTGGTTTGGGTGCTTAACCCTTCCAACCCGGAGCCCGCAGTACTGCGTTCTACTGCGTTCTGTCGGTGATTTTGTTATGTTTTAATAAATTATTTAACATTATTAAATCGCAGCAATATGGTTTAAATATCTCCGGAAAGCTGGGATTCTGCCCTTTCCGGGATATATTCTCGCGATAGTATACGTGACTCACAGCCAGAGATATGTTGCTGAGAGGCGCGAAAATGTATCAATCCTTTCCCTTGCGCTACTGGCTGAGCCGCTTGTCAATCAACACCCTTTCCCTTGCGTGATTGGTAGAGCTGCTTGCTGTCAGATTTTGTGAAAAACCATCCAATCAACTTAGTGTAATCACTAGGGACCTCCCCATTACTTGTCAAACAACAACATTCACTGAACAAAGGACAACTATTCATCATGGACATATAAAGAAATGCTCCTATTTTGACTTCACCATGGCGCGGATGTTCGACAGCTGAGGCCCGCGACGAGATTCAGAGGAGCAGTGACGAAGAAGACGCCAATTCCGACATTGAGGGCTTTGACGAAGAGGAATATGAAGATGACATGGATCCATTTGAAGACGGGTAAGAGCATTTATTTGACAAAACGTCTGTTTTTGTAATGGAAGCTAAGTGTGAACATGTAAACTAGCTTGAATGTTGCGTCCGTGACATGACCGATTTTTTTTGGAACTGACGTGACAGAGCTGTATACTCTTGTCGCCAGCCTTCTGTTGTTTGAAAACAAGTAATAGTTTTCAAAAAGGTAGAGAATAGAAATATATTTCAATAGTCTTTATTCTCCGCTAGTGTCTGTGCATTATTGATTTAGTGGGTGCAACAATGTAGGCTAGGTTCAAAACAGTACAATCTTCCCCGTGTGTCTCAATTTTGTTTGCTAGCTGTCTCGCATAAATGGACACCCGTGTGTGTGTGTGTGTGTGTGTGTGTGTGTGTGTGTGTCAATATTTTTGCGTATGAGTACGAAAATGGTGAATGAACCGGCATAGGCATTAATCGGTGGCAGTGCAGCGCTGTCTGTTGTGGGAGATGGAAAGTCGTCATTTAGTCTGGCTGAGGGGAGGAGACAGAAGTTACGAGAGAGAGAGAGAGAGAGAGAGAGAGAGAGAGAGAGAGAGAGAGAGAGAGAAACAAACAAACTGTAGTAAGCTATACAGCTGTTTATAAACGGGTATAATAATTTATTTTAGAAATTGCAAATGAAGCTCTGTGTGTAAATGTAAGCTAGCTTGAATTTTGCATTCTTGACATTACAGGGACTGATTTCTCTATTGATAGCACTACTTTTGTTTGAAAATAATAGTAATGTGTATTCTGTGTAAAAGTATTTCCCTTTACAATTTACAAATAGTACAGAATGGAAATGTTTTGCATCGACTTTTATTACACTGTTGTTTGCAAATACAAGTTGTGAAGTTTGAATATTTTTGTTATGAGATAATGAGACTGATTTCTGTGAATCTGTGGCAGCACCAGGTCCAGGAGAAGAGGAGAACCACCCGCAAAGAGGTCCCGTGTCCCAACTCCACCAGCACCCCCTACGCAGCAGCGGGCTTGGAAGACTGAGGAAGACCAGGACACCGCTCCTCCTGTCTCCAGGTTTCAACCTGCACACACCCCTGGCCCACAGCTAGGCACGCACTTCTACACACCAATTGAGCTCTTCAAATTGTTTTTCACTGCACACACTGTACACACACTCTGTAGCAACACAAACAAACAGGCTGCCAAAAAAATTGCCATGGGTAAAAAGTTTAAATGGACTGATTTGACAGTTGAGGAGTTTTACAAGTACATTGGACTCCTCTTTTACATGGCCCTGGTTAGACTACACCACATTGCTGATTACTGGAGGCAGAACCACAGTTTAACCTGTCCATTTGCCGCAACAGTCATGAGTAGGGACAGATTTGGTGTCATCTCCTGGAACTTACACATAAGTGATCCAGTTGATTTTAGTCATGTTTTTGGCAGTTCCCAACTTTTTTTTTGGAAAATGACAGTGCATTATAGAAGCTAATGCTTTGTAAATGGGGATAATGCTTTCGCTCAGCAGGATAGTCTTTTTGTTTTCATGCCTGTTCACTTTTCTTGGCTCATTTGTTGTCTGTCTGTTCTCTTCCAGTTGTCCCTGGTGGAGACGAGACGGTGTGGATCAAGTCCTTCCTCTGGCAGCATCTGAAGTTCTCCTGCATCCACACTATTCATATTTTATTTTAGTATTAGCATGTTAACATTAGTCAATTATTGTATTCCTTCATGATTTTTTTGTATTGTTTGTACAAGTGACATCTATTGCATGATGTCCATCTTGGGAGAAGGATTTATTCATCTGTCACTCCATGACATTTCTCAATATTTTTCCCATTAAAGGGACTTTTTTCTCAGTGGAGAATAAATGTGAAGCCTACTGAGGCAAATGTCTAGGGGAGAACGGGGTAAGTAGGCACACTTTTTACTCTAGTGAGAATTGCTCATCACCAAAACATCTGTCAATAGCCATTCCTACATTAAATTGAAGCTTAAGGTGTTGGCTTGAAATGTGTGTCTCTCTTTTTTTCCAACTTATTGTAATGAAGAAGTAATTTACCATCAAAGACACTCTGACACATTGTGACAACCAACCCCATCAAGGGGTCGGTTGTCACACACTATGGGGTTGTTTGTCACAATGTTATCTTAATGGGAAAAATCTTAAAAAGAAGGCAATGAGGCAGAACCAAATTTGAAAGTTTAATTGCATTGTCAAGTTGACAAATAGGCCTACATAACTTACTGTAGCCTTGGCAGCTGGTCTAGTTTGGGATGCACTGGGTTGTTTTGATTTTGTTGCCCTTTTTTCTTTTGCTTGCTAGCTGCCTTTTCCTGCTCTATTCTTTCCTTCTCTGGGGTGTCAGTGAGGATACAGCTTGACAATTTCTTTCGTTATTGGGTTCCTTTTCTGGCTGCAGCCTTGAGATAACATGTGACAACCAACCCCCCAAAAAATTTGACGACCAACCCCAACCTGAATTTCTTGCTAGCATCAAGGCCAACAACCATCTGACAACTAATTAGCTTGCTAACAACAATCTAAACTATAGCTTACCCTTCACACTTTCTGATGGTAACAAGTGTTTTGTTATAAACCCATTGTGTAAAAGCCTAGAAGAAAAATACTGAGAAGCAAAATATTTTGAATTTGACATGAAAAACACAAAACATCCTCTCACCTGAAATGCAGCTGTCTTCCTCCAAGGAAGTCTATGTATGTGACCTCTGATCCCAATTCTGGACCTTTTTTATATCAACATTTCAGAGCTAGCGCGCTCTGGTGGCGAGATATAACGAATGTGACATCCAACCCATGTGACAAATTACCCCGTTCTCCCCTATTTGTGCTATTGGGCGTTAAGAAACTGTTGGCTTGGAATAAAGGTATTATTTGACACAAATTTCGAATTTAAAAAAAAATCGGACTTCAAATTTCAACATTTATGTCAAAATATTTTTTTTTACATTGGAAAATTACTTCCTCTCTGAGAGCGGAGAGTGTTCTGAACATTTTGATATGAATCACCTGGGTATTATGTTATCTACTTGTCCTCTAAAATGGTAATTTATAAAAGCATGTAAAATCGAGAAAATGCCCTTAGATCTCAACCCAAAAAACGTTTGGACAAAAAGATCATTTTAGTCATGTTTTTTGCTCTTCCCAACCTTTTTATGGAAAAATTCTAGTACATTTTAGAAGCTAATGTTTTGGAGAAGCAATTTCAAGAGCCAAAATAATTTAATCAGATGAATAAAGGTATTATTTCACACAAATTTCGAAATTTTTCAAAAATCGGACTTCAAATTTCAACATTTATGTCAAAATATTTTTTTTTTACATTGGCCTAGGGCAAAAGTGAACCTTCCTCACTGAGAGCTGAGAGTGTTCTGAACATTTTGATATGAATCACCTGGGTATTATGTTATCTACTTGCCCTCTAAAATGGTAATTTATAAAAGCATGTAAAATCGAGAAAATGCCCTTAGGGTTCAGAGGGTTAATGAGCACATATAGCCTGTCCAACTTTCACTCAAGAAGCCAGTGTTGGGTTATAAGTTGACTGACCTTAATCATTCCATACTTATCAAGGGTTGATATTGCATAAATAAATTATCCTACAATGTTTGTCATCGTTTATTCAAAATACATTGGCAAAGGCAGTGAGCTGTGGGTTTGAAGTGTCACCAAGCATTCCTACTAAATAATTGCTCCAGCACAGTATCCCTATTACATTTATACACTGGACAATTTCACTTTCTATATCCTATGCCAATATTCACTGAATTAACAAGTTTGCCCAATATTTAAGTAAGACTCTTAGCAGACCTCTCCAACCACAATTCACAATCTTTTCTCAACCGTAACCAAATGTTCACGCAGACACAGAGTTTATTTGCCATAACCACAACTCTCTCTATAGCCCTGACCACGTTGTAGATGCCATGTGTGCAGAAGTTGTGGAATGGGAGGATTCCAGAAAATGTCATTGTTATGATTTAGATCAATATGAAAAATCATCAATCTTGTCTGGATGGGTTGGCTCAAAGGATTGGGGGTTTACCCAATCACCAGTAAATAACTTACAAAAGTTTGCAGAGGGAAAACAACTTTTTCAGTTGACTCTAGTGGAAACTGAAATGTAAAACATACTGTCTTGGGGAGAAGGTTTTTATCATTGTTTGCTTATTTACCTCAAAGCAATACATCAGCACTGCTTCTTCTGACACAACATTCGAAAAACAATTACAAAATGCTTGCCTGCAGAGAACTCCTCAGGAACAACACTGATCCTTTCTCCTGATCTGAGGCTAAATTCATCTTATTTTTAATTAAATATTGATGATGAAGCCCTTATTTATAATGATTCTTTTTCAAATTGGATACAATAACAATTCAAACCAGAAAGTATGTTCGAAAGTAACTTTTGTTTTAAATGAGATGGTATTTTTTCTTTTATAACCAATTAAAGTCAGCACGTAAGAGTCGATAACATCCTTTCAGAATGCAGATCAAGACACAAGGCCATCAACCCATTTCTGTGAAATAGAAAATTCTGTGCAGTGGTGCGACTCCAATCTCATTTTAAATGTTAAGAAAACTAAGGAGATGGTCCTGGATCCTAGATCAATGGGGAATCATGTTTGTGTTGTCATATATGACACACACACATCCATCAGGACAGGTCTTTCACTTGGACAAAACCTTCAGCTGGACGGACCGAGATTTTTAGTATTGAAATCAGCATGGTATTTGGGCAATTCTTACCCACATCCAGTGCACACCGGAATTGTAGCCTCCGTATGAACAACCGGGGATGCGACTGATATATAAGCAAGAGGCAAGATCAAGGTGCAATGTTATGATGAAATTGATAAGTAAAAGTATGTCCCAATTGTATGCCTACTGCATGCTAACTACAGTAGATTATTTGGTAACGCTTTATATTACGTAGACACTCATCAGCATTAATTGATGCTTAATTAATGCGTAGTTCATCCTGAGTTAATGTAGGACTCATGTAAGACTCATGGAGGACTCAGCCATGAATGAATGGTTACTCCATCAGTAACTAATCAGAAGTCAGTCTTAATTACAGACTGAGTCTTTAATGATCATTGCTTACCTAAGATATCTATTACAGATCAACTCAGACATGTTTCTTAAAATGTATTAATACTATTAATTAATGAATTACCAACACTGAAAACCGTGAATTTGAAGTCCCATACATTAATTAATAGTTATGTGTCCCGCTAAGTAAAGTCACAACATTATGATATATTTATAGATCATTACCTAACGATGAACTAAGACGGGTTAAGAGCATGATTTCACTTTAATGTGGTAGCATGGATAACCATTTTTTCTGGAACCAAAAGCTTTGCAGAAGCCTTCCAGGTGGACTTCTTAATAACCAAAAGTAATACATTTTGTAAAATTCATTATTGTTCTTCAAATGATTAAGTTGTTTAGATGAGGAAATGCTATGAAATAAGATTTGTTCAGCTGTGCACCAGCACAAGCACCTTCCAAGGCTCGGAAGTTGCCAGGTCTAATGGTTAGAAATAAGTAAAAATGTGTCAACTAAACTTTTACACTCAACACATACTTTGACCTTTTGAAATTTAGAAGACATATTAATGTTGGTTTCTTCAAATATTGTATTTCTGATTAATCAATTTCAGTTAGCCTTATACATAGGATATGCTTTATTTTTTAGGAATAAATAGGCTAATTAAATTACTGATATGCCTATTGATGTGACAAGTAGGCGGCTAATATAGTCTCATCAATCCATTCAATTCAACCTTTTCTCAGAACACACTCTCAAGATTTTTATTTCGTTAATGATATATTTGTTTTTGTAAATGCCCTCATCCAGTCATGTTTTTTCTCACTAAATACAGGACGTTACTAGACAGATCTGGCAACCCACATTGAAATAGTCTATTTTTTTACCAAGCTGAAAAAACAATTATGGGGGTTTAAGTATTCTCCACATTTTAAATAAGGTTAAAATGCACGGAACAGCAACCACTCTATCTCTATATAGAACATTTGACAACACAGGGGAGGTGCAAGATCCTCCAGAGCTGCACGTGAAGTTGAGAGGAGCACCTCAATCCTCTCTTATAAAAACCAATGGGCCGTGAAGACGTCGAAGAAAACCACTGGACAGAAGCCACACTGCACACGGAGACGAACACCATGTTAACGGGCCGAAATGGACAGGCAGACAGACGACTAAAAGAGGTTAGCAAACTAATTGCAAACTATCAGCTCAATATTGTTCTTATGATTTTTATTGCATGAAGTAAAGTTAGCGGTGACATGTTAGAAAGCATTCTTAAAAAGGTAGGCTACGTCTACATTAAGCTAACGTCATGTTAGCTTAATGGTTTTGTTTGCCTGGAGTAACGTTAGCCGATTGGATAACAAGCTAGCATTTTACGTTATAGTCCATGGGCCAAGTCCCAAAATATCTCTTATTGGTAGGCTAAAATCTGGGTGGACACATTCTAGTTGTGATTTTTTATATCCTATACATCCCAAGAAGAGGTTTTGATGTGATAAACCTTTTATATTGGTAGCTTTTGTTTTTAGTTGTTATCCCCTCTCAAAGTATAGGATAGCCTAAGTGTAATGGAGAATATTACCCTATTCACTGCAGGTGAATAGGGTAATATTTTTTACTTATAGATATCATCATGAAACTTTGCCAGTTGATTACTAACATTAAAACAATTATTTTTCAAATTACATTTTTTTCAGAAATGTTTGAATAAATATGCAAATTTGGCAATATCGAACTAATTATGTGAGAATTTTTTTCTCTCTTCTTTATTTTTACAACGTATATGTGTTCAAAGTTTTTACAAAACAGAATATGGATAAAGGTTTTTTTTTTTTCATTTTATAAATAAAAAAATATTATCAAAAATAGTGTTGCCTTTTCAGCATGTTTTAAGAAGAAATTGTATCACTGATCAGACAATTAACAACATATGAACAAACCCTTCTGTAATGACTTTCAGAATAGTGCTAGTAATTATTATGGAAAGTTAGATATAAGTGTTTGAAAAGTTAATTTGTGATACATTTTTGATGATGTTTACACACACTTTTTGTTCCTGTCTTTCAGTAAAATCTCCTGAAGAGTTGATTGAGCGTTACTACAAGGTCCTTGGGCTTGTCAAGGGTGGCTCTGCCAAATGAGATGCCTACAGCAAGATGAAAGTTGACAGGAACACAATTGTGTATCAATCAGCAATTGCAGATTAGCAGCATTCAAGCTAGTAAATGAAGATTGCTTGATATTATTAAATATTTTTTGTGTATGTTCATTAAACAGAAATTGTTAACGTTTTAGGTAGAAACTACTTTGAATACAATAAAACTGTTAAAATCCCAAATGATGGTCTTCAATTAAATGAATATAGTAGCGTATGTTAAATCACGACGGGAATGCAGACCTGTATATTATAACAGTTTTGTACTGATATTTGTCACCACCGTCTGAAAGAGAAATCATGCTCTTAAACCGTCTGAGTTAATCATTAGGTAATGATTTGCAAAAATATTATAATGTTGTGGCTTTACTTACCGGGGCACATGACACTTAACTAACCATTAATTGACATGGTTTCCCATGCTACCAATGTTCTTAGCCCATCTTAGTTAATCATTAGGTAATGATTTGCAAACATATCATGTTGTGGCTTTACTTACCGGGGCACATGACATTTAACTAACCATTAATTGACATGGTTTTCCATGCTAATATATTAAAGTGAAATAATGCTCTTAAACCGTCTTAGTTCATCGTTAGGTAATATATCATAATGTTGTGACTTTACTTAGCGGGACACATAACTATTAATTAATGTATGGGACTTCAAATTCACGGTTTTCAGTGTTGGTAATTAATTAATTAATAGTATTAATACATTTTAAGAAACATGTCTGAGTTGATCTGTAATAGATATCTTAGGTAAGCAATGATCATTAAAGACTCAGTCTGTAATTAAGACTGACTTCTGATTAGTTACTGATGGAGTAACCATTCATTCATGGCTGAGTCCTCCATGAGTCTTACATGAGTCCTACATTAACTCAGGATGAACTGAGCATTAATTAAGCATCAATTAATGCTGATGAGTGTCTACGTAATATAAAGCCTTACCGATTATTTTTATAGTCAGACGTAGTATGTAGAATGGAAAAAAGAGATTGGAACGCAGCCCAGATCAAGGTGCAATGTTATGATGAAATAAATCAGTAAAAGTACTGTATGTCCCAATTGTAGCATACTGCATGCTAACTAGATTATTTTATGATCAGCTGTATTGTGTATAATAGAAAATATAAAGAGTATGCGATTTAGAACGCAGCGTATATTTTTTACGCAGGCTTGGACAAGAGGATAATGGTTTTTATCTATAAGGCTGTACTAGAAAGCTGAGTCAGCATGGTATGGCAACCTCACTGTAAACTCTAACCGTTTTAAAAACTCATTTGTTCTTACCTCCGTCAAACTTTTAAACAATGCTGCTTGAGGCTCTAGAGATAGTTCAATAGTTTAATGGAGTTTTACTGTGGGGTGAGGACAATACAGTATTTGTTAGGTGCTATATTTCTTTGCCAAGGCGTTCATATGTTTGTTTTTGTGTTTGTTTATTGTAACTGTCATGGCATTTAATGATGTGTGCAGCTTTTGAGTCCAACACCAATTTTCCTGAGGGGAAAATAAAGTAGGCCTATATTGTATCGTATAAAATATGGCTATATCTATTAGTTTATGCAACTTTCCAGAAAACAAGCACAAGCACTTCATGCTGTGATTGGCCAGTTGTGCAGAGGTCAAGTAGCTTGGCAGGAGATGGAAACGGAGAAATGGAAAAGAGGGACAATGTGCTGCTTCTGGCAGTTTTCATTAAAGCTGGGGTGGAGAATTTGGGGAGAAAATGTTAGGTGGGATAGAGATTCGAATCCAAATACCTCAACCGCTCCACTTGTTCTCTTTGGTCCCTCCCCTATGGTCCCTCCCTGACATGCTCTACACCAACAAAGTGCCAAAGTGAATGGACAGTCCCAACAGCCAATAAGAACAGAGAATCGGAGCCTCGCTCTGATTGGTCAAAGTGTACAGCTCATGTTAACTTTGACCAATCAGAAATCACATACCCCAGCTTTAACTCATTTTAAGAATTTCAGAGTCAGTTTTCTCTTATTTTTTACAGTAAAGAATTTAACTCCTTGGCTGTGAAAACAATTGCAAGCGTTTTTCATCTTGTTGTTTTGTGTTTTTTTTCCGTGTGTGTGTGTGAATTGTTTTAGTACAACCACAAATAGGAAACGGGCCAGGGGTAATTTAAGATTAAAACTTTGCTCATGAAAACAACATCACATAGCAGCATGACATGCAAATGCCATACACACACATTACATCACCCAATAAGACCAGTCACTTCCTTTAATAGGAGTACAACACACAGGTTGTTTTACAGTTTTTTCCGATTGCTAAAGCACAGTGGGCACAACTAAAACCTCATGTGCAAAACACTTAACACAGTGTGCACTACAGAAGTCCATGGGTTCCAAACAGTGTTTCATTTTTCATTCATTTCACGCAAAATGCATTCAGAAACCACATTTACCAAAACTCAATAGCTCTTCTACCATTCATAGACAACAACCTGCAAAACACTGTGTATTTCTGGCAAAATGTTCAATTGCTAAGACACTGTTTTCAAAACTCTTAGGAACTCACTCAAAACAAAATATTGGATTCTACATTTACCGCATTGAAATTGTGGAAGAATATTACTAATAATATGACTACTATGTAAAATAAAATGCTTATTGAATTTCAGTTAAAAGCACGAAACTTGAAAATAAAATATTACAATTATTTTTTTACATAATTGTTCCGCCAGGATAGAAATCGAAGGGCAAGGAACTCTCCTGTTTTTGTAGTTGTCAGGGATAATGTGGCTTTCCACTGAATCTCAGACTGATTTGCTGCATACCTCCATACAGAGAAAAAGAAAATACACGTACAATACAATGTTTATCACTGTAAAATGTGAGGCTCAATGCTGAATATAGGGAGGAACCTAACAGTTCTCACCCACTCTGTATGAGAGATTATACTCTATTACATTTTTTATTTATTTTTTTGTATGTATTACAGCCCTGGAAAAAGGAAACTCTTGAAACCAAACCTAAGAATCCTTTTTCAAAACAGTTTTTTAGCATCAAGATGATACACACATGCACCATTTGAATTACTCTTTCAAAGCAGCAACAGCAGGTGGATGTGCTTTATGCAAAACACAGATGTTTTTAGAACTTTGTTAGGTTTTTGAATTTAAAAATATCATACGACTTTTTGAAATATTGATATACTAGCCCACTGTAAAGTTCATCTAGACACATACAAATAAAAATAGAAAAGCTTCAAAAAGCACATTGCCTTATCCACATTACATGCAATGCCATCCTCTGACTAGCAAGTGGAACAATATTGCCTGTTGTCCATTCCAAATGTCCTAGTTATGGAGCTACTGTGTAGCAAGTCAAGTTGGACTCACTCAGGCCATGAGATACTGAATCAAATTGCTCTGTTTTCATTCACTCTTGTTTTACCTAAACAGTAAGGTACGGTCAAATGAAAATATGTTACTGTTACAGTATTTTCTAATGAAAGTGTTTTATTTGAAATCACTCAGATAATTTATACTTCAAAGATTTTAAATATCAAAAGTTCATCTTTTATGTTTTGCTGCTTGTTGTTAGTGTTTTTTAGGTCTGTGTGTTGTGTGTGTCAATGTGTGTTTTTCATTGTAACATGTTGCCAGTGTTTGCACCTGTGAGCTTGTTTTGAGACATGTATGAAGAGTTTTGTTGCTGTGAGTGATTTTTGGAGGTGAAATTAACTGAATTGCACAGATGGGTTTTAGTGATGAACACTGTGTTAAGAGTTTTGCACATGTGGTTTCAGTTGTGCCCACTGTGCTTTAGCGATCGGCAAAAACTGTAATACTCACAGACCTGACTTGTATATTTAGAAATGTTAGTTTCCCTGCTTATGTGCTGTATGTCAGCGTCAATCTGTGTCAAGTGATCATCATGTAGAAGAGGACTGGGGTAAAACACTTAACTCTGATGAAAGTACATGGGAACGGGCAGGGGCCAGAGACAAAAGAAGCTGTGTTTAGGAAAAACTGGGCAATTTGAGCTGTTGGTGGAAGGAGGGGAGGGGGGGCAGGGTTAATTTTGTCAGCATGAACCTGCAGTGTCTCAAGTACCCTAACCTCAAAACACACTCTCTCTGTCACACACTTACACACACTTTCTCTTATGTAATCATGTGTATGTGTAGTGTGTGTGTGTGTGTGTCTGTGGTTTGGCTTACGTATACGTGTGCGTACTCTTGCACATGGGAGCCATATAAAAAGTACTACATTCACCACCCTCCCACCCTTGCCACCTTTTTACCACACATTATTTACAGCTGCATAGGAGCTCTGTGGCTAAATTATACTTATTTACACTCACTCTAACAGCAAAGGAAAATAAAAGCCATGAATTAAGAGGCACGCACACACAACACACACCACACACACACACACACACACACACACACACACACACACACACACACACACACACACACACACACACACACACACACACACACACACACACACAACACACACACACAAACACACACACACACCTTTAAAGATCTTTGTAAAAAGGAGAGCAAGGGAAACATAACACATAACTCGAGCCGAACGCTTTCTTTGAGAGTTGTTGCCCTCAGGTCTTGTGAATGTAAGGAATTCACAGCATGGGGTAGAGGCAAAATGTGTTTTTGTTAGCGCTGTGTCTGCTGTTGTGCAGATGGAGAGATGTGTGACACACATTCAGTCACACACCCCACACACACACACACACACACACACACACACACACACACACACACACACACACACACACACACACACACACGCACACACACACACACACAGCAGGAGCCTTTTTAACCAAACTCACAGGCCCATTGTTAGCATAAATATGCAGGAGCACACCTATACTTTTTGAGTAAACCCATAATAGCTTTAATCATTTGGTTTCATCTAGCATGTTCTAATACAAACACAAACATCTGTCATCTACGGTTTTCCTTCAGCACAAAACTGTCTCATGAAGACTTCAATTCATACAAAACTCAATTTAAATATTAAATTAATTTCATCATTGTCCTATGAAAAATAATTTCTACGGCAATGTCAAGTTCCCCTCTTCTTAAATGTTGTATATTCTATGTCCTGGTTGTAATGACAAAGCTGCAAACGTTTTTCAGATTAAATAAGGCAATAATTAAAGCATGAGGGGATTTGTATTGAGGATTGGAGAGGTGCTTGCTATGCATACTGAGATTAACCATTAATTGACATGGTTTTCCATGCTAATATATTAAAGTGAAATAATGCTCTTAAACCGTCTTAGTTCATCGTTAGGTAATATATCATAATGTTGTGACTTTACTTAGCGGGACACATAACTATTAATTAATGTATGGGACTTCAAATTCACGGTTTTCAGTGTTGGTAATTAATTAATTAATAGTATTAATACATTTTAAGAAACATGTCTGAGTTGATCTGTAATAGATATCTTAGGTAAGCAATGATCATTAAAGACTCAGTCTGTAATTAAGACTGACTTCTGATTAGTTACTGATGGAGTAACCATTCATTCATGGCTGAGTCCTCCATGAGTCTTACATGAGTCCTACATTAACTCAGGATGAACTGAGCATTAATTAAGCATCAATTAATGCTGATGAGTGTCTACGTAATATAAAGCCTTACCGATTATTTTTATAGTCAGACGTAGTATGTAGAATGGAAAAAAGAGATTGGAACGCAGCCCAGATCAAGGTGCAATGTTATGATGAAATAAATCAGTAAAAGTACTGTATGTCCCAATTGTAGCATACTGCATGCTAACTAGATTATTTTATGATCAGCTGTATTGTGTATAATAGAAAATATAAAGAGTATGCGATTTAGAACGCAGCGTATATTTTTTACGCAGGCTTGGACAAGAGGATAATGGTTTTTATCTATAAGGCTGTACTAGAAAGCTGAGTCAGCATGGTATGGCAACCTCACTGTAAACTCTAACCGTTTTAAAAACTCATTTGTTCTTACCTCCGTCAAACTTTTAAACAATGCTGCTTGAGGCTCTAGAGATAGTTCAATAGTTTAATGGAGTTTTACTGTGGGGTGAGGACAATACAGTATTTGTTAGGTGCTATATTTCTTTGCCAAGGCGTTCATATGTTTGTTTTTGTGTTTGTTTATTGTAACTGTCATGGCATTTAATGATGTGTGCAGCTTTTGAGTCCAACACCAATTTTCCTGAGGGGAAAATAAAGTAGGCCTATATTGTATCGTATAAAATATGGCTATATCTATTAGTTTATGCAACTTTCCAGAAAACAAGCACAAGCACTTCATGCTGTGATTGGCCAGTTGTGCAGAGGTCAAGTAGCTTGGCAGGAGATGGAAACGGAGAAATGGAAAAGAGGGACAATGTGCTGCTTCTGGCAGTTTTCATTAAAGCTGGGGTGGAGAATTTGGGGAGAAAATGTTAGGTGGGATAGAGATTCGAATCCAAATACCTCAACCGCTCCACTTGTTCTCTTTGGTCCCTCCCCTATGGTCCCTCCCTGACATGCTCTACACCAACAAAGTGCCAAAGTGAATGGACAGTCCCAACAGCCAATAAGAACAGAGAATCGGAGCCTCGCTCTGATTGGTCAAAGTGTACAGCTCATGTTAACTTTGACCAATCAGAAATCACATACCCCAGCTTTAACTCATTTTAAGAATTTCAGAGTCAGTTTTCTCTTATTTTTTACAGTAAAGAATTTAACTCCTTGGCTGTGAAAACAATTGCAAGCGTTTTTCATCTTGTTGTTTTGTGTTTTTTTTCCGTGTGTGTGTGTGAATTGTTTTAGTACAACCACAAATAGGAAACGGGCCAGGGGTAATTTAAGATTAAAACTTTGCTCATGAAAACAACATCACATAGCAGCATGACATGCAAATGCCATACACACACATTACATCACCCAATAAGACCAGTCACTTCCTTTAATAGGAGTACAACACACAGGTTGTTTTACAGTTTTTTCCGATTGCTAAAGCACAGTGGGCACAACTAAAACCTCATGTGCAAAACACTTAACACAGTGTGCACTACAGAAGTCCATGGGTTCCAAACAGTGTTTCATTTTTCATTCATTTCACGCAAAATGCATTCAGAAACCACATTTACCAAAACTCAATAGCTCTTCTACCATTCATAGACAACAACCTGCAAAACACTGTGTATTTCTGGCAAAATGTTCAATTGCTAAGACACTGTTTTCAAAACTCTTAGGAACTCACTCAAAACAAAATATTGGATTCTACATTTACCGCATTGAAATTGTGGAAGAATATTACTAATAATATGACTACTATGTAAAATAAAATGCTTATTGAATTTCAGTTAAAAGCACGAAACTTGAAAATAAAATATTACAATTATTTTTTTACATAATTGTTCCGCCAGGATAGAAATCGAAGGGCAAGGAACTCTCCTGTTTTTGTAGTTGTCAGGGATAATGTGGCTTTCCACTGAATCTCAGACTGATTTGCTGCATACCTCCATACAGAGAAAAAGAAAATACACGTACAATACAATGTTTATCACTGTAAAATGTGAGGCTCAATGCTGAATATAGGGAGGAACCTAACAGTTCTCACCCACTCTGTATGAGAGATTATACTCTATTACATTTTTTATTTATTTTTTGTATGTATTACAGCCCTGGAAAAAGGAAACTCTTGAAACCAAACCTAAGAATCCTTTTTCAAAACAGTTTTTAGCATCAAGATGATACACACATGCACCATTTGAATTACTCTTTCAAAGCAGCAACAGCAGGTGGATGTGCTTTATGCAAAACACAGATGTTTTTAGAACTTTGTTAGGTTTTTGAATTTAAAAATATCATACGACTTTTTGAAATATTGATATACTAGCCCACTGTAAAGTTCATCTAGACACATACAAATAAAAATAGAAAAGCTTCAAAAAGCACATTGCCTTATCCACATTACATGCAATGCCATCCTCTGACTAGCAAGTGGAACAATATTGCCTGTTGTCCATTCCAAATGTCCTAGTTATGGAGCTACTGTGTAGCAAGTCAAGTTGGACTCACTCAGGCCATGAGATACTGAATCAAATTGCTCTGTTTTCATTCACTCTTGTTTTACCTAAACAGTAAGGTACGGTCAAATGAAAATATGTTACTGTTACAGTATTTTCTAATGAAAGTGTTTTATTTGAAATCACTCAGATAATTTATACTTCAAAGATTTTAAATATCAAAAGTTCATCTTTTATGTTTTGCTGCTTGTTGTTAGTGTTTTTTAGGTCTGTGTGTTGTGTGTGTCAATGTGTGTTTTTCATTGTAACATGTTGCCAGTGTTTGCACCTGTGAGCTTGTTTTGAGACATGTATGAAGAGTTTTGTTGCTGTGAGTGATTTTTGGAGGTGAAATTAACTGAATTGCACAGATGGGTTTTAGTGATGAACACTGTGTTAAGAGTTTTGCACATGTGGTTTCAGTTGTGCCCACTGTGCTTTAGCGATCGGCAAAAACTGTAATACTCACAGACCTGACTTGTATATTTAGAAATGTTAGTTTCCCTGCTTATGTGCTGTATGTCAGCGTCAATCTGTGTCAAGTGATCATCATGTAGAAGAGGACTGGGGTAAAACACTTAACTCTGATGAAAGTACATGGGAACGGGCAGGGGCCAGAGACAAAAGAAGCTGTGTTTAGGAAAAACTGGGCAATTTGAGCTGTTGGTGGAAGGAGGGGAGGGGGGGCAGGGTTAATTTTGTCAGCATGAACCTGCAGTGTCTCAAGTACCCTAACCTCAAAACACACTCTCTCTGTCACACACTTACACACACTTTCTCTTATGTAATCATGTGTATGTGTAGTGTGTGTGTGTGTGTGTCTGTGGTTTGGCTTACGTATACGTGTGCGTACTCTTGCACATGGGAGCCATATAAAAAGTACTACATTCACCACCCTCCCACCCTTGCCACCTTTTTACCACACATTATTTACAGCTGCATAGGAGCTCTGTGGCTAAATTATACTTATTTACACTCACTCTAACAGCAAAGGAAAATAAAAGCCATGAATTAAGAGGCACGCACACACACACACACACACACACACACACACACACACACACACACACACACACACACACACACACACACACACACACACACACACACACACACACACACACACACACACACACACAAACACACACACACACCTTTAAAGATCTTTGTAAAAAGGAGAGCAAGGGAAACATAACACATAACTCGAGCCGAACGCTTTCTTTGAGAGTTGTTGCCCTCAGGTCTTGTGAATGTAAGGAATTCACAGCATGGGGTAGAGGCAAAATGTGTTTTTGTTAGCGCTGTGTCTGCTGTTGTGCAGATGGAGAGATGTGTGACACACATTCAGTCACACACCCACACACACACACACACACACACACACACACACACACACACACACACACACACACACACACACACACACGCACACACACACACACACACAGCAGGAGCCTTTTTAACCAAACTCACAGGCCCATTGTTAGCATAAATATGCAGGAGCACACCTATACTTTTTGAGTAAACCCATAATAGCTTTAATCATTTGGTTTCATCTAGCATGTTCTAATACAAACACAAACATCTGTCATCTACGGTTTTCCTTCAGCACAAAACTGTCTCATGAAGACTTCAATTCATACAAAACTCAATTTAAATATTAAATTAATTTCATCATTGTCCTATGAAAAATAATTTCTACGGCAATGTCAAGTTCCCCTCTTCTTAAATGTTGTATATTCTATGTCCTGGTTGTAATGACAAAGCTGCAAACGTTTTTCAGATTAAATAAGGCAATAATTAAAGCATGAGGGGATTTGTATTGAGGATTGGAGAGGTGCTTGCTATGCATACTGAGATTTGGTCCATTTTTCATTGACTTTTAACTGAGCTACATTAACATTAGCCTGTTCTGAGTTAACCAACTTTAGCTATGTTGGTGCAGCGGCAACCCACTGAAAGGATTGCATGGTGAAGCAAAGGTTCATAGTTATAGAAACACCCTTACCTATTTTAATACTTCTGCACCGGCGGAGGGGATAGATGAAGGTTTACAGTTTGTCTGTCCTTCTGTCTTGTGAGCGCAATATCTCATGAACGCTTTGAGGGATTGTCTTCACATTTGGAACTAACTCATAATTTGATTAAAGGATAGACTGATTACATTTTAAAGGCCAACATCAATGTGACCTCGCGTATTGCGAACGCAATATCTCAAGAACGCTTTGAGGGATTTTCTTCATACTTTGCACAGATGTGGACTCAGACACAAATATGAACTGAATAGGATTTGGAGGTCGGAGGTTACTACAACCTTACATAACATCATGTCACAGTGTCTTATTCACTTGTGAGGTTTACCGTCTTTAAAGCATTACCTACCACTACTGTACTTTAACCGTTTGGCAACTGTATACCTTGCAGAGGCATAGAACCAACAGGCAGAATTACACATCTCTGGCTCTGACTTGTTTAAACTGGAACTACATTAGGCCCATTGACTCCAAACCTCAAATAAACCCGCCCTGAGTCAACTGTACGGGCAGTGTTGCAGCACCAAACCATGTTGACCAATGCTGTATTGACTATCAGCTGATTAAATGTGGTTCAGTGCAGTTCAAGTGGTCAGAACATCTGAGTGGAAGACACTTCCTCACTGGCTCATGGAATGCTCTTGTCTGTAGCTGACCTCTGATGTCCATTTGGAGAATCCTACAGGGATTAAAGGCGTATTGCAAAATCTGGTTTTTGGGGGTAGGTTGGGTAAGCTCATGGCATACTTGTTTCCATGAGTGCTGGCTTGTGTTCACTTGAGTCCACCGAGTGTGGTGGAAAATCAAGTCAAAACACAAGCAGCTTTCATAGAACACCTTAGGAAGTTTACTTTTCCGATGTAAGTGCGTGTGTGTGTGTAAATGGGACAAAGAGGGAGAGCTGCGTCTCCATGCATGTGAGGTGGGTAAAGTTCAAGCATGCAGTACTATGCAGTATATCTCTAACCAAGCACACACACCACACACCCCAGTCGTGGGGGGTAAAAAGGAAGGGAGCATTTTACCTAATAGATTTCATCTGGTGGACTTTGTAGCGCGTCTCAAATTACCTTTCCAGTCATTTACTGTAGCTCTGTGAGTTTCAGTGAAATGTAGCGCTATGGTTTACAACAACTGGGTTCTAGAGAAATGTCAGGAATCACAGGATCACCGACATACCCCCATGTCTTTATTTAGACACCAGAGATGCTGCCACTGCAAATCACTAAGCCACCAAAACAGCCAGGAAAAATGTTGCAGAAAAAGTAATTGCCCTACAAATTATGACTGCTGGCTCCAAATGGTAAGTGTGACCAGCTCTCTCCCTCTGAAAATGCACTTTTGGTGATTTCCACATCTTAACTTCAAAAGGAAGGATGACCCACCAAACCCAAACTAACATCTTATTTTCATCAAACCAACATCAAAGACATGGGATCTTTGAAAGCTTCTCTCATACTTTTAATTGCTTTCTCCATTTTTCTTCTTCCGATCTTTCTTTGCCGAACCCCATCAGGATCAGGCTCCATTTTTGTTTTGCTTTTGCTTTTGCTTTATATTCTTTGTCTTCTCTGTTACTAAATTTCCAACACCATGTTTTTTACTTTCTACTTTCATTTGAAGAAATAACATTCATTTAAATTCATTTTTCTTCCCATTTGCCTGGTGGACTTCCCGTTTAACTATGTTGTTGATCTCCACCAACCTGGGTCACTTTCCAGTTGTTAAAGGGATGTTCAGTAGTTTTGAAATTAAGTTATAATAGTCACCATTATATTATTCATTATTGCCTGCCTTATGTTATGGAGAAGATTACCCTGCAAATGCAACATTTTCTAAACGAAGTAGCATGTGGCGCATTCCCCTCTCCTCTTGCAACACTCTTGCCATCAACCAGTTTAAATTCCAAAGCTGTTTTATGACACAGCTTGGACCTCTTTTTTGACTAAACCTGATCAAATGACGTTTAAAAAGATCAACAGTCTCTTCAACTGTCCGACTGGCTTAAGTGCTCAACCACACCCATACTACCAAAAACAGATTCATAAGGAAACTCTTGTGGTTGGGTGGATATCTCATAATGGAGGTGTTTATTGGAAGTCATTGCCCCATAATGGGGTAGAATTATTTGAAATTGCAATGAAGGTCATTATTTGGATCTCAAATTTGGTCATTTGTTGTAACCCCATCAGGCTGGCTCAACATACAGTAGTAATCTAGACTGACAAGGTAGAGTATATGTATATAGAAAACTGAACACTCACATACACACGGATAATAACCCTTGTGTTTGAGGCAGTGATATTTAAAGATACAGAAATGAGGGAGCTGGAGTTATTTCCAACCCCTAACAGTGCTGGGAGGGGGGGTGGGGGGGGGGGACCTACAGCTCTACCTGGGAAGTAGACCTAATAACTAACAGGAAACTAATTTTGTTTTATGGCAAGTTGTAGAGTAGATATAGCAGAAACTGAAAGAAAATCTTGCATTTTGTCTTTTCTTCATTAAAGTTTATTTTTTTAATCTTGAGCTTTTATTGTGTTTTATGTGGTTTTAACTGTATTGTATTCCTGTAAAGCATGTTCTTCTACTAAAGATTATTATTATATTTAATTATTATTCATTTATGCATGGGATTTTTTTAATCCCATACATTAAAGTAGAATTATCAAAAATGAATACAATTGACCTTAGTTTAGTTTTTGTTTTATATAACTGTTGGATTACAACACACACCCCAGGGTCTATTCCTAGTGGTGAGCTATGCCCATCAAGCAGTGTGTGTGTGTGTGTGTGTGTGTGTGTGTGTGTGTGTGTGTGTGTGTGTGTGTGTTGTGTGTGTGTGTGTGTGTGTGTTGTAGCTAGGTGATGATGACCTGACAGCGTGCTGGCCAAGACACTGACAGTCAGCTGATAAAAACGTAATCTGTATGTATGCCTTTGTTAGCGAGAGAGAGAGTGAGTGGTGTGTGTGTGTGTGTGTGTGTGTGTGTGTGTGTGCTTGTGGTGTTTGTAGTGTGCATGTAGTGGTGTGTGTGTGGTGTGTGTTGTGGGCATTTATTGTGTGTCTGTGTGCCGTGTGTGTGTGTGTGTATGTGTGCTGTATGTGTGTCTGTGTGTGTGTTTTGCTGCTGTGTGTATTGTGTGTGTGTTTATGTGTGGTCCAGCTGGCAAAGCTGAGCTGTGTTTCCACCAGGTCAGTGACACTGTGGGCTGGGGGCCAGGTCAGCGAAGATACAGCCAGTTACTCACAAAACAAAGATATATTTTCCACATAAAACACCTTCCAATACACACAGTGAACATACAGTATTAATCATAACAAATCAGTTTTATTTATGTAACCCAATATCACAAAAGAAAGTGGGCATTAGTGGGCTTCACAGTTGGTACACAATATGACACCCTCTGCCCTTAGCTCGACTGAGGAAAAACTCCCAGTAAAAAAAAAAAAATTAACGGGTATATTCACACACCAAAGGCAGTTTGATGCCATGAATGTGCTGACCACATCATATATTTTAAGAGTCCAAATCATATTTCTTTATAAATAATTTAACATTAATTTAAAAAAATCTAAAGAAATATAAAACGCAACATAACATAAATGAACAAGACCCAACAAGCACACAGGAGCATTTAGTGATGTTTATAAAGTGTATCTTTTGACTCGCTCCCCTTGAATACCAGTGTTTGAGCTAAGCTAACCTGGATGAGCGACCTTTGCCCATCTGTACATCAAACAATGCACCCACAGTCACAGGAACAGTTTTTTTTGGGCATTTTTATGCTTCACTGATAGTGCAGAGAGACAGAGGTGAAATGGGGCAGAGAGGGGAGTGACATGCAGAGAATGACCGGGTGGGAATCGAACCCGGGTCTGCTGCTGGGCCCGGCCCGGGAGGAGGACGCCCTACCAACTGAGCTAAAGGCGCCTCCACAGGAACAGTTTCTGTCGCCTTTTCTTGAGCCAGAAAGTAAGGCAAACAGCTAAACATTAAATATGCTGAACTATTCCTTTAAAGATGTGTAGGCTTCAATCAAACACAGTTCAGACACAGCTCCAGCAGGAATGGACAGAGGCTGATTATGTCCAAGGTTGATGTGCAACGCTCCTTAAGTTCTTGTGTGCGTTCAATAATGCCACATACATCACATTCAGGTAGTTAACAGTATATTTTACAACGTTGTAGGATCGTTATGATTTTATGTGGATAACATGTGCTGTGAATTATCAGTAGGCAACATGATACATACCTAATCTTGTTTAAGGGTTCAAGTATGTCTTAATAGAGTAATGCATTATGTATCGTGCAATTGGGTTGTTGGCTGCTGCAGAAAATTATACAGTATACTGGCAAGCCCGCACTTAATATGTACGGCCTGAACGTTAACTATATTTTGTGGAGTGTAATTTATCGCTTGTTTATTTCTTTGTTTTGAATCTCAGCCATATGTGTTCTGCTGCACATAATTAACAGTAAGTGTACCTCTTTGTTTTTTTTTCTTTGTAAACCACACACATATGCGTATATAAATCTCAGTTAATTCAGTGAAGTTGACAAGGCACTTACTGGAGTGAATGTATTGGATGTCCCTGCACAGCATGCTGTAACCTGTGCACTGGGAAAATCTGCTGGCTTGGAGATTGTAATTTATGTGAATCCTACCCCCTGGTGCTTTTACTGACACATCTGATTTAGTGTGATCATAGCCTATAGCTCCCAGCCGTTAATGTCCACCAACTGCTTTACAAAACGGCCTGTGTAAATTCAATACAGTACCTGTACAAACATGTCAAACCGGTCTGCTGTCAAAGAGATTTCCCCTTACAGTAAAATCCTGTCCTTTAATTAATTTGGAAATATTTTCAGGGCTCGAAAACTTTACGTGTGTGCCTCAAGATAATAACAGTTCTAGGTAAACCTCATATTTGAAGTTGGGTAGTAATGAATGTGTGTGTGTGTGTTCAAAAGGTTAAGTGTAGATAAGCCATGGTCTTGAAGATGACATAGCCTCGTCATAGTGAACACCAAATACAGTATGTGAATGGTGTGTGCGCTAGGTTACGAGGGAGACAATAAATAAGCAGCTGCAGTGAGGAGCCTTTTACAGAGAGAGGCTCTGTGGCCTATTTCAGTCCATTATCATATGTTTGATTACAGCTTGGAGGAGACTCCAGAGTCTACTGTAAAAATCAAAAGTAAATCCATTCATGATAAGTCTCTCATTTGCAAGTTGTGTAATGCAAGCATGTTGGAGTATCTGAAAAGTTTCCTGTGACAATAATTCAGCGGACTGAATTGTATGTAAACATAGAATATATACACTGTATACGAAAAGGATGTACTTTGCTTCTGACATGCAGTTAAATAATTGCTTATTGTTAAGTTTAAATCTACATACCCCATGATTTAATCAGCCCCACAATCTACTTCACTGCACCCACTGTCCACAACATTGCCTCCAAAAGTTGTACTATGTTGTGTGGCTAAGCAAGTCGTAGTTCAGTAGTTTCTGGATATGTGGGAGCCCATGACATTCCTTGTGTATGTGTGTGTGTGTGTGTGTGTGTGTGTGTGTGTGTGGTGTGTGTGTGGCGTTATGGGCAGGTCATTTGGCCCCATGTAAAGGTCCTGCTCTCACAGTGTCTTGTCAATGTCCCCTCGTATCAATAAATCCCGAAAAAGGATTTGGACTTTATTCTTGGCTTCAGGTTAATAGTTGACTTTCTGGGTTTATAGCTGCGGGGCCTCCCAGGTTGATTTTAATGGACTGGTTTGGCTGTTTGCCCAACCATTGCTCAACCCGTTAGTTTAGGGTGCTTACTTTGCCATAAACACACACACACACACACACGATAGCCTTAGGAAAGATGTGCAGTTTAAGTGTTGATGATGCAATTGTTGAAGTTGGACGTTGTCCCACCAAATCATTATGGCTTTCTGACTACCCCTTTAAATGAATTCATCCACTGAATTTAGCAAAAAATAAACCGACTGCATTCATCAGATTATACATTGTTTTACAAACTCTTGCTGTAATTTTAATGTTACTAGGATTATAATTCCAATTGTCATGTTGTGTCTGCTATACACTACTTTGTCCGCTTTGATAAATTATTATCATTGTTCATTTTACCACAAGACATCTCATAATCTAGTAGGTAGATTGTCATGATCTTTGCTGAGCAGATATATGCTCCCACAAGGATTAAGATTTTTATTAAACTTACCACATAACTGTTCCTCTAAGACACCCACAGAACAAACACATTTTTTTTGCACAAATGCTACCATATTGTTAAATCTTAGGAACACTACAGAGCATTGAACTGAATCAATACATCAACATCTTGGCACCGGCACATCCAATTCTAATCAAAGTGCTGACTGTGACTGATTAGAAAGTCATCACCTTCTTGTTCTCAACACAGCCATGGGCTATATTGCACAGCATACAGGCCCTAGCTATTCCAGTCATTAAAAAATAAAGCAACAGTAAATTACATCCTGAATGGCTGCCATAACAGCAAAACATTTTCTTCTCTTTTCTGTTTTTCCGAAACAGAGATCCTTCCATTAATACAGTACCACATACATTCAGCATCTGGTTTTCATTTCTGTGGTGTTTGGAGAGGATGGTGATTGTGGTTCTTGTCGGCCAATATTTTTCTTTTTTTCTTCTCTTTTTATTTTTATCTTTGTTTTCTGTATTTCTATGGTTTTGCATTCAATATTGGGTAACACTTTACAATAAGGTACACAAAAAAAGAGTTGTTACTGTTCACAAAATAGTAGTTACTGTTTAAAAAAGTAGTTACTGTCTTCAGAAATTGTAAGTTGGTGTTGACGTATTATGGTTGTGATGCAGGACTTTCAAGATTTGGAACGTAAAATATTTTTTTCTTATATTATATTTATTCTTTTTGGAACAGTAACTACTCTTGTTTGTACCTTATTATAAGTATTACCCAATATTGTGCAGCAAGATATAGTACAGTAGGTGTATGTGTTTGTGTTTGTGTGTGAGAGAGAGAGAGAGAGAGAGAGAGAGAGAGCGAGAGAGAGAGAGAGAGAGAGAGAGAATAACTCAGAGAACAAACTATACTTTTATTATTAGATTTCTTTTCTGGCTCCAATATGCTGAAGCACTGGCCCCTGGCCAAATAGACAGCCATTTGAACACACACTCTAAACTCAAACGTACTGTGTTTCAAGACCCTAACACAAGCAGGACATGAAGCAAACAAATATAAAAGAAATACATTAATCCAGAAGGGAAAAAGGAATCAAAAGACTTGATTCACTCACATAGATTAATATGATTGTGTTGTATGTAGGGTTGCAAAGGGGTGGAAAGTTTCCGGTAAATTACCGGAAACTTTCCGGAAACTTTCCACGGAAACTTTCGCTCGGGAATTTTGGGAATATTCAAAATTGGAAATTATAGGAATTAACTAAATGTCGGTAATTTAAATGATTTTTTTTTCACATCCAAACATAAATCTAAACATTTAAACACTATGTTTGGTCATAGCAAGACATCCATGCAAAATAATACAATTAAAAAACATTACATTTGAACAGATTTATTTGTAAGAAGAACTTTATCAAGTTGATTATTTTATGAACAATCAATAATTTCACTGAACAACAAAAAGATGAATGTTGAGTTAAATATTAGTCATCTGTCTGAACCCAACCATTCAATAAATAAAGTAAATTGCCCCCCCCCCCCATGTGATGGAGGAATGCACAGAGCATGTAGGGGGCATGGCCTCAGTACCCCTGCAGTAGGATGTGTGCTAAGTGCAAGTTGCCAAGTGTACTTGCATAAAATCTGGTTGTTTTAGTCAAGATTATGCTAAAATACATTGTCCCCAACTATATGTAAAAATCACAGTTTAAGCCTCTGTAAACCTGGCCTAGTAAAAATCAATATATGATATCAAGTTGGTGTCTCAATAAACTTTAAAAAAAATCTGATTTGAAATTAAATATTCATAAATATATTGAAACTTAGTTGAAAAAACTGCTTTTTACAGTCTAGAACATTTGCCTGGACTGAAATAACATAGTTAGGAGAATTTAGTGCATTTGGGTGGCTTTAAATTTAGTAAATTCCCGTTTATTCCCGTTAATTCCCAAAATTCCCGTTAATTCCCATAAATTCCCGTTAATTCCCATGGAAAGTTTCCAACTTTGAAAATTCCCGGAATTTTGCAACCCTAGTTGTATGTAACTTAGCCACCCTTAAATACCTGTCCACGGGTTATTTAACCCTGAACTGAGAGAGAGCTGGAGAGAAGATCAACGGGTGATTCCCTACTGGCAAACCTTGGGAATTATGAGAGGCAGTCTGGCTCATTTCAACATTCACTATTGTTCTGTTAGAGTTTAACAGATGTGAGGTCTGGTGAGTATATGCACACAGTAAAACACATAGCCACACTAAAACCTCAACATTGTCTGCAGCCCACATGCATGTGTATTTCCTCACAGATGGACAATATTAAAATGTTAAGAGTTATTGTATTACTTTGTTTGTTTTGAACCGGAAAATAAAAATAGCCTTCAAATAAATTTCCATCATTATGAAGTGAAGATGTTTCGCTCACATTTGAACTGAGAACTGTAGAGAACATGCCTAAGGGGGCTTTCACACTCCTACCTTGTTTGATCCGGACTTTCAGACATTTTACGTTTTATTCAAACCTAAAGGAATACTTCACCCATACGGAACCAGCGTTCTGTCATTATAAAATCGCTTTTATAATGAATGAGGTTTTTCCTTCCCTAAGTCTTTACTCAGTCTTCCCTTGGCCCAGCTATCCTGTTAATCCTAACCCTAAATGTTGATGTCACACATGGGAAAATGTAGGGATAGATAGACCATAAAACACTCTTTCTGCCTTTTCTCAGACCAGGATGAACCGATTTCTAAAATTGTTGCACATTTATACTACATAAGATCTCAGAGTTCAATAAACCTTTATATTTCCAATGGTGAAGTAGATCTTTAAAGTACAGGTGTGAAACCTCTGGTGGACCTCGGTCCAGACTAAACCGGCAGACCTTGGTCAAACCTAAAGAGGTGGTCTTGGTCCGGATTATACTGAACCATGGTTCGGTTTGTGTACAGTTTGAGGGCACATTGGATGGTTCGGACCTATTACAGGAAGTCTTGGCCAGCTATTGCCAATCACACAGAGGAGAAATGAGCCGCTGACAGCTGAGCTATAGGGGCGGGGGGTTGCTGACTGGAGACGGGCGATTTATTTTCCATATAACTGTAGTCAAAGTTGAAGATGTGCGTTGCCTCGGTGGCTGTCTGAACTACACAGCGCTGCAGGAAATTAATCTGTTTATACATTTTTCTTCATTCATTCATTGAAACTGATGAAGGCTATACTGCCAAATAGAAACACCTACGTCAGATGCACACCCATCTTCAAACCAATCAATGTCCAATAAAGGGAGACGCAGCCCATGTAGGTGATAAACACAGACTTGGGTATGTCATGCAAAGTTATTTAGTGTGCTGGCCAAACGGCAATGTGAAACCAAACTGCGACTTCATGTGAAATACAAAATAGACTACAGGATCCTGCCTATTACATGTATAGGCCCAGTGTGACCTTGCCCCCAGTAACTAAACATTTCTGATCTCCTTGCTCCGCTTCATGCTTCATGACTATTCTAATTGCTTTATCCATCCTCCTGCTCCAACTGCTTAATGCAAAGAGATATCAACAGCGCTCACTCTTTGGAACCATTTTAGTTGGTTCTGTCTGGTGTGTATCTGCTTGTGCCATAAAATTAATTGTTTACTCCAGTTGTCTTTCAGTGTGCTGTGCTTTTCTTACATCTCATTGTAGCATTGTGTGGGAACTATAAGCCCCCCTGTAATTTGAACACATAATAGGAGGTTGACATTATGACAATGTAGAGAATATAGGAGAACCTTGGGGTGGTGTCCTTGTGGCCTACAGTTTTAAAACAATGAAAATTGTTGTTCCTCTTAAATTGCCAGTCATCAAGATTTGGTTGGAGAGGATAGGCACACCAATTTGAACTTTCCAACACTTTGATCCAAACGTTAGCCTAATTTAAGCCAAAGAGTGTGTCTTTGTCCTACTAATGGAGTATCAGTTGCTAATTTATTCTGGGGAAACCTGGCTCTGGCCTTTGTTGTTATCGCTCAACGATTAGATCTGCCTTCTTTATGTCGCTATATTCAATTTGTTGGAGTATGTGACGAGATGGTTTGTCTAGACATGGCTTACCCAGAATGCTCCCTGGCAATAATTGCTGAGAGATATTGAGAGATGTTTGGAAATGCAGTCCTTCGCTTACTACTTTCCATCAGTTTGCTTTGCCGGGAGAGAATGAGTGTCTATGTCTCACTAGTCAGGGTTTCATCAATCATTCATCCGCTCTGTATTTTGTAACCCATGCCAACAATTCAACAGCAGGCCAAGAGAGAAAGACAGGAGACGAGAGGACAAGAGAATCCTTGTGTTTTCAATTCACAGGCAACAAATCATTTCCGCTGGAATCTGAAATTAGACTTCTGAACATCTTAGACTCCTCTGGGTAAACAGAGCTTTTATTGTGCCCGGAGAAGGAATAGCTGGAGGAGGTACAGCAATGTGAAGGAGGCTAAACAAACAAAATAAATGATACAGGGGGGGGGAAACATCTTCAGATTAACTTCTCATACAGAGAAGCTTTCATGAAAATGCTGAGGAGACGGTTCTTTTAAATTCTTTGTGTTTTGCTGCGTCACTTTTTCTCATTGTGGTTGGAAATGCTTTGAGCGCCGATGGTATCTGCAGAATGTCCCGCAGGCAGCAGGAATCCCATGTAGCTTAAGATATATAAATACAAGAGAGTGAAACTGAAGATAGAGTTCTACAGGTGTCCTCACAATTGCAACATTACTGTAGATTTCTTGCAGACTATAGATTCGCTTCTACTCAGTTTAAACAATGCAATTACTTACACTATTTAGGCCTCAATATGCTTCAAACAAAGCACTTGTTGATTTGCTTGGTCTGTTCTATACAAACATCTACTGCACATCTGTCAGTCCACCTAGCAATATGGAGACAAGAAAGTAGGTCTTTGGATCGGAGTGAAGGATCAGAGGTGAGGTCTTACGACTATAGTACAGAGAAGAGGAAGGCAGAAATCTGGTGCCGATGGTAGTCAGGCGTGTGCTCCCAGGTGGCACCACCATAATAAGTGAGAGCATATACTCGTGCATTACCTGCCATGGCCTACACTCGCCTCATGGTAAATCACAGCCAGTGGTGTGTGGATCCAAACAGTGGAGCCCACACTGAGCACATCCAGAGAGCATGGTCAATGTTCAAGTCAACTATTTGGAGACTTAGAGGAAACTGAACGGAAAAAAATCCGAAAGCAACACCTCTCACTCATTGACTGGACTCACCGATAGCCCACACACAATGCACTTATTTATTTGAGGACAATCAAAGTATACTTTTGTGACTTGTGTTTTAAAGATCAATGTGTTGAGCAGAGAATAGTTAACATGACTGACCTGGAGAATCAGATAGTATTTATGGATAGACTAAGTCATTGCTGTTGTGTTTTTTGTCTCCCATAGGATATGTCGACAATTACAAATATATAGAATATCGCCAGCCTAATCTCTTAATAACTGCTTCACATCAGGATCCCAGTTGTTCCTGATATCGTTCCTGAGAACACAGTGTTTCCGCAATTTGATATAGAACGTAATACATTGCTTTATTGTATCATTTGATATATTATCTCGCACAGTAAAAAACGTTCTGGGATGCCTTGCTGCTCTCAGGAACATCTCAAGCAGTGTTTCCTATCATACAGTTCTGATTGCCTCTCTGGGGCCTGTTGTTGGAGGCATCCTGCAGGGCATGTCTGAGGGTGTCTGGGACCAAGTGGTTGACCACAGCAGAGTCCTGCCAAGCCATTGTAATCTTAAAACAACCACTGCATTCCTTGCACTGCAGTACAAGCACCGATCCAGGCTTGGAAAGTTACCCACTTGGGGCCCATGATTTCCCAAAAGTATCTTGGAGCTCAGATAATAGTTGCACTGCTTCAAAACAAATATTGTATATATAGATTATCTCAGAGTAATAAGACTTTGTGAAGCCAGTTTTGAATTGCTGCTGAAATAGTACAGTGAACAGAATGCTCGCAACCATCACATTGATATGTAAAACAACTTTGACAGTTGAGTGCGATTTTGCACTGACTGATCTTTTCAGACCACGTCTGCCAAAATCTCTATGCATTTGAGGAATGATCACACACATCCAAATAGCTAGGGTTTGATTATCCGCCGTGCTAGTTTCCAAGGAATGGGAAGCCACTAACCAACATCTGATTCTTGTCCAGGACTCTCGGCCACATTGAGAAAAGTTCATAAAATGTGTTTGGGATATACATTAGGAGGGGGGAGAAACTGGAAACTTTCAGCATGTTCATGTTTTTTTATTAAGATGTGGCACTATTTCACATCATCGCAATGTTACTTTGCAACTTTCTTTCCCCCAACCCCTTATTGTGCTACATAAAGTTTACAGGTTAATTAAGCAGAAAACATCCCATTGTGGGATTGAACCACAAAAACTTACATTTAACAGCTTTCCCTTAACTATACAATAAGTAATTGCTCCACGGTTATGGCTCTGACTCTATGAAAGGTGGCTGAGGAAACGTCAATAACCAGCCTCCTCTACCAAACATTCTATTACTGTCTACTTTTGAAATCAGCATGCTATTTGGGCGATTCTGACCCACAATCCAATGCACGCCGGAAGTGACGTCACGTCAACGAAGCCTCCGTCTGAAAACAACCAGGGATGAGACGGATATAAAACCATCCACTGGAGGTGTGGAGCCTATTGCATTATTTTCCTCAAATCAAGAAAGTGTCTCTCAAAATCAACACATGAAGCCTTCCAACTTCTGCAGCCTTTGAGTGACTTTTTTAGCAATGCGTGGATCCTGTTCACTGCTAAAAGATCTGGGGCCGTATTCACAAAACATTTTAAGGCTAAGAGTAGGTCCTAAGGTCCTGATTTAGGAGTAACTCTCAAAAATAAGGGGCGTTTCACTCCTAATTTTAAGACTCCTAACTTTTTAAGATAAGTGTAATTCACAAAGCATTTTATCGCTAAAACTAGCTCCTAAATCTATGAAAAGCTAGGAGTCCTCGAGAGGACTCCTAAGTCACTAAGAGTAATTCACAGACAACCATTTGATGGTGTTTTGGAGAGATTTAATGCTAGTGAGCTTTACAAAAGGTACCTTAATAGCTGTAAGGGTTTAATGATCTTAGTAAAGCTATATTTAGAAATGATGACACATTTATATTTATTACATTTATATAAGAAAATACTTATTAAGTTCCTTTTCCTGCAGTTGCTTTGGGTTTACGATGCGCTGAAAGTTACTGTTGGTGTCACGTTTGGGTTTAATTTGTTACTAGAGTAGGCCTATATGTGGCGCTTCGCAGCATCTCCTCCGTTCCACAGGTCCGCTACTGTATAGTTGCGCGTCTCGCCTTTTTCCTTCCGCGTGCACTTTACGATTTCGCCGGCTGTTTCTTAATTGTGAATTTCCTGGTTTGTCGCTGTCTGACTATTGCTGCATAGTCCGCCGTTGAGAGAAATACAGTGAGAGTGCATGGCGTGCAGCTGTTCAATGAGGATATTTTTTACGATTCAAATCATTGTAAAATTTAAAATGAATAGACCTATGTGGCGCTTTTGTAGGTTAATTTTGAACGAATGTGTGGGAAACCCTGCAGTATCTTGGTTTCATGTTAAATCAGTGTCACTTGTCATTAATTGTAATATACAAACTCTTTACTTTAATACAGCGACACGATATGGATATCTCCCACAGTGTTTCTATCATAAATTCACTCTTAGCTCTCATTCCCTCTCAGCCAATCACTGTGGGCATAGAAGGTATGAACATGACATCATCCATAGCAACAGGGTCAACACCGCCCTCTAGTCTTAGCTTAGGAGTTCCTCCCTCTCCTTAGTAAAAGTTGGTCTTATCAGCTTTGTGAATAGGTTTTAAGAAATTACTCCTTACTAAGAACTTTTAGTGCTCCTTAGGAGTACTCTTAGCGCTAAGATGAAATGTTTTGTGAATACGGCCCCAGAACTTCAATGCAAGAACCTGGAGAGCCAACTTCTGATGAAGTTAAACAGTCACTTCAACAAGTTATTCTTTAAGAAAGAACCATGCAAATACAGTCATTTTCTTCAACAACACACACACACAAACCTTCTGCTAGCTGAAAAAACTGTGTGCATGTGTTCTCCATCATACAAGTTCCTCAGATTTGAACCTGTGACCTCCCCAGTTACATTTCCAGCCAGCTCTGCCAGCCCTCTCAGCTCAGTGCCCAGCTGACCAACAAACTCAAGTCCATTTATGTTATTATTGCTGTTGGCATGGGCTCTGTTCCACACAGGACCCTGGAAACTAAATATCTCAACCTGAAGCTGTTTTACGTATATGGCAGCATTTATAAGCCACTGGTGGAGCTTTTACTGTACCTTTGCTATTCTGTTTGGAATCACATGTTCTGGTAGTGGGTGATTTATTTTCCTGTCATAAAAAAGGTCCTTGTCAGGGCCAGTGTGAATGCGCTCTGGCGTGATATTTTTCTTTTACATTTATCTCCATACAGTCATATGCAAAACACTCATTAATCACATACATTCGATTTGCGTATACAGCATGATCTGTAAACACAGATTTGAATGATTCGCTTTGGATTTTAGGAGAGCGCCAAGGCTTTGGCCTGTAATTGGGCTTAATTTCCTGCATGCTGTCCAAATCAGATACTGCAACTTTGAAATTACACACACACACTGTCAGAAACCTGGCAGACACACACAGCAGTACTTTGTGGGGGTGAGCCTGGTACAAATCCCTCTACAGATATCAGTCTTGAGCTTGCTGCTGGGTCTTAAAAGAGCATATTTGGAGGTAGCATGGAGTTGAAAGATGATTGCATATTCTCAACAAATTAACTGACACAGTCATCCCCTTTTTATCACTCTCCCGATTTCCCTGTTTCTCTCTCAGAGCTAGTATCTTCCCATCTGCCATGTTAGCGAAGCCCTTTGGAGCAAGCCACACACACTCGGCCCATTCACTGGATCAAATTGAATGATTTTTATCTAATTGCCGCAGCGCTGTGTATTGCCAAGTTTGTGTTTGAATTGGAAAGGGGCATTCGGTGTGTTCACGGTACTAGATAGGCCATCTTATGTTTCTTACTTCCAGCCTGACCCCTTTAAAAAAGTGGTTCACTCCCAAACCACTCTTTGCTTAAACTCAAGATAAAATAAAATAAATAACTTAAATACTACAAAAGAAAGAGACTGTGTCCTTGATGTTATTATGGCTTTTTTGAATGTATTTACAGGCAATTTTCATAGGTGAGCCCTCTTCTTAAAGTATGATTAATATTCATAAACATATTAAAGGAATTAGTGGAGATGAAATACTGGAGCTCCTTGTTAATGGAGGCTTCAGGGTTTTAGCTAGCTCTGGGTAAAGTCAACGGTTGTTTTCCTTTTTAATGTGTGTTCTTTTGGGGGGAAAACAGTCTGATTAAATGGGAAAGGGAGCAGCCGTACTGCGTGCCTTTCAAGCAGAGCTTTGAGAACTTTGCCTTGACCGTCAATTTGGGTCCATTAGCTGCTCCAATCAGTAGACAAGACTCTTACCATGCTTAACTGGAAGTCCATTAAAAAGGGGTTTAGCAAGGGCTCCAAAAAATTTGACAAAGTTTGACAGAAAAATAGTTTTCATCTTATCGAGAGACACTAATGCCATGTTCACATGCTCTTGTGTTTACACTGCACAAGTCATTTGTGACTTGGCGCTGGAACTGCCAGCCCTATCCACAGTGATTTTACATTGGCCTTGGATATTTAAAACAACATGAAAACGAGAATTGTAGATGGCCAAGCTGTTTTATTTTTATTTAATTTTTTCAGAGCAAGACAGCGTATGTGCCAGTGATGGAGATATTAGAAACAGAAAACCACAGCCCTGATTTAACTGCTGATTAGACACACCTGGTAGATATGCTAAGGGCGTATCACACTGAGACTACTCCAGAGGGTGCAACACATTAGCTATGTCTTGATTCAGGGGTTGCGGTCTTGGAACCGGCCTCGTAGGCTGCATTTGAAGACCGATTGCGTCATAGCGGCGCGCAAAGGCTGTCCCATTTGCAAGGCTCCTCGCAAGGCTCCTCATATGCGGTCGTGAAATGCAGCCTTCGTTTCACGGTTTTGAAGCAGTTTTGAAGGCTGCATCAGATGTATCCTTCGCAGCCTAACATATCCCATGATTCATTGCGTTTTTTTCAGAGATGGCATAAAATAAAATAAAAAATAACAAAACAGCAACGTGTTGCTCCATCTTCTTAACTTTTATCTTCCTTTCTTTTTTTCTTGTACTTTTTTTTCTTTTCGTCTGGTAGGCAACTTCTTTTTCTTTTTTCCTCCGTTGACAGGGCTGTCTCCGTTGGCAGCAATCAGGGTTGCTAGGCAGCACAGGAGCGGCGAGTCGTCACGCAAGGTAACGGCTTGTTACGTAAACCGGAAATGCTCGTAAACCGAGACCTGCGGAGACCGTCCCGTTTAACAAGGCTCGTTGGCCTTAAAACCGGCCTTAAAATCGGCCTTCATAGGCTATAGCCTTCATAGACCGCAAGACTGCGTCCTACCAAGTGCGTGGTCTCTGAATCAAGACACAGCCATTGACTGATTTTCATTTGTTTGGAACAAGGAGACCATTGGAGAAATAGAAAAAATCATTTCCTCCTTTGTCTTTTCTTGTAATCCAAGTAGGCTACATGTACAAGACGAAAACAAGCCATGGCTGCATTCCAAATCACAAATTCCATTTATCCTTTTTAGATGTCTCTATTAGGGTTGTCAAATTAACGCGTTAATTTCGATTAATTAATCACAGAAAAATTAACGCGATTAAAAAAATTAACGCAGATTAATCGCACTTCTATATTGCCCTTTGACCCGGTGCAAAAGAGGTGAGACGATAGCGGAGCTGCACCTGTATCTTGCGGACACGACCCGCACGGGATTAAAGAGTAAAGAAAGAAGCAGGGGAAAGGGGCGAGGGCTCTATGGATGTGTTATGGGCTGCTTCGGGCAAATAAGCATGAAGGTAGGAATACGTCTTATGTTATTCTCCGCAGTGTCTGTGCATTATTGATTTAGTGGGTGCCTAATTAACAATGTAGGTTCAAAACAGCAGGCCTATCTCTCAATCTTCCTCCGTGTCTCACTTTTGTTTGCTAGTTGCGATCGTCTAATAGGAAACCCGCCCCCTCTCATTCATTCTTCCAAGCAGATGCCTGTCTTTTTTCCTCCTTTGTGTGTGTGTGTGTGTGTGCGTCATTTAGCCTGCATGTTTTTTTGTGGGTTTTTTTTCGGCGCTAGTAGTTCCTAAATGTATGTAGAAGCCTGGCTGAGGGGAGGAGACAGAAGTTACGAGAGACGGAGAGAGAGGAGAGAGAGAGAGAGGAGAGAGAGAGAGAGAGAAACGAACGGTAGCCTATAGGCCTACAGTTGTTTATAAACGGGCATAAAAGTGTCATATAAGTATGTGATTAATTTAGATTAATTAATCACAGAGCCTGTAATTAATTAGATTAATTTTTTTAATCGCTTGACAGCCCTAGTCTCTATCCCTGCAATCTACATAATACATACAAAACAAACTGCTTCAACATCAGTGTCTTCTTCAGTATCTTCCTGTGCATGTGCACTGCACATCCATGTGAATTATGATTGAACATAAACATATGTCATATGAATACAGTTTATCGACCACAGAACGTCGTTGGAGAAACACTCTTTTCAAATGATTTCAAACTACAGCAGAGAAAAGTGCAGATCTGGTACACAGGAGCTAGAGTGGACGGTATCACATTTTCAACACTCTCCACCCTGTGTCTGTTAGTTTCTTTCATGTGGGTTTACTGTTTCTGTTTTTCCTGGGATCAGCGCTTTCAATATTGAGGCTTTGGATATATACAGGTGGTTATAAAACAATACCTCTCCTGGGATAGTATCTGCTTTCTCTGTAACAGGAATGTACAGAAATGGAGACTCTGTGGAGAAGACTTCAGAGCAGGGCAATGGTGGAAAGATTCAACACATCTACATTGGGGGAAAAAGTTGAGAATTGTGCGGATGTGAAAGTGTGCCTGAGTTTTCCTCTTGAAGACAGGGCTTTAAACACTACCACATGCTAAGAATCCATCAGCGAGAGAGAGAGAGGAGAGAGAGAGAGGAGAGAGAGAGGAGAGAGAGAGAGAGAGAGAGGAGAGAGAGAGAGAGAGAGAGAGACTCACACATGGTTGTGTCTGTGCTTGCATGGCACAGTGTGTGTATTTGTGCTTACTTATCTGAGCGCATATGAGTTAGAGAGAAACACTTCAGAGTTGACTATAGTTCTATTATCCACTGTTGACGCCTCAGACCAATTATAGGACTGATTAGGCTGCACTTGGCAGAAAACCATGAGGCTCTATGCTTGCCTGCTTCAAGTTAATAAGGACCACAGCCAGGGGTTTAAGTGTTGTTTGACTCGGTCACTCACACACACAAAATGATGCTTATTACAATGCACAAATTATGCAAGAAGAGAATGCATGGCCAGTCAGAAAATGTGTTTTCCAGAAACTGTCATCATCGTCCAACATTTCCTGGTTAGTGTTACAGTTTTCTTCTGTGGTGGGACTTTTCTCTGCCCCTTATGTGTGTGCTTGTGTGTGTGTGTGTGAGAAGAGAGAGAGGAGAGAGAGAGAGAGAGAGAGAGAGAGAGAGAGAGAGAGAGGAGAAGAGAGAGAGAGAGGAGAGAGAGAGAGAGAGAGGAGATGTGTTATCTGGTTAGTTTTCCCCAATTTTAGATGAATGTCAGACCAGCCTTGGACATTTCCAAGAGAAACCATTCATTCAGTATAAGGATCCCACATCACGCTCCAGAACCACAAGGAGATGAGAAAATCACAACCAGCTCATCTCAAAGGCCAGTTCTGTCCAAGAGATTCAGAAGAGAGTCCTTTGTGTCAATGGAATAGTAAAGATGAAGTGTATATGTTGTGGGACTCGTGGAACTGTTGTGGGGGGGGGGGGGGGTCACTAAAAGAATCCCCATAAAAACTGCTGAAGAAATCATTTAATATTGGGGGTAGTGACTTTCTAAGAGCTGTTCATACTAAAGAGCAATGACAACGTGTGGCGACAGGAGGCGCTGACTGAGCCCTCAGTAGGAAGCCAGAAATATTAAATACTTTGAGAATCCTGCTTAAACCGTGCAACCCCCCTGACCCGCCAGGAGTGCACATGAAAGCCAGAGCAGAGAGAGCACACCTCTCTGCCCTTCCGTGGACAAACGAGCCTTCTGGAGGGGACGCACATCCCCTCTGCTTACATGAGCATCCCGGAGCTGGGGTCAGGGACAGCATCCCCCTGGCCCCCCATGACAACGTAGAGTGGTGACAGGAGGCGCTGACTGAGCCCTCAGTAGGAAGCCAGATAGATAAAATACCTTAGTGAGGCTATTTAAATCTATACAAAATGATACAGTTATTGAATAACAGGGTGGAGACTAATATCGAGACACTGACTGAGCAATCGTAGGAAGCCAGATACGTTAAAATACATTTGAGTCCTACTTAATCTATGCAAATGCTTGATTCATAATTATTAGCTAACATGTTGATAATAATAATAAGCGAGTATCAAATGCCAAAATGTATTTATTATAGCCTATATCTAGGACTTTTTATATATATATATATACTGTGTATGTGTATATATATATATATATATATATATATATATATAATTATATATATATATATATATATACTGTGTATGTATATATATATATATATATATATATATATACTGTGTATGTATATATATATATATATACTGTGTATGTATATATATATATATATATAACGCCAGCAATCACAGGGCACTCATAGCTTTTTGGGCGTTCAGGATGTCTTGAGCCTCGGGCTGGAGGTAGCGTTCGTAGGCAGACGATGACCATCGGCCCATTAACCTTGAGCGTGGACACAGGAGTTACGGATGCTGCAGTTGTCGCTGCTCCTATTCGCAGAGGATGGGGAGTGTAGCGCTCTGGCTAGAGCCCGCAAGATTGGCAGAGGAGGCGAACCAGGCTCTCGTCATGGGTTCCCCCTCCTCCATTACAAAGAGTGGCTCCTGATGGCTGGCTTGAGGACGGCTCCTCAGATACCGATTCATGGAGGACAGAGGACAAAAAGCAGAGTTAGTTTCGGAAATGACAATTGATGTTCCTTTCCCGTCCCTATCGGATTTAGAATGTTTAAGCAGTAGAAAAAAGTGGTGAGGATTAATTGTTACATCGGAAACAGTGAGATCTTGCGAAGGATCAAAAGAATTTGTGCGAGTTGTGAACTCGCCACCTCTAAGAAAACCATAAAAAGCTGTGTGCATTACAGTTTCTAAAAGTAGGTCTATGTAATAACCGAAACACCCGTCCCTTAGATGCGTGATAACGTTTTTTAACAGTGGAAGGGTGAAGGGAAGCCGAATATCATTGCCTGTAGGTTTTTCTTTTTTAAGGCCATTTAGTAGGAGATGAATTGATGGATTCCCGAGCGCAGGCTGGGGGTGGATGGATCCAAACAGCGCAGATGAAATTGAATACCTGCGATGAGTCCCTTAATGGAAGACGGCTGCATTTTTTGGGGATTCGAAGCAATGAACTATGAAGGCTGACGAGATTTAATTTATCAGGAGGCAGTGAGGCTTGCATAAGTTTGCTATCTAGAGTGATGCCTAGAAACTCTATGCGCTTAAATGGGCTGAGCGTTTTCTCTTCGGACAAAGGGATACCCAATTTTCCAAACATAAGTTTAAGGGCAGAAATGCATCGATCTGGTTCTGAATTTGGAAAATCGACGAGCAAAAAATCATCTAGGAGATGAAGGACGAAGGGGAGTTTGCAGTTGTTAAGTAGAATCCAGCAGAGTGCCTCTGATAAGGCGTCGAATATCTTAGGGCAGCTGCAACACCCGAACGTGAGCCTCACGGAAATATATATTTTCCCTGCCCATTTCACTCCAAAGAGAGGCCATTGTGACGGGTGTAAAGGCATAACCTTGAAAGCATCAGATATGTCAGCTTTGGCTAACCATGCACCTCTGCGTGCTTGTTTGATCAATTTGATTGCGTCATCTATGGATGAATAGCACAGGGAGAAAGGTGCAGAGGGAATTAAACTGTTAATGCTATCGGCTTTGGCATTGTTATGAGGAGCAGATGAATCAATAATTAAACACTTTTTAACGGAATATTTGCGGGTAGCTATGCCTAGAGGGTTAATGCGGGTTGTTGGGAACAGAGATTTATGGAACGGACCGATCATGAAGCCTTTCTTCACCTCTTTGTCAAGTAGCGCCTCGACGATCTCGGGCTCCTTAAGGGCAGATTGCAGATTATTACATGTGAATGACACTTTTGGCAACCAAATCAACCCAGCTAGGAACCCTTGAACCATTCCTGTAAGCAAATAGTTAACAAAACAACGATTTGGATGCTTTTCCAGAGCCTGCCCCAGCTCGGTAATGTTGACCGGAGTCGGCGGCTTTATTTTTTCTTTGCTGATTTCTGGAGGCGGCTTCGTCTTGGACACACCGATTGCGGATGCCCGTCTCCGCAGTAGCTGCAAGCATGAATATATCTACAATTAATGAACTTACATACAGTGTCATTGAAATTATGACACATAGGTATAGCATGCGGCGTCACGTCATCTTTGACATGGGGGCCTGGAAAGGATTTGCAATTGCTGGACAGACTTTGGGCACAGATTTTTTGAATGCGTGAAGGAACCACAGATCGAACATGAGAGAGCTAGCCGCCCCGTGAAATGCCTGCTAATTAGCGCCAAGTCGACTACGGACCAGTCCAACCTCTGGTTGAACCTCTGGATGAACATTGCAGCTTTGGAGGAGAAGGATTTGTGGTAATCATAGAAAAGTGTTCCACCGTAGGAGAGGTCTGCGATAATGGCCATATATGTGTCTAGTTCAGCTCTACGGGATGGAAACCCTTCACAAGTGACATCCCGAAAGACCCCGAAAGCCACTACGAATTCAGCCAGGGTTATAGTTTTTGAAAGCCGAGGGTCTCACTCTTTCAGAATCACTGACACATCCCCACACTCGACAATGCGCCTGTCGCTCGGCTCCGAGCACAGCAATATTTTAACGAGGTTGATGTCATTACCTGCCAGGATTTGTGCTCGGAGATTGTGAGATATGGCAGCGGCCGGAGGAAAGAAGGGGACCCCGACAGAGATTGGGACTGCACTTCCCAGCGTTCTCCGCGGGATAGTGATGCCATCTCTGCCAGCTGGAGTGACGTCATCCAACGGCGACCCGGATGCCGTAGCTGCTGTGGTCGCTGCAGCCGCAGCGCACGAGGAAAACAAGCCGGGATCTGGAAATGGACCAGCTGAAGTTGACGGACCGGACTCCAATGCTATGATACGGGAATTCATTTTTTCGAGCAATGAATGCATGCTGAATAGGGCTGAAAGGATGCGGTCGTCTCCGCAAGGAGTGGAGCTGGCCGCTGGGGCTGGAACCGTGGCAGGGGTGGAGGCGGGGACTCGTGCTCTCTTCGGCAGCGGCCGGGGTTGGAAATACGCTGCTTGGGGAGCAATCCTCTTCTCTGCGGCTTTCCGGCGGACAGATGGTGTGGAAGGAACTGCTGGAGGAACTGCCGGGAGGAGTTCGGCGCTGAGGTGCTGTGCAAACAGCGAAAACAGCTGCTCGTGTGAAGCTCCCATTGGAGCTGTGATGTTATTCCGGAATAGGACTTCCAGGAGCTTGGGCACTGGCCATTCTCCGATGCCGGGAGAATGAGGATTTTTTTCCTGCCAGACGGGAGCTCTTACGAATGGAAAAGGTGCTCTCCGTGACGATGGCTTCCTCTGGTTCGGATATATGCTGCTGAGAATCCATGGAGTTGTCAACCACCCATGGATCTTCGCCGAAGATGGGATTTGACATGACGAGCAGCAGGGTAAGTAACCACAAATGCACTGACAGCCGAGTCGTTTGCATGAGTAAAGTATAGCAAGAGCTTGCAGAGGAAGCAGCACCAGTAGGCAGGCTAGAGCAGCTTAAATAAAGCGGCACTTTGAGTGTACGGCCAATGGTGTGCTAGGGGCGGACTATGGCTGTCAGGTGACGTGCAGAGATGACAGCCGGCTTGACGTCCGTACCCTGCCTGAACCAAGGCTGTGTCTGAAATCGCGCACTTACGTAAGTGCACTTACATTGAGTGCACTTTATTATCCCAACAGTACACTTACTTATAGACGCAGTGCTCTCATTTCTACAGCGCACTGTCCAAACTGCCGTCGCGGACCTACCGGAAATGACTTTGCATTTTGACGGTTCTTCTTCGGTGGTATTTTTTGCTGCTTGCGTTACCGATAGCCAAAACAGACACTTTAGTCGCGGAAAAACAAAACAAATGTGTAATTTAACTTTTGTAGAGCGCGTCCGACTCCACAGTTGCTTCAAGCTCCTCTATTTTGATTTTAATGTCCCGTCCTCTCCGCTACGTAGGCAAGATGGCGGCCGTTGAGTGTGGAAAGTGTCCATCGCTCCACACTCAAGTTTTAGACCGTTTTGAGTGCACGACCGAGGAACAGTGCACTGCATTTTGGCACACTCTCCGGTTTTGCGCAAAGTGCACTCAAAAAAGTAAGTGTAAGTACAGAAGTGCGCGATTTCAGACACAGCATAACGCTACGCTCCATGTGGTCAACAAGAATCAAATTGCACTTTGCAAAACATGCGGGTGGACCATTTTACATCCCACATCGTTCGACATTGAAGTAAAAAGCCCATTGTAACGTATTTTACAACTTAAATGTCTTGGGACTTAAATGCAAAGACTTAAAGCAGCTCCGAGTAACATTTAAATATCTTTTAAACAGCCTCATGTTTCCTCTCATAATCATAAATTACCTTTAACAGCAAACAAGACCATCAGTGCAAAGAAAGACATTTTTATATAGTTTTTATTACTGCGTGTGGTCTGGTCGCACACCCAGTCCGATTTTCGGTTCGCGCGTGCAGGCACTTTGTTCACATATCCGTATTGGTCGCAGATTTCAGTGTGGTGCAGCAACGCGAATTGAGAAGCCTATCCCTCCAGGTGAGGGAAGGGGAGCGGGAGCCTTGTTTGAGACAGTTATTTGTCGTCATAATGACTGATAACGGGGCTGATCCATCAAAGAAAAAAAAGAGAATGCAATGAAGAAAAGCTAAAAGGGAGAGTGATATAGGCTACGGGCGGGACGAGGGCGTTGCCAAGCAACGTGTATACAATTTCACGAGAGCGAACTAGACTGCAGTGTTTACTCCTAAATGAATGAGCGGTTGGTACTAACAAAAAGTATGCTTCACCATCATCAGATAATCATTATCTGAAATAGTCATTATTTACATCAACAACACAAACACATTACCTCATCGTGATCCATACTAACTGCCGTCGCTTTCTGTGAGGACATGTACTCTTTCAGCTCCGTGAGAGAGAGTAGTTAGGTGACACTGCTGCATCAACTCATTGCAATCAGGTGTGTGTAGCACTGACTGGCATTAGTTGATGCAGTGTCAAAACCACTCTCACGGAGCCGAAAAGAGTCCTCACACTTTCAACACACGGACATGCACTATATTGCGCCCTTCTCACACTCGCAAGCCTGGCACGAGCTAGAAAACAGCTTTGCAACAGCGGGCGACGTAAAAAAACGCTTTTGTCCAAAGGGGCCGCTAACGTGCAGTGTTACTCGTAGTGACTTTAAGTTGGTCTTCACTACTGGTGAATGCAGTATGACACTGATAAAATACATGAATATTCAGTCTATGTGATGTTTTGAATCTGCTATAGAGATCTGGATTTACCATCTGTAAGTAACAGAGTGTGTATGCAGCCATTGATTTCATTAACGTCACTGCCCCAAGGTCCTGCTGGCACGATGAATGCTACTTGGCGAGAAGAAATTTCACTCTCATTCACACAATAAATATTCCCCTCTCCCTCTCTCTCTCTCTCTCTCTCTCTCTCTCTCTCTCTCTCTCTCTCTCTTCTCATGGGATGAACTCGCTTTGAGGTTTTTCCAAAGTGTGAGTCACCACAGACAGCAAACAAAAAGTGGTTATTTTACGTCATTGTGTGTACTAACGCTTGAACTCAAACAAGCTCACTTCCAAACAAAAGCAGATATGTTCAGCAGGCCACACACACACACACACACACACACACACACACACACACACACACACACACACAAAGCCAATGCTATGCACCATTGCACCTATCTGTCCCGGTGTTCTATGTGGTAGGTGAGAACTAGTTTCCTTGGAAAGGATTTGTGGGAGGAAGGTTTTGTGTTGTACAGATGATCACACACACACACACACACACACACACACACACACACACACACACTGTCAGATACAATAAAGACAACAAGGTGGCAAACAAACCATCAAAGAAAACCAAATGTATTTATTCTGTCGAGATTTCTTCATTTTGTTTCGGATGAAGACACAACGGCTTCATTGTTTTTGTTCTATGACCAAGTTAAGTAATGGTCTTTCATTTTTCATTCGTTTTGGGGTGACAGTACAAGACAATGTAATACAACAATTCAGTTCAACAAGTGCGTCAAATAATTCCAGGGAACAAACAGAAACAAACAAACAAACATTCCAAAAAGTTGTAGCAAGGAAAACAATTCTAAGAGGTTCAGATAAATAAAGTATACGTCTTGAGTCTTGAGTAGATTTAAGGATTATGAAAAGTGAGAAAGTAACCTGTACAAAACAATCCATCGAAAAGTAGAAGGCACATAAAAACACACACTGACATTCCAACAACGTTCAAAAAATTGTTCTTTTAAATTCTAATTGATGAACAGCTGTGAAACGTGATTGTTTTGTTAGGGGCTCAGTGACAGCAGAGTCACAGCAGAGAGTTGGCTGTGGATGTTGCTCTGTTTTACAGCCTGCTCTCTGGCGTTCTTTTGCCTTTGCTCACAGCAGGTCGCCCGGGTCTGCTGGAGGAATCAAAGCCTCGGCCTCCATTCATTATATAAGAGCACTGACGCTCGTTACTACCATTTTGCAATTTTTTTAAACTTCCACACCACACGTTGTCAAGTATCATCTACAGCTGACACATTGCTAACCCTCTGCTTTTCTTCTGCATTAGTAATAGTAGTAGCAGTTAAAACAACTGTAAAAACAGCAGTGCCGTAACCGTAACACCAGTGTTAATTTCTTCTCAATCAAAATCATGATGGAAAAAGGTGCCTGTAGTGTAGTGGTTAGAGAGTCCAACCCATAGAGGCTCAGTCCTCGTAGCAGCAGACCCCTGTTCCAATCTGTCCCAGGTCGTTCTCTGCATGTTATTCCCCTCTCTGCCCCATTTCAACTCTATCCCTCCGCACTGTTAATAAAATATAGAAAAATCGCCCAAAAATAATCTTAAAAGAGAAATGAAAGAACAGACAAAATAATGTATTTCTTCATTAAAGCTTAGCTCAACCGCCATAAGGAATTATGTGTAAATGCCAAAACACTGTCGTTGAATCATGAGGTAGGCCTTTGGTGATCATGCATGGTTTCTATACCTTCTGCTGTACGTCCAGGTTTTTTCTTAGCGGTAGAATCAACAACGGACACAGTTCTCGGGCGCATCTTGGGATCTGAGCTCCTGCACCAGAGGCAGGGGGGCGACACCATTTTGTAAGCGCTGCCATACTGAGAAATACACAGAGAGAGAGTTGTGTGGAGCTGATAGATTTTATAAACTTTGTGTCAACTTGTTTGGCAGTGGCTTGACTGTAACCAAAATGTGTTACTATGAAAAAGTTACGCACTATGGCTTTAGCTGACTGGCAATTAAAGTGTCCTCCGCCACCTAAAGAGGTTAATTTAGCTGCTTAACCTGTTGCATTACAAACCATTATTTAGTAACATAATGTATTGTGTTAATTGTGTTCGAAATGAAGATGAAATTAAAAGAAGGTTTCCAAAGTTATACTGAAAAGTAGTTTAGTGAACGAGTAAGTGAATCCAGCTACTGAATGATAAGTGAAGAGTACAGGTTGCTGCAACAATGCCAAGTTTGCAAGCCAACAGCCTGACTTTAGTAATGGCCAGAGTACATAACAGAGGAGTCAATCTGTTGTTACTAAAGAGAGAAAAGAGAGAGAGAGAGAGAGAGTGTGTGTGTGTGTGTGTGTGTGTGTGTGTGTGTGTGTGTGTGTGTGTGTGTGTGTGTGTGTGTGTGTGTGTGTGTGTGTTGTGTGTGGTGTGTGTGTGTGTGTGTGTGTGTGTGTGTGTGTGTGTGTGTGTGTGTGTGTGTGTGTGTGAGTGAAACAATTACAGTCTGGTATAAACAAGGCCTTTTGCGCTAACCTTGATCTAAAAAAACGAAACAATGTATCCGCTCTCAACTGGTGAGCACAAGGCCCACAGGAATAGCGCCTGCTTCCGCAATCCGGTAGTGCTCAGTGGCCAAGCCTGGTATTGCAGTTTTGGCAGTTCCTGGGCCCAGAAGCAGATATCACTGTTCACTCCAATACAATTGTGGAAGAGGAATCTGTTTCTGAATTTTTTTTGAGACATCAGTCAAAGGCTCATAAGTATCTTATACCATGTACTACAAATTGAAAATTATATATTTTTCAAACGCCACCTCAAGTGTTTTATTAGCAGGAGAAGGAAGGTGGGCAGCTGAAAAGAGACGCAGTGAAACAGATGGGAGGAGGGATCTTCATTTTGAACTTGTTAACCACTATAACATCACAACAACAAAGTAATTTAAAAATCACATATAGAGAATCATCAGGAGGTAAGTAAATAATACTTCCATGGTCGCTAAACAATGTGATTGTGCTCAGACAGGGCTCAAGAACATACACCGTGTTCCAAATTATTATGCAAATTGGATTGAAGTGTCATAAACATATAATTTTTGGTTTTTCAATAAAACTTATGCAGAGTAGAGTGAGTAGAGTGTCCGCGCCCCCCCGGGGGGACGCGCCCCACCGGTTGAGAACCACTGCTCCAGAGGTTTGCAGCTGTGCATACACCTATTATTCGGCCACCCCTAAACAATGCTCACAAGCAGAAACGGTTGCAGTGGGCTCAGAAATACATGAAGACTAATTTTCAAAGTCTTTTTTACTGATGAGTACCGTGCAACCCTGGATGGTCCAGATGGATGGAGTAGTGGATGGTTGGTGAATGGCCACCATGTCCCAACAAGGCTGCAACGTCAGCAAGGAGATGGTGGAGTAATGTTTTGGGCTGGAATCATGGGGAGAGAGCTGGTAGGCCCCTTTAGGGTCCCTGACAGTGTGAAAATGACCTCTGCAAAGTATGTTGAGTTTCTGACTGACCACTTTCTTCCGTGGTGCAAAAAAAAAGAACCGTGCCTTCCGTAGTAAAATCATCTTCCTAAATGACAATGCACCATCTCATGCTGCAAAGAATACATCTGTGTCATTGGCTTCTATGGGCATAAAAGGAGAGAACCTCATGGTGTGGACCCCATCTTCCCCTGACCTCAACCCTATTGAGAACCTTTGGAGCATCCTCAAGCAAACAATCTATGAGGTTGGGAGGTAGTTCACATCAATACAGCAGCTATTGGAGACTATTCTGACATCCTGCAAAGACATTCAAGCAGAAACTCTCCTAAAACGTTCAATGGATGCAAGAATTGTGAAGGTGCTATCACAGGGTCCTATGTTGACATGTAACTTGGCCTGTTTAGATGTTTTTGATTGAAATAGCTTTTGATTTCACTAAATATGACCTCCACATACTGCAAATTAAACAAATGGCCATTTTTTGTTCTTTACAACCTATAAAATGTTTTGAAACTCTGTTGTGCATAATAATTTGGAACGGTGCATTTTGAGTTTTTTATATTTTTGAAAAGAAATACTGTTATCATTGGGAGGTTTGTTCAATAAAATGTGAATCATACTTTAACGGTTGATGACTTGAACTATTCTGACTGTCATTTGCATCGGCTATTTAGGAAAATCTGAGAAAAATATAATTTGCATAATAATTTGGAACACAGTGTAGACTGTTCGAGAAGGAGAGAAAAAAAGTGGACTTTTAGGTGTGAACACGACCTAAGACCAAACACTAAATCAAAATCAGGTGCCAAAATATATTATTAGCAAGCAGTAGGCCTATGAATAGCTGTGGTAGTAGCATTGGTAATAGCAGCAGTAATAAAGGCACTACAGAGTGAAAGGACAGGAAGCTGAGGGTGACGAGTGAGCAACATGAGCTGCGGTCTCTGCACCTGTGTGCTCCAGGCAGTTACCAACTGCTTGAGCCAGACTTGAGATTTACAGTGACAGGGTGTAGGAAAGAAGTCACACATTAACAGCATGGCATGAGAGACATACGCTGGTTTCAGACACAAGGCTGGTGTGGAACATGCTTTCCCTTCAAACACAATGATCAAAGTGCTTTCGCTCTTGTCGACGGCCATCAGAATGATTAATAAAATATATTATATTTGACTCAACAATAATAATAAAACCAACTGACTTATCCGCTAGTCTGTTCTAGTAAGTTAGTCAATGTATTGAACATGTTAAAATAATACAAACACAACAATAAAAACTAAAATATTACATCTTCAGAAGAGAAGCACACTAGAAAACAAATCAAAGCATGTGGGAAGAAGGGAAGCATGGAGTCAGCCCGTAGACGTGTGTGTGTGTGTGTGTGTGTGTGTGTGTGTGTGTGTGTGTGTGTGTGTTTCTCTATGGGCAGAGGAATCCTGATAAACTACGGTACACTTCTTCCTTTTCCTACACGTCAGTTGACTCCTGTCACACCGGCCAGCTGATCCAGACACTCTGAGTCTCTGTCTACACATGCACCAAGCAGTCCAAGGCTCTTTGACCCTGACACTTGAACTAACCACTTCAAAATGCAGAGTCAAGTCACCTGAAACTACTTGCACTATACAGGAGGTCAATTTGTAATGGGGAGTTATTTAGAGCCAATAGCCCTCAAGAAAATATGTCATACCCATCAACATCACTTTTCATGTAATTTAAAATCAATTTGGGATTAAGAGAAGTGATTGTGTAAATATACAGTGTATGTGTGTGTGTGTGTGTGTGTGTGTGTGTGTGTGTGTGTGTGTGTGTGTGTGTGTGTGTGTGTGTGTGTGTGTGTGTGTGTGTGTGTGTGTGTGTGTGTGTGTGTGTGTGTGTGTGTGTGTGTGTGTGTGTGTGTGTGTGTGTGTGTGTGTGTGTGTGTGAGAGAGAGAGTTAGTCCAAATAATCAGGACTGGTCTTCCCACTGTTTTACCCAGGACGCAATGACCTGTATCCAGATTATTCAACAGGGTTAGAATGAGCAGTGACTGCCACCATGTGTGATCAGAGGAAAGAGCACCAGGAAATGTACAAATCTGAAAAAGAAATTATGTAACCTGGTTGAAAAATATGCTGTTTTGTTTTATTATATGCCGGCTTTAGGTTTCACTGTGTAAAAGTGAATGCACTTGTGAATTTGTTTATGCTGGTTAAATCTTCATGAGATATTGTAACAAGTATCATCTTTTTCCTACATTGACAACGTTTTGAAAGTCAACACATTTTGAGTGTATTTTGTGAAACCTCTGATAAGCACATTATTTCTTGTTACATTTTAATGAGTAAAGTATGAGTATGCTTAATAAGAGTTAATAGTGCTGACAGTCTTCTGAAGATTAAGCCATTATCTAAAGGTGCTGTGTCTCATTTTGACAACATCTTGCAGAATTTGAACAGCCCATCATCAAAACTGGCAGATCGAATTGTGTATAGAAATCATTGACTAAATGTGGGCAACCTGTATTAAAAATATTCACACTAGTTCTATTAACACCAGGCATGCTTTGATTTAATTTAAAGTGTTCCACATATTGCACTTCCCTCCACTACATTACACAGAATATTTGAAGGCTCTTCACCCCTCTGTGTAAAGTGCACAATATATCAAGGGACGCTGTCTCATCTATTCATACAATATCAGAGATTGCAAACTTTTTGGGGTCATCTATTTAGAGCCAGTACCAAAACACTGCATTTTGGGCTTGTATGAAAATGAGTATACTTGAGCAACAGTGTTGGCACACACTGGAGTTCCACTCATCCATCATACTGTAAACTTCAGTAGGATTATGCAATATGTGCCTTTAACCGCGTAGACAACCAACAGCAGTGGATCAACAGATGTCCCATCTGTGCTCATTCAGTGAAAGCCGACATGCTCAATACACATGCACACACATGCAGGATTCACCCACAGGCATGCTCACAGACAGGCATACTGTATGTCTGCTATATCCTGCCAGGGTTTGCCTTGTGACAGCTGTTTCTAGAGAGGGTTTGACAATGTATAAATGACACCTAAAGTCCTACCCCACTTAAAAATACAAAATGCTTTGAAAGCAGATATTCCAATTACAAAAATAAGTTAAAGGTTCAGTATGCGGAATGGCCAAATTATTTGTTCACACAAAATTTCTCAGATTTAGCCTCTTAATTTTCCTCTCAAAGTGCACCAGATTCATGCATTTCACTTTAAAAAGGTTAAAAAAATCTCCCGGAGGGGCTTACCCCCATACCCTAGGAGGGTCTGAATCTCGGGCTGTCTAATATCACACTTATGGATCTGAGATGATGCTAGATAACTCGCTGCTTGAAGACCGCAGTGCATTAATGTGGTGACGTAGGGACAAGCGAGGGGACTGCTAACTGCAGTAACTGACAGGAAGTTAGCTAAAAGAACCATTCCGCTTACAGCACCTTTAAACAAACTGAAGTTTATATTGAGAACAATTACCTATGTAGGGTTGTATGTAACCCGCTTTGCCCCTTTGTTTTACCTTCCAATCAACCAACTCCTCCCTACCACAAGGTGGCGCCTGTCTATGAAGGTATATGTGGTGCATAAGTCTTTAGCACATGTAACTGCAGATTTCGAATGCGTAAACTGAAGTCACAAATGTGTAACAGTAGATTTGAAGTCGTAAATATTTGTTTTGCATGTGTACTCCAAAGTCACAAATGTGTAACAGTAAATTTGAAGTCGTAAATATTTTTTCTACCATTGTGGACACAAAATAGGGGCTACGAGTTCACAAATCGTTGTTACGGGTGCACAGATCCTATCCTGTGCATCGCAACTTCAAAGAGTCATGCGCTTGACACTTTTGCTACAATCATTGCAGCACAGTTGGTGCAAAACACATTTGCACACCCGTGTTTCATAATGTGAGAACATGCCCAAAATGTGTGCATTCGTAAACCCAAATGTGAACTAACGCATCAGAAGTTGCACATCTGTGAAAAATGTCCTCACAAATAAAATTATATCGAGCACAGCATTTTAATGAGCGAGCACAAATCCATCGATACAACTGCTCGAATCTGTTCCTACAAGTCTAAACTGAGGGTTTTCTCTGCTCGAATCTGCTCCTGCAAGTCTCAGCAGTGGGTTTTTTGCAGGTAGATTTGCACCACGTCCAGCTGCTATATTTGGTGCAAAAGTATTTCGTACCTGTAGAACAGAGTTGTATCCGTAGAAGGTGGGCGGGACAACATTGTCGTATCATCCAATGAAAACGCCGGTTGGGACCTGTGACGTCAGCATTTAAACAGACTGAGGGAAAGCCTGTTTCCGTCGTCTCCCTCATATGTCCATGGCTGGTCCATGGTCGTCTCTTTTCACCAGAAAATGTAGGAAATGTAATAATAAGGGAATTGAATAAGAGGGAACTACAGCGGAGCCTTATGCCGGTAGTGAAAGTCATAAACAAGTTTACTTTAGCAGATATAAGGGCCAGCGTCGACGTCAGTTAACGTCTGCTGCGTGATTGGCACTGGTGTAACTGTTTAAACCTGCTTTAAAACTCTTTTTTTTTTTTTCTCTTTAAAACCTTTACATTTTAATAAAAGTAGTTTTATTAAATAGAGAATGAATTTCCATTATATATTTTTTTAACCTTTATTTATACAGGTATATCCCATTGAGTCCGAAGACTCTTTTGCAAGGGAGACCTGTTCCCATTTACACGTTACCATTCACACACATTCATACACCGATAGCAGGTTAACTATCGACAATAGTTTATTGTCCCGCAGCCGCTGTCAAGGCTCCTGGCTGTTAAAACTATCTATGGTTAAAACACACCACACGCAGGGGGTGAGGAGGACGTTGCAGGCATTGAGGACCAAAGTAAATAAAGTAGGCCTACATATCTTGCTGCAGAGTATTCAGCATGTATCTAAATCCAGAAATATGCTTATTAATCATACACTTAGTCTTCTAAATGTAGTAAGCTTAATTAATTTAAACGTGTGAATAGTGAAGTGAATAAGTAACCTACTCTACAAGGCAATAGAAAAGTATAGAGGACACATTAAAACTGAATTGGAATAATTGTTCCTCTATCTCACATTTTCCATGTGAAATTATCACTACTTGTATCACAAACTGATAATTAGATGATCAGGTTTAACTGTGTGCTTATCCCCAGACAGTTCTGCTATACACCTTACCTCATGTGACGTGTCCAGAAGAACAGGGTACAAAGCTTCATATAACCTCATTTCAGTGATTACTTTAATTAATCACAATCACAAAGTGTCACACCATAACATTTTATGCAGTTTAGAACATGTTAATTCAGATCACGTGCTGCATTAATAAGTAGGTCTGCATGCTGCTAAAGCAAGACTAATAAATGCCCTATATCAATTATATTTATGATTTGCAGTTATCACATCAAAGCGCAATCAGTACAAATGTATAGTAAAAGCTTACCCCACAAACAAATCACAAGATTTGGACTTTTTAAAATATTTGTGGATTTACTAAACATATACATACGGTCAAAATGAAAAATACAAATCAACCAGTTTAAAACTATAATGCACTCACAATTGCATACCTCCAAGTAAAGTTGTGTATGGCGTTATTTTATTAAGAGAAAATGAACAAAATACCCAAAATGCTCTGGCATGTGCCGGAACAAGACTTTATAAAACAAAACATAAAACTAGTAACTTAGTCCTTGGTCTGTAGCCCAACTGTTTACCATATTTAATCAAAATCTCCCCTACCTTTTTAATATGTCAAACAAATAAACATGACTGAGTATGTCACCTCATTTACTGCAATCAATATGATTATGAATTGAGTATGATCTGACTTTGTCTAGATTTATAATAATCACAATCTAAAAATTGAAAACAAATTGTGTGTAGAGTGTAGAGTCAGACTGATGTGCTGTGACTGCCAGGTGAGTTCCACGCGGCTCCATCTTCGGAGATCTTCTCAAGGCAGCAGGAGCAGTGAAGTCTTCAGTTATCTGGAGTGTCCTTCCCTCAGCAATGCATACACTGGGGACGGAAACAATTGTTAGATCCCATTAGTGATGTTATAGTAAACACATGACGGATAATAGTTAGGACTGACTGTAGCTGCTCACTGTACAATGGCTTCTCCCTGACAGGATGGAAATCCCAGACACTTGTGCAGGCCTTGTGCAGGACAGCCAAGATGAGTCTGTGGAAAAGCAGATTGTGCCATTCAGATGTTAAGATAATGTTAAGATTTATAAAATAAATAAAATACATGTAGGTTCGAGTTGATGAAGAACACAAAGCTAAAAACTAATCAATATAGTTTATTATAACAGTCCTGCAATTCATTCTCTTCGTGGGGGGTATCTTGTCATTAGTGACTTTTAAAATTAGTTGTAAATGTGTTTTTTCAGGCTGGAAAAACAGATATAAAATATGATTTAAACACGATGGAGCTGCACAATTAAAAAAAAATCCTTTGCATAATGGGACGCTTGTCTACCTGTTTTTATTCAGAAACAGCAACATGATGTTGAGACGGGCTGAGCAGAATAGTATACTGCTCACATGTGTTTATTTGGATCTTCATAGCCACTATTAAGACAGAAAACGCTCTATATGAGGTCGACACATGCTAACATTACATCCTGATGTAAAACTAGTAGGCTATGTATGAAGGTGCCGATGTCCCAGAAAAGCAGACATACAGACACGCTGATTATTATTATAGCAACAAGACTCCAGTATTCAGCTGACTCATATTTCCCTGGCTAGCGCCGGGATTATTTTAACTGATTAACGGAAGGATTCATTGGTCAGCCTTCTTATTTTACGTTAACAGTTAATTATTAACATCCTTAGAAGTGACCAAATGCCTTAAAAAACGGTACATCCTTTAAAAGAATATGCTAACGAACATTAGCTGTTATACCCATTATGACTTGTTAGCTAGTGGTTAGCTATGCTGCCTGCAATACATTATAACCACACGTTGCTTCTCATCATTGAACGTATTATACCGACCAACTTTGAAGTTTAAAAACATAAGAAAACCAGACTTACAGTTCATAGTTTCCGTGGGATGGCTCCGTGTCCTGTAGGCTCTAGCTAAACCCTAGGTCTGTGTCCGACCGTGTGTCCGTGACCGTCAGTCCAGACACTGCTGCGGCTCCGGACAGAGATTGTGAAGCAGCTCAATTGTTTATTAAACCACCGCAGGTCCTGGTGTTTAATGGGTATCCCCTCCTCAACTTCACCGTGTCACATAATAAGCCTCCTGTCCTGTCTAAAATGATCGGGAAACCACCTCAAAGCTAGCTAACGCGGCTTATTTACTGTTACAGACACCTTGGACTACTTTTCCTCAAAGGCTGGAGTACATATAATGTAATTCTCCATTACTTAAAAAATGCAATGTAAAACTACAGAAAAAGAGTTCAATTCACTACTACCTACTACTTCGCATTAGTTTGATAGTTGTTGTTGCTCATTTAGTCATTTCCTACAATTTCTGGTGAAAAGGGACGAAGGAAAAAGGCTTTTCCTCCGTTTGTTCACATGCTGACGTCACGGGTCCCAACCGGCGCTTTCATTGGATGATGCGACAATGTTGTCCCGCCCACCTTCTACGGATACAAATCTGTTCTACGCATACGAAACAGTAGCCTCGTTCGACTTACCCAGGTCTGAGCAAGACCTGCGCAACTATGACGCGCGTCTTGCTGAGCGCACAACAAAAATGCTGCAAAAATGCTGTGCGCTCAGCAAGCCGAGCGTCATAGTTGCGCAGGTCTTAGCAAGACGGCGACATCTCGAACGAGGCTACTTTTGCACCACATTTACCACCTGGGCGTGGTGCAAATCTACCTGCAAAAAAACCCACAGCTGAGACTTGCAGGAGCAGATTCGAGCAGAGAAAACCCTCAGCTGAGACTTGTAGGAACAGAGTTGAGCAGTTGTATCATCGATTTGTGCTCGCTCATTAAAATGCTGTGCTCGATATCATTTTATTTGAGAGGACATTTTTCACAGATGTGCAACTTCTGATGCGTTAGTTCACATTTGGGTTTACGAATGCACAAATTGGGGGCATGTTCTCACATTATAAAACACGGGTGTGCAAATGTGTTTTGCACCAACTGTGCTGCAATGATTGTAGCAAAAGTGTCAAGCGCATGACTCTTTGAAGTTGCGATGCACAGGATAGGATTTGTGCACCCGTAACAACGATTTGTGAACTCGTAGCCCCTATTTTGTGTCCACAATGGTAGAAAAAATATTTACGACTTCAAATTTACTGTTACACATTTGTGACTTTGGAGTAGGGGAGAACGGGGTAATTTGTCACATGGGTTGGATGTCACATTCGTTATATCTCGCCACCAGAGCGCGCTAGCTCTGAAATGTTGATATAAAAAAGGTCCAGAATTGGGATCAGAGGTCACATACATAGACTTCCTTGGAGTTAGACTGCTGCATTTCAGGTGAGAGGATGTTTTGTGTTTTTCATGTCAAATTCAAAATATTTTACTTCTCAGTATTTTTCTTCTAGGCTTTTACACAATGGGTTTATAACAAAACACTTGTTACCCTCAGAAAGTGTGAAGGGTAAACTATAGTTTAGATTGTGGTTAGCAAGCTAATTAGTTGTCAGATGGTTGTTGGCCTTGATGCTAGCAAGAAATTCAAGTTGGGGTTGGTCGTCAAATTTGTTGGGGGGTTGGTTGTCACATGTTATCTCAAGGCTGCAGCCAGAAAAGGAACCCAATAACGAAATAAATTGTCAAGCTGTATCCTCACTGACACCCCAGAGAAGGAAAGAATAGAGCAGGAAAAGGCAGCTAGCAAGCAAAAGAAAAAAGGGCAACAAAATCAAAACAACCCAGTGCATCCCAAACTAGACCAGCTGCCAAGGCTACAGAACGTTATGTAGGCCTATTTGTCAACTTGACAATGCAATTAAACATTCAAATTTGGTTCTGCCTCCTTGCCTTCTTTTTCAGATTTTTCCCATTAAGATAACATTATGACAAACAACCCCATAGTGTAAGACAACCGACCCCTTGATGGGGTTGGTTGTCACAATGTGTCAGAGTGTCTTTGATGGTAAATTACTTCTTCATTACAATAAGTTGGAAAAAAAGAGAGACACACATTTCTAGCCAACACCTTAAGCTTCAATTTAATGTAGGAATGGCTATTGACAGATGTTTTGGTGATGAGCAATTCTCACTAGAGTAAAAAGTGTGCCTACTTACCCCGTTCTCCCTACACATGCAAAACAAATATTTACGACTTCAAATCTACTGTTACACATTTGTGACTTCAGTTTACGCATTCGAAATCTGCAGTTACATGTGCTAAAGACTTATGCACCACATATACCTTCATACCTGTCCACCTACCAATGGCCCTTCCTCCACCTCATTTGCTCTTTGTAGCCTTGTGCAAATTAACCTAAATCTTTGAGATACCCCTAACGAAAAATAGAACAAAAACAAAACATTGTTTTTCCTCATCCCTATGGTCTCCCATGCCTGAAATATATGGATATTTGTAAAAAAAAATATATTTTACTACTAAAACTAAAAAAGGACCTAGACGATTTAGTCAATTAACAAGCTCAGGGGTGACCACATATTTTCAGCTTGTGAGCTACTTTTTAAATTACCAAGTGTAAAAATGCAAAACATGAATTTATTTAAACATATATTGATCATTCTTTATATGTACAATATAACTTTTATGTACCTTGCATAACTGCATGAACCCATGTTGACGAGATAGGCTACTGTCTCATTTAGACAAGGAGGAGCGATGCACAACACTGCTGCTTAGAGGGCTCTACATTAACACTTGCCAAATGCGGGGAAATATCATAAATATTATATAAAAGTAAAAACTCTTAGGCAGCAATTGAGTAGGAGGTCCCTAATGTGGACAAAAGTCACATTGCTGTTTCCACGACCATTTGAATGTTGTCACATCGGACACAAGCGACGTAAACCACCTCCGAATGTGGTTTTTGTGATCCGATCTCAATGCGTCTTGAGAGTGTTTTCACCTGTAGTTAGAGCTGTATTCATGTGATCAGTTCACAAAAACCACACGTTAAAGACAAGTGGAAACGGGGTCAAGGTGAGAATCACTTAGATCAGACTTGGCCAAGAGGATTATTTAAGGCCACTTGAATCCCAATTCACATGTGGAAAAAAAAGAGGCTACACTTATGTTGATGTTGAAATTAACTGCCCCCAGTAATCTGAATTAAATGTGAAGTTGGCATTTTAGTGTAGTGCTCGGGGATATCTGGGTCCGGGCCCTATGAAAATAAGCCCCTCCCACAGCCCAGCCACAGCCCATTGATACCAGTATCCGTAGAGGCCCCTGGACTTGAGCTCAATGTCAGCTTTTTATACCCTTTTTAAGTTTAGTAGAAATAAGTTAGGCTAACTGGGCAACTCGCTAGCTTGCGGGAATTTTGCAGTTACTGCCGCTGTTTAATAACGTGCATGTGTGCTGACCCGTGTGTCCGAAAAGATCAGACGTTAGATTGGTTGTCCTGTATGTCAATCAAGTGACAAATGTCATAGTGATGGATGATAGGCTGATGTCTATTTTTGTTTAATGCCATGCAATTTATTTATTTATGTTTATTCCCTGAGCTTTGTGTGTGCACATTTATCTATAGTTTGTAATTTACCCACTTTATGATATAGCCTACCAATTAAAAATAATTCTCATCAAAATACATTAAAGTACAACAATACTTGGCAAATTTACATAAGTAGGGGAGAATGGGGTAAGTAGGCACACTTTTTACTCTAGTGAGAATTGCTCATCACCAAAACATCTGTCAATAGCCATTCCTACATTAAATTGAAGCTTAAGGTGTTGGCTTGAAATGTGTGTCTCTATTTTTTTCCAACTTATTGTAATGAAGAAGTAATTTACCATCAAAGACACTCTGACACATTGTGACAACCAACCCCATCAAGGGGTCGGTTGTCACACACTATGGGGTTGTTTGTCACAATGTTATCTTAAAGGGAAAAATCTTAAAAAGAAGGCAATGAGGCAGAACCAAATTTGAAAGTTTAATTGCATTGTCAAGTTGACAAATAGGCCTACATAACTTACTGTAGCCTTGGCAGCTGGTCTAGTTTGGGATGCACTGGGTTGTTTTGATTTTGTTGCCCTTTTTTCTTTTGCTTGCTAGCTGCCTTTTCCTGCTCTATTCTTTCCTTCTCTGGGGTGTCAGTGAGGATACAGCTTGACAATTTCTTTCGTTATTGGGTTCCTTTTCTGGCTGCAGCCTTGAGATAACATGTGACAACCAACCCCCCACAAAATTTGACGACCAACCCCAACCTGAATTTCTTGCTAGCATCAAGGCCAACAACCATCTGACAACTAATTTGCTTGCTAACAACAATCTAAACTATAGCTTACCCTTCACACTTTCTGAGGGTAACAAGTGTTTTGTTATAAACCCATTGTGTAAAAGCCTAGAAGAAAAATACTGAGAAGCAAAATATTTTGAATTTGACATGAAAAACACAAAACATCCTCTCACCTGAAATGCAGCTGTCTTCCTCCAAGGAAGTCTAAGTATGTGACCTCTGATCCCAATTCTGGACCTTTTTTATATCAACATTTCAGAGCTAGCGCGCTCTGGTGGCGAGATATAACGAATGTGACATCCAACCCATGTGACAAATTACCCCGTTCTCCCCTACTCTTCTTTTATTTCCCCCTATACAACGTCTCATAAAACAAACAAAAAATTTATCATTGGGGGACCCTACAGACACAAGTGTTAAGTAAGAAGATTGCCTTATTTGATACACAAACACTAACATTGGGTAAAATCAAACCGAAAAATAATGTAAAATCTTTTACTGCTTATGACTAGTGTTGGGTGAAAATCATGCATATACGTGGGAAAAAAACAGGGATGGAAGCAGGGAAACAAGCCTACTTTCGATGATGTCACTGGGCAGACTGAAACATACCCAAGGACCCACGCAACTCAGACAGCAGCAACACAATGAAAATCATGTGAACACAATTGCGCTGGTGAAAATCACACATTAATGTTTTAGGGTTTTAAGCAGAATAGCTAGATGATTACACTTAATAACAAACGGCCAAGGCACTTGATAGCGATGTAATGCTTTTTATTTGATACTTGTTCATGCTGAATATATAATGATTCCAGTATGCAGGCCCATCTGAAGATATCCGTATGTAGGCGCCTGCAAAAGATAGATAGAAGATTGACTTAGTGGATTGGTGGTGTATCTGGGGTATGGTTAAAAGTATATACCTTTGGATTAAAAAAAGGTCAGCAATTCTGGAGAATGTCTTTCAAAATCACTATCACTATTTGTCAAAATCAGTGAACATCTCTTTATGATCTGCAGGTATACTGGATTGTAAGGACCACCTGTCCGTACTGTGTGTGTGTGTGTTGAAAATACATCTGGCGTTAATAGACAGCCTAGGCTCTCTAAAATGGTATGCAGACAAAGAGTAAACAAAAGGGGGCCAACCGTAGCTATCAACATGCGAGTGTACAGATCATTGGATGTGTATATCATAGTATGTATGGTTTTAACACTGGATAGTTTCAGCACACAGAGATCTTCACTGATTTTGACAAAGTGATTTTTACAACAAGCGTTCTCCAGAATCGCTGACTCCACCTGTAATAAAGCCAAGTTGTATGTTTTTTTTGTATTACTGGAAGATCTATGTGTGCAGTAACATGGCTATACAGTATATCTGCATCCCCCTAGCCCAACACAGTATTCCACATCTTATTTTCCTTTCCACATTTTGACCACAGACTTCTATAGGCTGGATGAAACTGTGCTCACTGGCCTTCAAGATACTTACAAATGTACATTTGTATGTCGCGTCCAGGTACTTGTAAGTGCCTTTGCAGGGATCTCCTAACAAAGTTTTGCTGGCTTTGACTTCACAGGATGTTTTCCCATTGCAGTGCCTAGAGGTAGAAGGACATGAGTTAATACAGGCTTGAATGTGTTCAGGGGTACATCAAATCTGAGAGTTGATTACACAATGACTTTTATTCGCACAGCCTTAAAACTGAGCTGCGAGTTGACAAAACGTGGGCAACTGTACTTTAAAAATGCATGGGCAGGGTCTACGCAGTCATTTTTTCTGACGTTACGAGCAGCCACTCCAACGGCACATGTGGTCCTGTCCAGGCGTCCATAATTGGCTCGGATGATAGATATAACCTTGTCGTTCTCTGGCAACAAAAAAAAATAAGGTAATGAGAAGCTGGCTATATGCTAGGAGTGCTCATGCTGAAATGCCATCAAAATATACATGCATGTTTATACACCCAGCATATAGAGATTTTAATTAAAAATAAATAATCTTACCACAATGCAGGTTTGCAAAAGAGTCCTCACACGCCACAACTCGAACTGTGAAAATAAAAACAAATCACATGAAACCTGCATTTCTTAACATCCGGTTCACGACAGTGCTAAGGCAAGGAATCTCTCATCAATGTGACAGGTCAAGTGTGTCTATATTTCCTGTCTATTTGACAACCAAGGAGCAAAACATAAATAGAAGCCTGTGAATGAAGCCACATCAGTGTTTACAGCGATGCTTTAGTTCCATGCAGACATGTGACCAACCTGCTGGGCGACAGAAGTGAGTTGACTCCAGATATTTATAGGTGCCACGGCAGGGATCAGGGTTTTTGAAGTCCCTTACATTCACCTCACACAAAGTTTTTCCTTCACAGCTGCAGGGAAAAGACATGAGCACAAAAACAAACTGTAACACACTGCAGTGTTGTACAATCTTCCTTCAATCTTTTGAAAAATTCAATTTATAAAATTCTATTTAAATTTATTATTTATCTAAATGGCAGTTAGATTCAGAGCCAATCAGACGGACCGGGCTTTTTGGAAGGCAGGGCTTAAAGAGACAGGCTCTAAAAGGAAGAGTTTCAGACAGAGGCTGAGAAGAGGAGATTCAGCAATGGCACTGTGAGAAATATAAAGTTGATTATTTTTGGTGGAAACTATACCAATTAAAACTGTTTCTAGTAGAAATCCAAATGACAAATTTTGACCCTGAAAATTAGTATACGTTTTAATCATCTGACATCAAATGTCTAGTTTCTTGGCTGGCCTGGCATAGCGCACATTGGCTGTGATCAAAAGTGTTTCCAATGCATCCTGGGTGCAGGTCCCAATCCGTCCCCTTTCTTACACAGACTATTGGGAAATAACTTAAGGTGAGCCATGCCACTGCACTTAATTGAACATACTGTATGTGATCAGGCAAGCAACCCAAGAAACAGATAAATAAACACAAGCGCGTATACCTGGCTTTGAGCTGAGTCAGGGTACCAGAAGCCGTGCATTGTGTGCGGGAAATCTTCTTTTTTGGTCTTCCCTCACTACAGGTTGTTGTGTCTTGGCGGCCGTACACTGCTGTCTGAACCCTGATAACTAATCCAGCATCTGTTACACAGGAACGAGGTAGAAAATACACAGAATTGTAGAAATAAATGACGGTAAATGCTGGGCTTTCTTTTTTTTACTCTTATTTTTAAAACAGGATTTTAAAAATAAAAATAGTCAAATCAAGTGTAAAAGCAAAGGACGTATGACTTGGGTTCCAACTAGACAAGGGGATCAATTTTGAGAAGTGAAGTGACACATATTTATTATGTTATAAAATGACTATCATTGTTCACCGTGTAAACTTACAATCATGAAAACATTCAAAACGTAATTTAAAACGTTCTGGTGGAGAGAAAAATAACATTATACAACTCAACATGCTTTCTCAGGTTGGGATAATTCTTGAAGCAGATATGTAGTTTGTTTGCGGTAAATATATCTCAGTATTCAAGCAAATTGACTTTGTTACTGTCCACCACTGGTCTTTAAAAAAAAAGAAAAATGGAAAAAAATAGCTCTTAAGTGCTGCCAAAATACATTTTAGCACTGTTGTGTACAGGGAGTTAGAGATAATTTAGCCATACCACACAGCAAGCGATGGACATTTACGCCTTCACAGGTGGTAACTGTAAAGGTAGTTGCTGAGGGAACAAGTAAAAACAGATGAGGAAGTATTAGTTTAACACAAAGGCACATGTCAAGCAAAATTTATTTGAAGCATCCTCAAACCACACACACACCACACACACACACACACACACACACACACACACACACACACACACACACACACACACACACACACACACACACACACACACACACACACACACACACACAAAGATATATTTACCTGCACTTAAAGCAAGACAGGCTGCTGCAAACACTGAAAAGTAAAGTGGACCGTTAGAAAGCTATCCAAGTATAAAAAAAAAAAAAGGCATTTCATTCACTATCTTAAGGTTTAACAAAGTCATCACTTTATTAGGCTACCAATGGTCATCATTATACTCACTGAGTGTTGTGCTGAGGTGGAGCATGGTTTAACAGGATGCAGTGGTGGGTGACCAGCGATACTGCCTGGTGGGAACAGACACACTGAGTATTTATTCATTTGGCTGAAGAGTAGTCCACGTTTAACTGTGCAAAACAAACCAAGCGCCCCAATTGAAGGGCGAACTGATAATTTCCAAAAAATGAAAAGCCACGTGATAATGCCGTGAGAACACATAGACACACACACACAGGGAAGCGCAAGGACACTGAGACAACAACATCCACTATCAATAGCAGCTGCAGTTACTATTATGTCTGGTCACTTAAACTGTAAGACTGATTAGTATGTGTGTCAGAGCACAAGGCTGTCGCAGTCAAGTTGTTGCACTAAATAGTTTTACCTGGCTCGTGGGTCGTGTTGAGAGGGAAACTTTAACAGGGGGAGCCTAGTTTGCATCCTGCGTGTCCCGGTAAATCTCTGGTGTTGGCAATGAAAGCACTTTGTTAAGGAAAAGAGTGGGGCTTTGCTTACATTTAGGAAAAGTTCATGTATTTTTAAAAAAATATTAAACCAATGGCAGAGTTTTCAATAGTTTTTCTCTGTTTTATTACTGGCATTAGGTTGTTCCTGTATTTGCCTATTAGTTGATCTTTCATGGGGACTGTGGAAAGGCCTCACAGTAGGGCCAGGGCACAACTGGCTAGAGATCTTCCTCATTCAAACATGTGCTGTGATAACATAAAAAAGAACCATGAATAGTTGTGTTAAAAAAAATTCTCTGAAGTATATGATTAAGAATAACCTAGAAATGCCGTTGTGAATCTCTAAAGATACGGGGCAAGGACCCGGAGAAGTATTTGACTTCTCGCTGTGTCCGTCTGAAAGTTTCCAACTGTATAGATCTGTCTCACTGACAGTCAGTGAGGAGGAGTTCAGATTGTATTAGGGTGAAAGTATGTAAGCTGTAGCCGGTTCTGACCTGGTTACAAAATGTTGACCTCGTTGATCACACTGCACCGTCTAAACAGCATCTGCGGGAGTCCTTTGAGATCGAGATAGGAGCACACTCTGTTTCAAACATCAGAATATCTCTATATCTTAACATGCAAACAGTGGCATGAGATCCCTGTGATGGCTTTCATACCAAATTGGGGTCCCTGATAGCCGTGTATAAGGTCACTCAAATACACGATACATCATTTTATGAAGACCCCCTTGTGGCAGTGGAGGGAACTACAAGTATCATAGTAGTTGGTATATCTGTGACTCACAAACACCATCTACTGGCGTTTGGAGATTAGTGTGTAAAGTATGCTCCTGTTTAAAAGGTGGAGTCAGCGATTCTGGAAAAATGCTTATTGTTAAACTAGTTTTTTTTGTCAAAATCAGTGGATAATCCCTGACAATCACAATACACAACCTATAGGCTCTAGCTGCTAGCTATGAAGAGCCCCTTTGTTAACATCAACACATTTTTAAAGCATAGGCTGTGTATTAAAAAAAATCCAGACTGTTTGCTGTCCTGGCTCCAAAATGGTGGAATGATTTCCCCATTGATGGTAAATGGTAAATGGACTTGTATAGCGCTATATCTCCGTTTATCACAGACTCAAAGCGCTTTACATTGTTTTTGTACACATTCACCCAGTCACACACACATTCATACACCGATAGCAGCAGCTACCACGCAGGTAGGCTTAGCACTACGGTGCTAAGTTAACTAAGCTAACTATCGGGAGCAATTCGGGGTTCAGTGTCTTGCCCAGGGACACTTCGTCATGTGGCGGGGAGACGGGGATCGAACCTCCGACCCTGCACACCAGAGGCGAGATCCCTACCCACTTCGCCACTGCCGCCCCAATTAAAAAGTAATTGACATCAGAACAGCTGAAAGCCTATACATGTTCCACCTTACACTTAAAACACATATTTTCAGACTGCACATTATAGAAATAATAATTAGTATTTTTGCACTCCTGGTTGACTGCACTTATTGGAAGTCGCTTTCTTTGGATCAAAGCGTCAGCTAAATGTAAATGTAATGTATATTAACACAGATTTTTTCCGTTGCACACACAATACATACAGGTATCACGTTTTATTCACTGATTTGGAAATACATTTTGACAAGAAGCCCTCTCCATAATCGCTGACTCCCCCTTTAACTTGCAGTTATTATCAGTTTAATGCTCTTTAACTTATACAGGAAACATGCATCAACACAACCGCGTGAATAATGCCAACAGATAGCTACAACATGATGTGATACAGAAGTTATATGGATAATGTCCATGTCTTTTAGAGAGGTTTAAATGCAGCTTCATGTTTAGGAACTGCCTATGATCACAAGGCAAACTGACACATGGTATTGTTTCTGTGCTTGCAGTTAGTACTCAATATTAGATTCGGACAGGCTATACCGTGGTGAAGATGTCAGTAGAATAACTCAATCACTGGCCAACTCTGTGTGTGTCAAATTAAAGTAATTTAATTTAAATTTACTGAAACATTTGGCTCATACCCAGTCAGTCTTCCTATGCCTCCAGCCCCATTTTCACAAAATAAGTGTACAAGAATCACCTTTTTAAAAAATGTAATAAAATCAGTATATTTGAGATACATGAAAATAAGAGTCAGGAAAGTCTCTTATGGTGATTGTCTGTTTTGAAAATTGACAGCTGCTATGTGTCGATTAAAACACAGAAAATATCAAACAAACAAATATCAAAAGTACATTATTTACTTTCCAAGTTGACACTTGTATCCAAAAAAGTTAATTAAAAAATAAAGAAATCAAAAACAACAGAAACATACCATTATAGAATCACTGTGTCGGTAGAAAACAACCACAATATCTCCAGGTATTCATAATCCCAATAAATTACAGTGTTAAAAAATATATTTCTCCGCTATTGCGCTATTTTCTCCCGGGTTTGAAAGTAGAGCAGTTTGCGGAGGAAGTTAAAGGAACCAGGCATTTGCTTGTAGAGCCCCTTTGCAGAGTTTTGGGACACTTCATTGTTAACCTGGGAAAAACAGCACAGTCAATGATTAGAACTGTCTATGTTTAAATAAAAGAAAATACTTTAAATAGTAAGAGACCCAGCTAATATCTCTGACATAATAACCGAAGCTTACTATCATCAACATTGAGCCCAAGTCATCAGCTACAGCGTTTTCCTGGAGAACGCGGTCCAGTATCTCCACGTACCAGGAGCCCGCCTGCGTGTCCCTCCAAGAAACGTAACCTGATTTTGTCAAACATCCCAAAGCAGCATTAGGGAGACATACACAGCAAGTCAGGTCCACATGGAGCTCAGACTTGCAATCGGAAAAGACTGCAATTAATGAAGTCGAAATAACAACGCCTTGGTGTATGGGCAGTTTGAATTTCATTGTGTGTATTATTTTTTTTCGCCAACAAACAAACAAACAAACAAACAGACCTGGAGAAGTAGAGTAGGACACCAGAATGTCACTGGGGGTGGGCAGCGTGGCTCTGGCGTCAGTCTCGTCGGACATGTTGCTCAGAGAGTCACTGCTGGATGACATGGGGATGGCGTCCGTCTGGTCATCCTCTCCACCAGTAATGGATGGCTCAGGCTCATCAGGGGACACCTCAAAGCCTGTGTCCCTTTCACCTAAAAAAGACAAAACAAAAGCTTTCCCCATGAGAAAACACTAATATGCTGTAAGTGGAAATTGTTATTCGATATTTTATACACGCAATGAGCACATTCAACCAACCGTTACGTTCACAGTGTAAGGCAAGGCAAGGCAAGGCAAGTTTATTTATATAGCACAACTCAGACACAAGGCCACTCAAAGTGCTTTACAGGGGCAAGATTAAAATACACAACACACATCAGAAAAGCGAATTAATAAAACAAGCACTACCTCCTCCACAGGCCTGGATGAAGAAGAGTTTGGGCTTGCCCTGCAGAGAGGGACAGTGCTGGCCGTTCAGGTAGTTTGTGATGTGCTGCACAGGGACGTGATGTCCGTCCACACCGTACACGGCACCGGGGAAGCGGTTGTGACTCACCTTTTAACATGAATGTGAGCAAACATTAGATGTTGGTCTGTGAATATCCTCGAGTGGATTAGAGGGGCATTTATTAGGTGTCAGTGTCTATCTATCTATCTATCTATCTATCTATCTATCTATCTATCTATCTATCTATCTATCTATCTATCTATCTATCTATCTATTACATTTTTTTTATTTTCAATTCAAGGGCCTTCATGGATGGAAACAAAAGTTAACATGCCAAGTTATTGAGCAATAGAAAAATGTAATTAAAAAAATGAACTCTAATAAACCAAATATAGACACAGAAGAATTTGTAATATTTGCTATCACAAATATGTACGATATTTAAAATTGCAATTATCTATATCTATCCATCAAATTCAGTAAGCTGGAAATCTACTATAATCTGAAGGTGATGCAGCAACTTTTAGGAAAAAGAAAAACCCAGGACATGTCTTACCTCCGTGCCATGGGACAGCATGACAACCACACAGCAGTCATACTGCGAATGGTCCACCTTAGATAAAACCGACAGCTCGCGTTTGATATGCTGAAATGTAGAGACACACTCGTTAGCTTGACAGCAAAGAGATCAAGGGTTAAAGTGTGTTGTTTCAGACATGGGAAGCAGAAGGAGAGACCTGCGGACTCACTTTTTGTTTCAGGTTTGTCCTAACGGCCACAATAAAGTTGAGCATCTTGAATCTTCTCTCCAGTTTTTCGCAGTCTACGTTGGACCCTTTCCGATTGCTCAGGCCGCTCCCAGGCTCAAACTCTACGTTGTTTATGATCAGGCAATGCCCACACGGGCTGGCCTCCATTTTATAACACTGTGTCACACACACACACACACACACACACACACACACACACACACACACACAAACACACACACACACACACACACACACAACACAAAAAAGGAAACCCAGAAAGAAGCTGAAATATATACAGTATACAAAAGCATTGAAAGTCTACGTCTAGAGCGAGCTTTGTCTTTCTGTTGGCTGTAAAGCTCATCTAAATCAATGGTGCTTACCTGAATACTATCCCGCCGGGTTCTTCCTTGCCGCCTTGTGTGCTCCTGCTCAGGTGCTGTGGTTTAAGCATCAATATAAGCATCAAGGAACCTACCAGACTGTTATTCATATGATAGTCTCACACAGCCAGACCAAAGTAACAGAATAATAACATAGCTTACATGGACTGTGAGTAGGGCTGTGTCTCTGTATTGGACGGACAGGGACATCATCTTTTCGTTGCTTATCAACATCCATTGGAGAACCTATTCAGGAGTCAAGAGGCACATGTTGATATCACAAGACCAGACGGTTTTGCTTATTATTGTGAAATAAAGTAATGACAAACATATAGACACACTCACTGATTGGGAGAGGCTGGACGATGGGGCGAACAACTGGAGGTGGACGCGGCGGCGCAGGCTGTAGCTGAGCAGTTGGAGCTCCATCCTGTAGGAGCTGTGCCAAGCCGTGCTGACCTGTCTCCTGAAGGCACTGCAGAAATAAAGGAAATGCCCGACTCCCACGGCTCTCCAAGTCCCGCAGTAACTCTCTGGCCTGGTTACGCCTGGTGCCAGAGCTCTGATGAGAATAAGGATGAGACGTTGACTTGACAGATGTGTAACAACACTGCTTTACAGACACTGAACCTGCATCTCACTGCCTTACCTGTATCTCGTCGATCATGTCTTGGGTGAAAACTCCCTTTTCAAGAAGGCCATCGTAAAGGTTAGACGGTTCCAAGCTCGTCACCAGTTCGCTCCTATGGCGCTGAAGGATCTTCCTGTGTCTTTCCTCCATTTAATACTGACTGGTTATTACCTCAGCCAGGAAGACGGGGGTGTTTTAAAAGCTGAGTCAGTCCGTAGCTTACAAATATGGGTAATTATAGCTCGTTCCCGTACAAGTGTTGGTCGTTTCCCTCTTCATTTCGCCTGTTTGTGCTCTGTTGCCTTGTTGTTGCTTTGGCCATTTCCGTGTTTACATCAGCTCTGTCTGTGATTGGTCCGCTGAGAAAGTAGGGGAAAAAGCAGAGTGCGTCTGATTTGCGTTACGGCACACCGCTGCCTGGCGCCCGAATACTACAATGCATTCACACCAAAGTAACCGCGGCATAGCGAGCAGTAAACCTTAACCCCACCACACAAACGAAGACCCAGCAGTCACCAAATACTCAATCTCCCGAAATGACTTTCGCATTTCGATGTTGGCTGCCTCCTCCTACCTCTCCCGCCCCCCCTGGTTTCGCAGCAGCAGCTGGTTGTCAGCTCGCTACCGGAGGAACCGGGGATGCTGCGGAACACACCCTTTACACAATTTCGCTGTCTTTTTCAGCGTTAAACCATAAGCTGGGCAATATTTAAACCTTCGTCGAATATGTAGCCTAGTACCCGGCCGACCGCATCCACTTCAGGTGACTGTGAATGCATAGCTGTTGCGTTAAGCCCCGCTAGCCCCCTGTAGCAACCATAGACTGTAGTTAAAGGTAGCAACGCAACTAAACGTGATGGGGAAAAAAACTCCATGGACGATTATATCCGTTATGAAACATGCTAATGTCACTTCCCCGTGTCATGTCAGCAGTGATATATTATTGTCATGAATATTGTCCGCCGACGCAACAATGTTTCGACTGGCTTCTGTCGATAGTGGACCAGTTAGCCTGCTAAATTTGTTGTAATGCCATTTTCAGCATCTAGCTAACCGCCTGTCTTACTCATTGTGCATCACAGGGCTAACCCTAGTATTCTTTTTATTCCTGTGTCAGGATTTGAGATGTGAACATCCTCCTGCTGTGTTTCCATGGTGTGTTTCAGGTCTAACTGCGATGGCGGGGTCAAAGAGGCGTGTGCCGCTGGCTGTAGTGTGTGTGGTCATCTCCTTGCTGCTGACAGGTGTAACCCATGCTGGGCCTGAGATGGACCCATACAAAATCTTAGGGGTCACCAGGAGTGCGAGTCAGGCTGAGATCAAGAAGGTCTATAAGCGCCTTGCAAAAGAATGGTAAACATGATCAAATATTTCTGTCATTTTTTTCTTCTTTAATCTCATATAGTTCATTAACTAACGAGCATCTTCTTCTCAAGGCATCCTGACAAAAACAAAGATCCAGGTGCTGAGGACATGTTCATCAAGATTACCAAATCTTATGAGGTAAGACACTTTCTCAACATGAAATGCATCCATTGACAATTCAGCTGTTGTTTTTTCAATTAGATTTCACGTGGTATTTATGTATGTATAAGCTGTGTACACATAGCCTTTTGAGAACAGCCTGATCTTGGGGGCTCCGCTGATCAGTCTGCCCTTTCTCCAATCTCCGTGGGGAGGAGTCCGTTCAGAAAAGTGACTGGGCCAATCAGGGCCTGTGTTCTAACCTAACGTTTGTCCCTTATAGTGTAAAGCGGCTTATGATTGGTTCAGGTAGGCGTCAATCTTCGTGAGACCAGCCCTATTTCTCGAGCTTATTTGTCGTTCCATGTTCACGTCAATGACTGCAAGAACCAATCAGGGACTGTTTTCCACTAACAGGGAGAGTGGAAAGTGCGGAGGGATCAGTCTGACTTGAGGCTAGATTGACAACTACATGAACCAATCAGGGGCTGCCTTACACTAAAAACAGACAGGGCCGGGCTCTTTCCCACAGAGATTGGAGAAAGTCCAGACTGATCTGCGGGAGAGAACCACATCTGAAGCTTAGTCTTGCCAAGCTAGTGTGCTCATACATGAGACCAAGATGTCTGCCATATTGACCTTTATTCTGAACCCTAGATCCTGTCCAGTGAAGACAAACGGGCCAACTACGACCGCTACGGGCAAACCGATGACACCCAGCCGTATGGCGGCAGTCGCTACGGCAATCGCCACGAGAACTTTTACTTCGACGAGTCCTTCTTCAACTTTCCCTTCAACAGCAAAAACCCCAGAGACTTCGCCGACGGCAAGTACACGCTGCACTTTAACCAGTACGTCAACGACCTGGTGCCTGACAGCTACAAGAGGCCCTACCTCATAAAGATCACCTCCGACTGGTGCTTCAGCTGCATCCACATCGAGCCCGTCTGGAAAGAAGTGGTGCTGGAGATGGAGGCTCTAGGTTTGGGACGGATTGTTGATTTACCCACCAAATGATCCAGCAGCCAGCAAGGGTTTAACATGTATGTGTGTGTGTGCGTATGTCTTGTCTTGGCAGGTGTCGGAATAGGTGTGGTGGATGTCGGCTATGAGAGACGGTTAGCCAATCACCTCGGCGCTCATCGCACACCGTCCATACTTGGAGTCATCAATGGCAAAGTGACGTTCTTCCACTACGCTGTAGCCAAGGAGCACCTCAGGCAGTTTGTGGAAGACCTGCTTCCTCAGAGGCTTGTGGAGAGGGTAAATATCTGGGATAAAGATTGCATGTGCTGGGCATTGCAGTAATGAAGTCTTAAACATTGATATGTAAGGGCACTTTCACACCTGCCTTGTTTTGGTAGGGTTGCCACTTCGCACCAAAAGTGCACAAAAAAAGTGTACCGAGACCTTGTTGAAAAGGTGGTCTCAGTACGCTCCGTAAAAATAACTCTGGTGCTGTTCTTTTTTGGTGAGAACTGCAAGAAGCACTTTTATTTTTGCATCATATGAGCTCCAGTAGCCAGCTAAGCTTTGCGTTATGGGATGAGGAAGGTGTTCTACTTCCTGTAGTTTCTTTCTGTATGGAAAAGAAACTACAGGAAATTCTGACCAATTGTGAGGCAGTTGCAGGAACTAAGTTATTGCTCCCGCCCCAGGCACAACTGACCAAAAAGTGAAATCAACGCTCTCACGTGGCTCATGCACTCTCACTACATGTTGACTCACTTCACCAACTGATTCGGACCATATCATTCTTACATCTGATGCGAACTATAAGCGGACTATAGGGTGTGAAAGCGCCCTAAGAGGTATCGTAAGTGAAGACGTATGCAATGGATATGGAGAAGATTGATTGTTGGCATACATTCACAATGAGTCAAAAAATGTTTTCTCCATTTCAGGTCACAGACAAGAATGACCTGCAGTTCTTGAACAGCTGGCATGAGCTCAACAAGCCACATGTACTTCTGTTCGACCAAGTGCCTGTAGTTCCTCTACTATACAAAGTAGGCTCTCTCGCCTTGCAGTTTATTGTTTATTTTTAATGTGAATTGTACCTCCGGTGCCACTGAGACTAATTACATCACTTATTGCACCAAACATGTCATTAATTCATCTTTGCATCTCCGTAGCTGACAGCCTTCGCTTATAAGGACTACTTGCAGTTTGGCTATGTGGACCAGGGCCTCACAGAGACCGCCAACCTGCAGAAACAGTTCAACATCAACACGTACGCTCCAACCATGCTGGTCTTCAAAGAGAACACTGACAATCCTGCTGACATTATACAGGTACATCACAGCAGCACATATTAGTTCCACTGGAATCTATACTGTCTATACTCTGCACACTGGTGTTGTGTTGTGTTCACTGGTATGACACCTGCCTCTTTATGATATGTGTTGTTGTTGTTGTTGCAGGCAAAAGGAATGAAAAAGCAAATTGTCGACGAGTTTATGTCCAACAACAAGTTCCTCCTGGTGCCACGGCTGGTCAATCAGAAGCTCTTTGACGAGCTTGTCCTGTCAAACAGTTCCACAGACGCAGGAAGTAAGAGAGGCTGACTGACATCTGTTCACAACAGATAAGATTTAAGACTATCAAAATACGAAAGCATACTGAATTAAAGGTGGAGTCAGCTACCTCTCCGTACTGTGTGTGTGCGTGCTTTTTTTTGAAAATGAATACAGGCATTACTACACAGCCCAGGCTCTGTAAACTGGTATGTAAACAAAGTGGGCCCAAATAGCTAGCAACATGGCAGTTTACAGAGCCTAGGCTGTGTATTAACACTGGATTTTTTCCAGCGCGCACACAGTACGTACAGGTCGCGGGTCTTGAGGGCGATACTGATTTTTCCAAAAAGGGATTTAGTCAACAAGCATTCTCCTGAATCACTGCCTCCACCTTTTAATGTCTTTGTTTCCCATTTCCTAATCTGATTTGAGGTATTTTTAGATGAGTAGTTTGACTCAGGTGTTTCCTCCCTTCAGATTCTGTGTCCTGCTGATCACGGGCGACGACGAGACCTTTTCGTTTGGGAACAAGGCGTTTTTCTCGTTCGCCGCCACCAGCAACAAGGACGTTGTGAGGTTTGCCTACGTGTACCATCGGCTGCAGCAGCCTCTCTGTGGCATCCTCATGCAGAGCAAGGACAGTGCACAGACACCACCACAGGTACACCCACACATGTCCAACAAGGTAGCTGACTGCTGCAACGTGAATCTGAGGCAAATGTGGGAAGAATGAAGAGAATTAAACGTATGGATTCATCCACCATATTTGTGTAGTGTATTATATGAAGTGATGATTTTAAAGGTGGAGCCAAAATCTTGTCGAAATCACTTTTAGTCAAAATCAGAGAATCAGAATCAGACTTAATTTGTATGTCACAAGTACAGAGCAACGAGTTACTTTACAGTTACATCCCGTCCAAGAAACATAAAAAGTCAGTGACCAATAACATGGGAGACTGGAGAGAGAAACTGTTGGGTAGTCCAGCGTGTGCCACGCCCCTTATCATTACAATCATCATGAGAATATCTCCTCACAATCGCTAACTGTAACTGTACTGTGTGTTTTCAAAAAAGAAAATTCAGTGTTAATACACAGCCTAGGCTCTAGGCTCATGTTGATAGCTATGGTGGGCCCCCTTTGTTCACATACCCGTTTACATAGTCTAGGCTGTGAATTAACACTGGATACGGACAGGTAGCGATCGTGAGCACACATTCTCTGATTTTGACATAAAGGGTAATTGACAATTCCCTTTACTGCCCGGGCAAGCATTCTCCAGTATCACTGACTCCGCCCTTTACTGTAAGGATTATTCTTTACTGTCAATATACTTAGCTGTTGAAATGCGTTAATCCTAACTCTACATTTCACCATGTGTGATGTCATGCATGGGGAAAATGTAGGACTAGACAGTGAGACCATAAAACACTCTTTCTGCCTTTTCTCAGGCTAGGATGAACCGATTTCTAAACTTTTTGCACATTTATACTACATGGGCTTTCCGAGTTCAATACACCTTCACATTTCCACAAGTGAAGTAGGTCTTCAAAGCCAGAGTGCTGTGTTTGTCAGGTGGTGATCCTGGAGAGGCGTAATGCTGCGGGGAAGGCCCTGTACAAGCCGGTGGGCCCCTGGAGTGGCAGCGAGGAGGACAAGCAGCGTCTGGTGGAGGAGCTGGAGAGGCTTCACAAAGACCCGTCCATCCTCATCCACGACGCCATGCTGCCCGAGCTCAACAACGAGTTTGCCTCTGTGCGTCTCTGCCGTGCTAGTCCCATCGAGCAACAATACTCTGTCTCTTCAATATCCACCACCAGTACAGTCATGTCACTAAATGCAATAACCTCCCTCCATAGATGTTTGTCATCCGATGGATCTATGCGTCTTACGATTACCTCTCCGAAGTGCTCGATGATATTCTGCACAACAACTGGTGAGTAGACATCTTTACATCTTCATCGAAGTTTAAGATTCATTTAAACAATTCAATGTACAGTGTCTCTCCAAAATAATAATAATCCATTGAGATGTAGATAGAGGCCCAATCCCAAATGACTCCCTAGGCACTCCCACTCCGTGAGCGAGTGTCACTCGCTGTAGAGTCACCCTCGCGGCTGTGGAGTGCCACTCGATCACTAAGGGCGAGGGTATAACAACGGTGCGGCTTTGGCAAGCCCTCGCCTTTGTCAGACAGAAACAGGAAGAAACCTAGAGACACTAGTTTGTTAAGTCTTTATTTCTCACCCTAAAATAAAATTCCACCACATTTATATTTGACCTGAAACACTCTTTACATTCATATAGGCTACAGGCTACGCATGTGAGAGTAAAATGTAGTATTGAATAAAAACAAACTCACTCCCATGCTTTTTTGGCTGCATAATTTATTTGTTGTTAAACATTTTCTAACTGCATATTCTTAATTTTACCAGCTCAGTCTGTAGTGGAGAAAACAGGTGGGTGTTTGATCCGCTGTTTAATTATCCTTTTAGTTTACATGCACAGCAGCATACAAAACCAGGGAAAAGAACAATAGTCTGCTAAAGCATGTATTCCACTTGTCATGATACGTTAATCTGCCATTACGACCGACGAATCGCGGCAGTTAATTAGCGTGCATAAATTATAATGCACTGCAAGGGTAGTCATAAATAAGAAAAGTCATGCGCTCCAGCTGACTGACGTCACCGCCGCTATTACTACCCCTCATCGGCTTTAAATAACAGTAACACAAATCTTACTAACAATTTAAGGAAACAATAATCAGTGTCCCTTATTAACTTGTGGGCATTTTCTTCATCTGCTTCGTTTTATCTTTTATCCGCGGTCCTGAAAATAAAACGGTAGACAAGTGGCATAATCAAATCAACAAGTGTAAAACAACATGTTTCGTTCCGATATTGTAGGCTACCCTCCGGTTCCGTCATTTAGGGCTATGCATAAAAATAATCAATCAAATGTCTGTTTGAGGTAAGAGAACGTTTCATTTATAATTCGGGAAACAAACTCCATGGAACTCTCATTTGTAAGTTGGCTCTTCCATTCCGGACATAATTGATTGTCGGACACCTGTGTCAAACGTAGGGCTGAGCCAACATTGATGCAGACTCGGTGATCGAGGGCTTTATAACCCACTTACACTCGAGGCTCGGTGGTTTGGGACGGCACTCAATATGGCGGGCCCTCCCCGCGAACGCGCAAACGGAGGGATAGTGGATAGGGTTAGGGTGTAGGGGGTGGATCTAGATTGGGCCAGAGTGTGTGTTGTTGTTGTTGCATTAAGTCATCTGTGACGGTTTGCAGGCGCGAGATGATGCCTCTCCTGTCCCTCATCTTCTCCGCCTTGTTCATCTTGTTTGGAACCGTGGTCGTCCAGGCCTTCAGGTTTGCTGGCTTTACCATACACACATTTTACTAGGCCAACAAAACTGAAACAATTGTAAACATCACCTTTTTCCTGTGATGAACGTAAGACAATATATAGTACAAAAGAGGGACAAAAGGAATAATGCTATTAATTCTGTTATTCTACTTCTTTTTTTGTGTCTGTTTTCAGTGACTCAAGTGAGGATAAGCCGAGTAAAACAAAGACAAAAGACGGAACAAAAGCAGAAAATGGGTCATCAGGGGCCGGGAGTACTTCAAGGCAAGAATACATTAAATATTTGATTTGATATATTTTAATCTTGTAGGCTTGGGTCAGTTTCCAGCGATGCACACGGTCAGGGCCACTTTAGTTCACTAGGAAAGTCAAGCCAGTGAAGAGGAGACGTTATGGCAGAGTCCTTAGTTTTAAAGAAGACGAAAACGGCGCCAATACGGCAACATTTGGGGGTTTGAAGCTGACAACAGAGGAGAGCCAAAAAGCTACATTTAAAGAGTGCTGTCGGCAGAGAGACATGCAACACCTAATGGTAAAAGTATACTGGTCCGGTCTGGTATTTTTGCAAAATATCCAAACCAGTTTGGAAATATTTACACTCGCCCACCCTTATTATCTAGTGCAGTCTTTATCCGCATGTTTTAAAAGCCTGTTTATTTTTGCCGTTTTTTTTTTGTTGCTTTTCTTAGTCGACCTCCCAATAAGAGTTTCGTGGAGGTGACGGAGCTGACAGACATCACGTACATGAGCAACCTGGTGAAGCTGAGGCCAGGACACATGAACATAGTGCTGGTGCTCACTGACGCCTCCAAGAACATCCTGCTCAGCAAGTTTGCCAAAGAGGTCTACTCCTTCACCGGGCAAGTCAAGCATTCACTTTATAAAGTCATTTAGGAGGGCTTTTTAAATGTTTTTGTTGTATATCGATTCACATTAACAGATACATTAACCTCTTTTCCCCCCCCCCAAAAGGAGCCTGACGCTGCATTTCTCCTTCCTGAATATGGACAAGCACGGCCAGTGGACCAACACTCTGCTGGAATACGCCCAGGACGCCACGCAGATAGACGCGGACGACGACGAGGACCACAAGACGGACTACACGGGCTTTGTGCTAGCACTCAACGGCTACAAGAAGTACCTGTGTCTGTTCAAGCCCGTCTACACCGGGGAGGAGCTGGACAGCAAGTCATCAGAGGACGAAGGGGGGGCCACCTCGGGGGGCAGAGGCAGGGCCAACGACCGCCACCCGCCGCCACCGCAGCCACGCAAATCCAAGCGGTCGCGCAGCCTGTCCACCCTGCAGATCCACCACAAACTGGACCGCCTGGGCCTGTGGATGGAAAGGCTCATGGAGGGCACTTTGCCTCGCTACTACATCCCCTCTTGGCCGGCGCTAGACAAGATCTCCACCGGTAAATAAATAGACGGAGGCTATAGCTATAAAAGAACTGTTTAGGTACTTGCCTCCCCTCGTGTTTGACTGACGTTTTTTTTTTTTTTTTGCACTTGAGATATTTATTAGTAACAGATGTCTTTTTTTTAAAGTTGGGACCATATAACAAACTTAGCTTCAGTGTAACTTCTGTGGGACAGGTCCTTTAGTCTATCGCTGTGACACTCATCGCATGCTGATTTCAACTGTTGGCTGTCATATTGGATTTTGAGGTGAATGCTGCTGCTACAGCCTTGTGAACAGAACACAAAAATCCCTAAGGGCACATGTACTCCATCATTCCTGTTTTAAAACACACTGAAGAAGGCAGGAATACTGTGACTAGAGATGCATGTCTCCCAACACTGTACATGTCTATGTATGCACCACAGACAATGTATTTATTTTCCCCCTGAATGCTGACTTGCTCGTGCAATATAGCGTACTGCTGTAATGACAAAGCGTTGACCGTGGATATCAATGGTTTATCTATGTTTTTCCTGATCATGTGATTGCTTAACAATGATAGTTTAAGTTACATGTTAACTGTTGGGGTTGTGGTTTAAAATGTACTTCACTACAAGCAAGAATAACTTAGCAGCCATGGTCTATTTACAAACCTCCGTTAGCCAGTAGCTTCATGTAGCAAAACACAAAGAATAGGCTGTCTGTTTTATTTTCTGAATGTTGTGAAATGTGAAATGGCCACGGTTAACTGGTACATTATCATTATGTCATGCAGACATGAAGGATAAGTCAAACCTAGCGTGTGCTTGCTTGGTTTAATCATTTGTTTTGTTAACTCTTAAAAGTGTAAGAATGTCATCAATATCATGTTGTTGGTACTCTGTGATGTAAATATTGTACATAATCATATCTATAGGACTTGTATTTTAAAGGGTATGTAACTTGAATGATACGGTGAATGTTTTACATGGATTTATTACAATTTGTCAGTTTTTTTTCTTTCTGTCTGCTACTGTCGGATGTTTCATTTGGTCTTTAGTAGTTCATTGATCTTCTTGTTGGTTGTGATATAATGCTTTATGTTTGTTTATTAAAAAAGAAAATTTAAAAAATTTGAAGAATGTGCCTTCCTTATCAGCGTATTAAGCAGGACATGGCTTTGCGCTGAAGTTTCCAACCTAACTTCCTGTACAGCACTTCCACTGTAAAGCATTGTTGAGAATGTGCTACTAAAAACAACACAAATCATTAAAAGAGTTGTTTTATTGCAGATTAATACAAGTTTATCTTTCAGCGGTATTTACAGGACCGTACAGGTTATGACATATTCTACGTATATTGTTTGTCAAACGTGCACAAATATTTATGTTGTTCATTTTGGCACAAATGATCAAACCAATAGTTACAATAGAAAAACCTGCAAAAAATACATAAACACCAATTGCAATATTATTATTTTTGCAGTTACAGCTTTGTCATTTCCTCCAGATGTTTTGTTTCCTCCTTGCGTGCTGTTTATTCCACCTGAGGAACAGAAAACATAGCCGTTAGCTAACGACTGACTGACTGCAGGAAAAGCTACATTTCCTAAAACTCCATCACTGAAGAGCACTGTAGACATGTGTAAGTAAGTGAATGAAGTTGAAATCTGCACCAGCCAGACCCTGTGCATTCATTGATAAAGTATTGAGAGAGTGAGACATCCTTGTTTTACAACCCCCTAATGCAGAGCAGAGAATCTGATGGTTTGGAAGAGTGGATGGTGGCCAAATTCAAAGAACAGGTTATATGACCCTGACCTGTACAAGTGGTTGTGCCTGCTGAAGCTCTTGGTTGTGTATTACAACGCATCTTTCTTTTGGCAAGATGGCATATTTTAATGAGTGACTGAATGTTACTGACATGGCCTTGCACTGACATTTTTGGGGGGAAGGGCCTCGAGCAAGAACAAAAGGGCACTAACCCCAACGACACACACTAGGCCCACCCTGATGTTGTCACACTGCTGCCATCCATAATCACATACTTTTCTCAAAACACATTGTTTATATTCTACATTATTTCACAAGTAGCCTACACCACAGACAGAGCCGTCCCAAGCCTGCAGGGGGCCCTAAGCGAAATATGATTAGGGGCCAATGTTAGCGCTGCTGAAACTATAGATCTTTGTTAAATATCATTCACACACCCAGTGTTTTCCGCTAGTGCCTCCACTGTGCAGCTGTGCGAAAATATTAGACAGCCGAGATTCAGACCCTCCTAGGAGGGTCCGGGGGTATGCCCCCCCGGGAGATTTTTTTAACCTGTTTAAAGTGAAATGCATGAATCTGGTGCACTTTGAGAGGAAAATTAAGAGGCTAAATCTGAGAAATTTTGTGTGAACAAATAATTTGGAGACACTGGGTCGGATGAATTAGAAGCTATTGAAGAAGGGCACATGGATTTTCCATAAAAATATTAATATAAAATAAAATATTATGGAGGGTGCTCTAGGCTATAGACTATACACAGTGCATGGGCAACTGATGGCAGCCCCATTTCCAATTGTTTTTAAATAAACTCAATACACACTGTGCATGGATGTGAACGTGACATGATCAGATAATTTCGGATTTCCTCCCAGATGAACTGATTACATTTTTAGGCTATTAATTATCTAGACCAAATATGATGTTAATATAAAAAAAAAAAAAAAAAAAAAAAAAAAAAAATTATTTGGAGGGGGCCCCCCAGGCAGTCGGCTCTGACCACAGATTTAAACATTTCACATGAAAGCAATGCAGTCGGTGTTCAGTTGTTAAGACTATTCAGTCACATTACATCAGTGCTTTGTTTGAGAAAAAAAGGAAGGTTGTAATACAGTATAATGGAATTCAAACATATCCTATACCTTTCCAGTGTGTTCACTTCCTAAATGTGGCATGGTTCATGCTCTACAAATTAGTTTGATATTTAAAACGGTGCCAACCTGAGTGATATAATTTCCTATAAACGTAATTAACTTGAAAACAAATGTGTTGCAATAAAAATAAAAAAAAACTACAGTGGGACTGAAGGGATGCCTGCTTTTCATGACAAGTCAGGACACGCTTCAAAGTTAATTTGAGAGTTGGGCATGCAATATACTTGAAATTGATAAGGCATATTTTTCCTGTACACTAGCCTACTGTACATTTCTGTCTCTATTCGTATTTGTATTAATTTTTTATTAAGGGCATTTTGGACTCTGGGGTCAAAAGGGCAGGACCTTAAGCCCCCCTTGGGTTTTATCTGTGCAGGTTATCTCAGTGACACTGTCTGACAGCCTACTCCAATAAAACACATGTGCCAGTGCCTTGATCATTCCTCTGACATTTGCCGATGATTTTCTACAACCATCATCTCTGACACAGAAGATGATGGTAAAACTAAAGCTCACCTTGGCTTCCAACCATGGACGGCGATTTGGCTAAACAAGTGGGGGGGACAAACAGGCATTCTGGAGTGCATTTTCAAAAGTGGGGGGGACAATGAGGAAACATCTTTTTTTTCTCTTTAGTGCAGGTAATGAACGGTTCTGAAAGACGGCATACCCGCTCACTAATGAATAAAATGTATACAAAACACTGATGACTTCTTGATAAACAACATCGTCAGTATGTGCCGCGACACAAACTGCTGTTAGTGTCCGCTAAATTTACAGTCATTAGTGGGCATAGAGGATGGTAATCCCTACAGTTTACACTTCACAACGGGACACTTAAAGCCACTCGCCGTTGTCTCCAGTGACGTGCGGTGAGGTCAGTGAGTGGGTAGGCACTGAGTTCTGAAAGCCAGATTTCTCTAAACCTATATATTGTTAAATCAAAAACAATAAACAACAAACAGGCACGCACGGCCGATTTCAAATAAATTCCTCCCTTTCTTTCTTTCTTTCTCTCTCTCTCTCTCACTCACTCACTCACTCACTCACTCACTCACTCACTCACTCACACACTCACAAAACACACACACACACACACACACACACACACACACACACACACACACACACACACACACACACACACACACACACACACACACACACACACACACACACACACACACACAACACACACACACACACACACACACAGACGGGACGTATATGAAATGTCACGACGGTAACTTCAGGTTTGCCCGTAGCCTACTGTAGTTTGGTCTAAATGATTAAACATCGCATCCATCGACTTAACGGACCCGTCCCTCACACCGAGGGCCGAAAAAACGTAAGGCAACAAGTCAAACCTTCGCCGATTCAAACTACCGGTAGGCTACTACTTCTATTCAACTTAAAAATAAAAGACAGCATTCATCATTATGTAGGACTACAGCATAACTGATGGCAACTCCACTCCATAAACTTTAGATAAAGTACCAGTAGTGTATGCCCCATGGACCTGTCCAGCATCAGAATGTAACCATTTATCCACATTGCAGAGTTTAGGTTTGTCCGTCAGTAACAATGAAAACACAACTGCTCAATTGAATATAAAATGCAGAATGGATTGCACTCGGTATCAATTCATCCAACTTTATTATTAAATAAACCCCAAAAAAGTTTCTGACTCACCAATCTGACTCGCTGGCTGTAGAAATAAACAAGACGACAGTAATCCAGTGACAGTCTGACTGACAGCACAGCTAGCTAGCATCCTTCCGTTCATGTAGGCTACCTGTCCGTTCCCTGCTGTTGCTGCTGTACACCGTCCAAGGCTGGCGCAGGCCTTTCTCTTGCTATTCATTCTGTTCCTTTTAAAATTATAATCCAATTTGTTAAAATTCCTCCAGTCTGAAATATCTGCGGGCACGGACAGGGCAGCTGCAATGTTGACTTAAAAATCCGCGGGGGTAACGCGACGTGAATGAGCATTGCCAACGTAATGACGTTGGCCTAAGCTGCGTAAATGTCTAGTAATATCTCGATTTTAATTGGTCCATGAATGATATGTAACGTAAAGGCTTATGTGGCATACCATTTACGTAAAAAAGGCACAAAGAATTATGCTTATTTGCGTACATGTTAAATAATACCGAATCAAGTGCGCATGCGCGAAAACTTTTTTTTCCTTGCCGTCCACGATGAATAGGCTTTGCCGTACACAATGAATGGGAAACAGCAAAGGCACAATCTTTTTTTGGCGTAATTTACTAACTGCCACGTTTCTAATCAAAACGTCTACACTTTTTTAAAGTAATCGCGGAGAGAGAGAGAGAGAGAGAGAGAGAGAGAGAGAGAGAGAGAGAGAGAGAGAGAGAGAGAGAGAGAGAGAAAGAGAGAGAGAGAGAGAGAGAGAGAGAGAGAGAGAGACCTTGACGCTGTGTTTTAATACGGCTGGACGCACTCCATGTCCGGCTTAAAAAGTGGGGGGGACAAAATGAGTCTTGACGAAAAGTGGGGGGTACATGTACCCCCCATACCCCCCGTAATCGACGTCTATGCTTCCAACAGTGAAGGTGATGAACACACTTTTCTTTTCACCACCTTTTGGGAAAAGTTGGCACTCGTATGTTCCGTTGTCGCTCCTGCTCACATTTTTCATATTTAAGGCCCATCCTTGTCCCCGGCTCACTCGACCCTTAAACGCTGGATCTTGTTTGGTCGGATCTGTGTGGTTGTCCCGGTAAAATAACACATAGGACCCCTTTGGTAGATCAGATCTGGTCCACCACACCCCAATGATGCCGGGTGTGTCTGCGAGATCCCCACATGACAGGCTGACATTCTCTCCCAGGTGAGCTGAGACTGAAGGACAGAGGAGAAAACCCACAGCAATTAATACAATAACGAAATTAGCCCATTTTCACACATAAGGCTGTAGGCCTACAACTCAAGCAAACAAAAACAACACAACAACGAAATGACTTCATCTAAAACATTATTAGACAGAAATACTACAAGACAAATAGTGTCATAGCCTACTATAAAATGTAGGCCTATGTGTATTGCATACAACTAAACATAAAAACAATAAAACTGTGAAAAATTACATTTTGGGTAACAATTGTGATGTTACCGGTATATGCATATGCCGTATTTTTAACTAGCTTTTTAAAAGTAGCGACTGTGCATTAACTTTGACGCAGGCAAGCATAGGCCTATGTGGATAAACTATGATATAGTCGGTGTGGATCTATGTAATATTTAATAAGTTAAAAGCAGAATCTTGAAATCCTGTTTAGCTTACTGTCTACATCAAAACACTTCAGTAGAGCATAGGCCTAGGTTATGAGGTCCACAGGAGAGAGGAAAAAGAGAAGAAGCTTCTTTTCTTCAATATGCACTTCAGTTGAAATGTCAAGGATAAAGTAAAAATAGGCTAGGCTACAATGTCGAGAATAATAGGAAAGTCACTGTAGAGAATAGGCTGAACTAGACATTTCCACAAGTTGTAAAGTTGTTTTGGCAGACAGCCTAACTTGGAAAAGGTGTCCTGTATCAATAAATCACACGATTGCATCACAACATAACACCATAACTCATACATTCTTCTCTATCAAAACAACTCACCGGAGCCAAGATCCGCCGGCGCCGCCTCACAAGCCATAACCGTTATTATAAAGAGAAAGAACCATCCGAAAAGCCTATTATTTCTGCAAACCACCGAAGCCAACATGTCTTCATGTAACATGTAATGAGCTAACTTGTGCTTCTGATCAAAGCTATACTCTCTCCAACAATCTAGAAACTTTTATCCATGTGCTGCTAAGTGAGCTAGGTGTGTCATCACATGTGTACAATCCCCATCCAAAAAGCCGGCGGGAAGGCGTGCCTCTGTTAAAGCTGTATTGCCAGTAGGCTATAAATAGCCATCTACTCTGTAAAAAACTTTTTGTCCGCCGTAATAACATAACGTTTTTAAATCTTCAACCTTTTTTTGTCACTGATTAGGAATTATAATTGCGACCAAACAATTGTTTGCAGCTAAAGGCGTGATCAGTCATGACAATTTTGTGTTAATGTTCTGTTGTCTTCAAGAAAAACTAGCCAATATGCACTCGGCATAGGCTACTGTGAATTACAAGTGAAGGGCAGGAATGGATTCATTATGGAAAGGGACAATTATTTCACGAAAAAAGGCTTCAAACATAGGTCTTCATTTGTGTGTTTAAAGGGATAGTTCAGTGTTATTGACTTGGGGTTGTATGAGGTAGGCTTCTTATGCATAGTAAGTCTGTTACCTTATGGAGATGGCAGTCAGTGCGGTAATTTTAAAGAGTTTGGGCAATAAGTTGCAGTAGCAGTGAGAAGTCAGTATTGTACTGTTGCAGAGGGGGCCAGCAGACAAAAGCTTTTTTTTAGGTAGGACTATATAAATGTTCACCTCAGAAATAAACACATTTGTTCGCTAAATAGGATTTTTTCACTGCTTTGCACTTTTTCTCAAGAGTATTTTGGCAATGTATTAGGCTACTTTGCCAACTCGCATTGGTACAGTGCAGTGTATCAGTCCGCATCTGATCTGTTTTTCACTGTTTCACGGTGGTTCTGAGAGACCAACACAATGCAACTTAATAAAACACATGCCAATAGACAAAAAGAAGAAATCCGAAATATATATAACAAGTTATTACACATTAAGAAAAGGCTCTGCAAATAGACCACAAAACCATGGTGGTGACATCATGCTATGGTTCTCAACTGCAGGGTCAGGGAGACTGTTCAGGAATTAGGGAAGAATTAATGTAGCCAGATCGAGCCAGATACAGAACGGTCCTTTAAGAAAACCTGCTTTACTGTAACACCACACTGCTTTGCAGACTGTTGCCGTGCAGCTATGAGTTGCATTCTATTCTCTTTCTGACAAATTCCGACCACATTTCAGTGGTTGAAACAGATAGAAGCTGTCAGACACGAACGTCCAAACCCCCCACCCTTTCACTTCCTCTCAAATACACCACTGAAACCTGCAGGAAGAGACAGATTATTGTTCTGTAATCTCATTTATAAAAAGTCACTTTACAAAGGTAGACCATACCTTTTCCTTGTTTGCATAGTGTTCCTTGTTTGCATACAAGGATGGAGGAAACAACTGTACTGTGGCTGCTCTGTAAGTAGGCTACACTCTTTTCTTTTGTGTGTATGGAAATTAATTTACATTGTTTATGAGTGTGTGTGTTGAAAACTTGAAAAAAACACCTCCAAGATTGTGCATGATTTATTTCATAGACCGTCTTGTAACTGTACAGTATAACATAGGAATCAACATACTCACTCAGTGACATGATATTTTAGAGTACTGGTAAACTATTGTATTTAACTGTTTCCATTCTGTGCCAAATTCTATTCAACTACATTTCAGGGGAAAATATTGTACTTTTTACTGCAAAGTCATAATAATGTATAATAGCCTACATGTATTGGGAATGAGAGATACATTCTGGATGGACATGTTAAGTAAGTTAACCTAACAGATCTTTAACAGGAAAATGGAGAGAATATGCCTGATGAACTGGACATTTTTCAATATTTCCTGCTGATTTATTGACTTAACAATTAATCGATTGATTGAAGCAAATTGATTATTGATACTGAAATTATTCATTGGTCGCATTTAGCCCTAAGCCCCATCGCACTGGATTTCTGTCTGAAGGGGAGATGTGTTGGTTCATGGGGATCATATTAAATTGTGTCCATAGAAACATTCTTACCACAACCTGCCCACATATTTTAAAGTGTTTCTTTCATATTTTTTTTTACATCCCCCTCACCTTAACAGCGGTAGGCTTTTTGTTTCTGTCCTGCTCAAAGTCTATTACCATATTCTGTAATTTCACCAAGAACGAGGACTTCAATTACTGACAAGCACAGTGAAGGTTTGATTCCCCAATTCCCCATCTGGTGTAAATACTGTGTGATTCAGGGTATCACAAATAATCTCTGTATACTATAGGGTTCAACAGTCAGGTATGAGTCAGCTGTCTTTTTGCATGTAAAATCTCAACCCAACCATTGTCATTGCTCTATAGTTCTGACCTCACCGCTGTGCTGCACAGCCAACCAAGGTGAGTACACTTCTCCCTTATTTACTAAACCCTGAAAGAGAACTTGAAGACATTGCTGCTTTATGTGATAAAGGTGAATGTCGTGGAAGTTTTGTTTTAATTCCTTAAACCTTGTGGGAATAAATGAACTGAAACTTCTCAATCTAAACAATTTAATAAAAGTAAATAAAACAAACAGAAATCAAAATGCGATTCAGCTGAAAAGGGTCAGACCACTCTTCCCATGAATGAGGGTAGGAGGAATGACAAACATCACTTCAAACTTGCTGCCTTATATGCAGTTAAATGGGTTTACATCTGTTACATCAGTTTAAGTGTCAACACAAATATACCTTAACATACGTTTAGGTCATAACGCAATTAAACTCGAGGAAGTCTTGGGAGTTGTTTCCCAAGACTTTATTGCCCACCCCTTGTAAATGAAACTTAACTAACAGAAGGCGTGAGCATTATACAAATCACAGATGTCTAAGTAAAACATCACTGGAACTAATTCTCCCGTCACAGTGAATATGAGCGGTTTATTTATTTAGTACCCAGAACTCTCTGCAAGTAAGAAATATATTTACATTTGAAAGGTTAACCCACTGAGTGTATGTCCTCTTCCTTCAGCCACAATAACATCAGAGACCGCTGTTGACTTCCTGTATACCTAACCATATGTGTGTGAATGCTAGATATACAGGACCACATGGCTTGATTTTTACTTCTCAGTGAGAGGTTGCGTTCCGAATCGCATACTTTCTACTATATAGTATGTAGAAAAAAGATTTAGGATGTCCCGATTCTTGTGGCCAGATTTAGGATGGTTAGAAGTACCCGGATGTCCTACTTCATGCGGCCAAGATTGTTAATGTTGAAAAGTGCATCCTATTTGGGCGATTCTGACCCACAATCCAGTGCGCACGTGAAGTGACGTAACATCGACGAAGCCTCCATATGAAAACAAACGGGGATGCGACGGATATAAAAGCAAGAGGCAAGATCAAGGCGCAATGTTATGATGAAATAAGAGAGAAAAGTATGTCCCAATAGTATGCCTACTGCATCCTAACTAGATTCTTTTTATCGTCAGATGTAGTATGTAGAATAGAAAAAAGAAAGAGTATGCGATTCGGAACGCAACCAGAATGTTTTCTGTGCATCTTCCCACCACACCCCCCCCCCCTCCATGCTTTTCTACAGCCTCTCTGACTGTGAGTCCCAATCACTCTCAGTTTTTTGAATGGCAGTCTGTCTCTCTGAGCTGTGAAAAGAACACAAGCACTGCTGGATGGATGGTAAAGAGGAACACCAGTGATGACACCAGGACTCAGTGTGGAAGTGACTGGGGAACTTCAGCTGGTGCTTCTTGTACCATCAGTCTGACAGTGACAGTGGAGTTTACTGGTGTGAGTCCAGTGTGGGAGCAACCAGTGACACCGTCAACATCACAGTCACTGGTAAGATCACACAGTTAATCAATCAGTATGTGTGTAGATACAGTACATCTTACAACACTAATGGTCTTCTCTGCATGTTTCATGAATCCACCTAAGTTTTTCCAGAGTGTAATGAAAATAACAGCCGATGGCGATGCGCAAAAACAAGTGCGGCAACATGAATGCCTTCTCCTTGTTGTCATCAGAACTTCCACTATACTGTGTAATCAACAAACCTAATAATGCAGAGGTACACTTTATATGCTAACTGCTAAGCAACTTTATCATTAACACAAAATAAGTTTTGGCAAGTCGGCCATCCTTTGATTGTCTTTTCATTCATCCACTCATGGGCTTCTTATGTAGTTGGGGGTGCATGCTCTAGGTGAGTCGAAAATGAAAAAGTTTGAGGAAGAGAAGAAAGAACTTCAGGAGAACGTACTGGGCTTGGAGACATGTCTACAATGCCTGGAAGAGGAGAAGAAGAGACTTGAGGAGAAAGATCTAAGCTATGAGAATATAGCAAAACAGGTGGAGCAAAAGAAAACAGATATTGAGGAAAAAAATCTGAAGTTGGAGACCAAGGTTATACATGCGGAACAAGAGAATACAGAACTCCAACAGAAAGTACATAGCTTGGAGATTAGTGTAAAACAGGTGGAGGAGGAGAAGAAAGTCCTGGAGGAGACACATCTGAGCTTGGAGACTAAAGTAAAACAGTTCCAGGAAGAAAAGAACAAACGGCTAGGAAAGGTACAGAGCTTGGTGACGAAGGTTTTACAGGTGGAGGAAGAGAAGAAAGACCTGAAGGAGCTCCATTTACGGGAGAAGGACAGAAGCTTCTGGTCTCGCGTTCGGAGGACAAAGACTGAACAGATGGTGGTGGAAGAAAATAATTGTAAAAAAGAAAAGATGAAAAGAAAAGAAAAGAAGAAGAAGGAGGAAATTATGATAAAAGAAAAAGAGGAGGATAACGTCAAGAAAGAAAAAGCTGTGGAGAAGAGTTTGAAGAAGAAGGGATTTTGGAGCAGGTTACGCAAGAAGGAGAAGTGTGATGGCGACACGAAGGTGGAGGAGGCTACTGGATGTTCGGCTCAGGTTGGACAACAGTTGTTCCCCGCATTGTTATTGACAGTCAGCCTCCTTTTTTTAAATGCGTGTATAATCTGCCATTTAACCAATAGCTGTGTGGAGACGGCAGTCTTGCTAGTTGCTAGTGACTGGAGCGCTGCTGGGCTAAGTGGGCTCTGCTGCCTGTGTCAGTGGCTACCTTCCTGTTACTTCAAAAATAAAAGCCAACTCACGTTTGTCCAGTGAAATGCTAATGTGAAGCCAGTGAAATGCTTTTAATGTTGGGCCGAACAACGCCCCTTAACTGTGGTATAATGAGCACATTTCACAGACTGAAGTGATCTATTGCTTTTATAAACGGCTACGAGTATGGCGAAATGAAAGTTATAGACACACACAAAAAAAAAATATTTTTAATTTGCTCAGCCTAATGGTCTGGGGACAAACCACAGGAGTCCATTGACTAACGGATACTTTGGGGTTACCAAAGTACTATCTGATATGGGTGGCCGTAGCGGATGACGACAGAGCTGTGCATGCGCTGTTAAAGTTGTGATAGTAAACAATAAAGATGGCTGCCTGCGGACACTTTGTTTAAAACGGCTTTGGACTCGACCCTTAATGTTTTGGAAGACGGCACTCATATCTTTCGTTAGCAAGAAATATGAATTTTCTGTTTTGCCAACAGACCACAGCAAAAGTTAAATTTACCAGTTAGCCCTAGCTGTTCGCTAAACAAACAGGGCTTAATACGCCTTGTTCATTGCTCGGATTGGTTGCAGTGCTATCCAATTGCGTGCAGTGGTATTTGAAATGCACGCGTTGGTGCCACCCCTTGAGTTGGGAAGGTCTATTGCACATTGTTCTAGATGTGTGTCTGGATTTCCACGCTAATTTTGACTGACAACAAGGGTTTTTCAGAAATGCTCACCTTTAAAGTTGTGTTTTAACTGAATCAAAGGGTCTCTCCTCCTTACGCTTGATTGTTTTCTCTGTGTTGAGATGGATCAGTGATCCTGCAGAGTCCTGTTCACCCTGTGATGGAGGGAGATTATGTCAGTCTGCACTGTCAAATGGAGAACAATCCCTTCAATCTCCCAGCTCTTTTCTACAGAGATGGCTCTCTCATCAGGAATGAGTCTAAAGGTCACATGACCATTCACAATGTTTCTAAGTCTGATGAAGGCCTGTACAAGTGTAACATCACGGCTCGTGGTGAGTCTCCACCCAGTTGGATCATTGTTACAGGTGAGGATGTTACCTTTGATGTCATCACTCTCTCCATCTAGATATTGACCTGACCAGGTGATTCTCTCTGCAGTGAGAGAATGCAGTGTGAAAAAATGATTTTAAAATATATTGCTGACCTCATTCAGTGGTATATGAACCAACCATACCCCTCAATTCCTGAGACGCTGGTCTGATTGCTGTTCGCTTTGCAAGAACTAAGAAGCAGCGTTCTCACGCCCCTCATGCCTGGAACAAGCTACCAGAATATCTGAGGTTGTCTAGCACTTTACAATCTTCTAAATCAGGTCTAAAAACATTCCTGTCCAACACTGCTTCTTAAAGAACCTCCACAGCTTTATGTATGGCCTTATTTAACTAATTTTTATCAGTATACTCTTTATTTATTTATTTATTTATTTATTTATTTATTATTATATTCTTCTGTAAAGCACTTTGATTTGCATGGTTGTATGAATTGTGCGATTATAATTGTATTATATGTATACTTTCAAGAATACATTCATATCAAAACAATCAAAATAGCACTATCTGAAAAATCCCCTTTGAAGAAAAAGAAACTTGAGACAGGACCTGGTTTGAAGGGGGCGTGGCAAGTTGGCTCGTTGCCAAGTTCCATGACAGTTACCAGGTATACACATTATATGGACCTTTTGTCAAGGTTTTTACCAGAACAAAACAAATTTGTACCATCAGCAAACAAGACCAAATAAAAAAATTGTGAAGCATCACAAATATCATTTATGTACAAAATAAATGTTTTGGACCCATCACTGACCCCTGTGGGACCCCATAACCTTCAACAAGGTGTGCTACATGCTAAACTCAGCATGCTTATATTAACACAATAACAACTTCAAACTGTATCTGCATGTGGCTTTCAGCCCTAAAGGCTCATTTATGCTCCAATTCTGTGCGTAAAAAGAGACGTACGTTTACAACGTTATGTCCGTTACTGCCCTCATAATTCCATGCGTCCTTTATGTTGGAATCGACATTATGCAAATCAACCATTAGTGGGCAGCAGCGCCGCTCAGAGTAAAAAGTTACTCAAATAGGAAGAAGAAGAGTCAAACGGTGAATTAACTGGAATAAATATTTTATAATAGATCCATGGAAGAAACAGCTTTAGCGATATAGCCTTCTACCGTAGCGATGGAAGAGGCTAAACTAGAGGCTGTATTATAGACAGCAGGGGTCTGTGAGGACATTAATCACGACATGTCAACAAACTAGCCTCGCACGGACCTCCGGCACTTCTCTATTGCTGCCGTCATCCTGCCGTCTAGCTGACATTCTTCCCTGTGCGATCCCCGCTCATGCTGCTCTGTTGTAGTTGTATGTCCCTGTGCCCCGGCTGTGTAACTTCATAGCTAAATGTGTAAGTAATTTCGTACCAACTCACAAAAACCTCTCCTCAAAAGTTAAGACATTTTCTAAAGTATTATGTCTTTCGTTTATGTTTGTAAACACATGTGGGTGTTTCTGCAACTATGGTCACTTTTGACTCCCCCAAAATAAAAAAAACTTATATGAAGTAATATTATATATATATATATAAACAGGTACACAGCATTGCATATAGTCGTTAAGAATTTAATTTCTATAACATTAAGACATTTGAATTAGTTTTCAAAAAGCTTTGTGCATAGTTGTAATTACTGATAACATAAAATAATAAAAAATGTATTTGTCTCTACCGCAACACCTCAACACCTAAAGCTGTTGCGGTAAAGACATGTTGCGGAAATGACATTTTTGCAAATATTGCAGATTCATGGCAGCTATCAAGGTCTGCTATGTTAGCTTTGACTCTTGGCTACTAATACACATGAATACTACAGTAATATTAACTTATTTGTTAAATGTAGTCCAAAATACACAATTTCTAAGCTGTATGGTAAGGACACACAATTAACAACTTCCAAAGAAAAGATGATCTTTACTTTGTTATTCTGGATTTTGAGGGTCACCTAGTGTGGGTGGCCCAGCCTTTCAACCATGTGCTCACTTACTTACTTATTTTTATATAGAAACTAGATTTGTTTGGCTTTGAAAAAAAAATGCACTATGGTATTTGGTAAGGACTCAAATTGGTGCAGGCACATTAAGATGAAAAAATCATATAAATAAGCAGTAAACTAAAATAATTATTTTAAAATGGTGTAAAGTAATATGTTTATTAAACAATTGCGTTTGAAATAATGTCATATTTTAATTTAATCAACTCATTTTACGTATCTCAACATTGAGAACACAGGTGTGGGACATGAACAAAAGTGGTATTTTTGGACCCATAAAATTATTAAATTCTTCATGAATTGCATTAAATCACATTTTTTTCTGATCATTTATTAAGCCAAGGTGTATAATAACACTGTGTTTACATTGATTAAGCATCATATGACAAATTTGAACATAAATCCCAAATTTCATAAAAATGCCCGTAGTTACAGAAACACCCATGTACAGTAAGTGAAAGTGAACTGTTGGCTATGCACCCCCCGTGATCTTCGGTGATACTGCTCCGTTCTGTCTGTTTGGTACGCATCCGCAAGCTTGCAGGATACGTGCAGAAATACGGACGTAATGTACGCAGAGTACGGACAGGAGGCTCCGTCCGTAGCCGTATGCGTGAGTAACGTGGAGCATAAATGAGCCTTAAATCAATCTTTCCAACCAAACTTTTTAAAAACGTGTCAAAAATATATGGATTTACTTTTAAAGGCAACACAATTTGCATATTCAAACTGTTGGGAACTGTAGTTTATGGCTGACCGGAGTAAATAGAGCAAACACTACACTCGTTGGGGTCTTTCCAAACTTTGGATCAACACAGGTATGGATATCTAAGACTTCATTGTCTGTTTTGGTCTTTTCATGGGATTCAATAGTGGCCACAACTCCAGCTTCAAACTCAAACTTAATTGTTCCCATCACTGATTTATCAATGGAAAATAATAAAGTTAATCATTGATGTTGCTAAGGTAGTTGATGGAAGCTAAGATTCTAGCCTAGAACCTTCATTTTGGCTGAGGGTTCCCTCATTTGCATAATGGAACCTTCACACTTGTGATGGTCCATAGTTCTACATTCCGTACACTGTATACTGTGGTGCAGCAATAGATTCTGAATCATTTGGTATCTGATTGCTCAGCTCTACAAACCCTTCGAATATGCATTTTCTTACACCATTTTTCACAAACCTGTCAACTGTTTTCTACTTGTAACGAACTTTTAAGTCTCTTAACAATGGACATCCACTTCATTTTTGAGCGAGTCAAAGAGATGAAGCCGTCCTCTTTCTCGGATGAAGAGCAACATTGCTACCTGGAAGAAGTGAGTAACTGTAAACCTTAAAGGTGCACTTTTCATATTTATGTTATATTGTATAATGTTGTGTTTCTCTGAGCTGCTTCAAACTGTTCTCTATTGAATCTGTGTTGCAGAAAATGATGCTGAGGCAGTTTCTCCTCATGAAGCAGCAGGATCAAGTTCCTGACCATTTATCGGTCAGAGATATGAAGAACTGGCTGCTGAAAGGGAGAACCTTCCTGGAGGAGTGAGTAAAGCTCAACATTGATTTTACTGATTCACTGATGGAAAACTAACAAGAGGTTTTATACAAATGAGTGAAAGTTGTGCAGGTTAAATAACACTGTCTCTTTTTATTCAAACAGGTTTCAGGAATCATTTAGGAGGACAGATGTATATGATACATATCACCTGTTCAAGGCTGAACTGGTAAATCATATATCTTTATTTATTTAATTGTATTTAATAATCCCAATCATGTATTACTGTAGTAACAACTATTCTTCCTGGGGTCCTTCCAAACTATATAACAAAACAAGAAATTCTACATTACATACATATTTTCACACTGTCAATAAAACAAAGAAATTGTAAGAAATATTTAGTTTGACTGTTACATACACATTTCATTCTTAACAAATGCTTGAGACAAGCAAACAATGGACACAATGGCCCTCATTTACTAATAGTGTTTATGCATAAATTTGTGCTTGAACCATCCGTGAAAGTTTCATGCACAAATCAGTGAGTTATCAATATTTTCGTACTTGATTACCTTTATATTCAGAGAACAAATTTAAACTTCCTCAGACCATGCATACACACAAATTAGACATGTTTGACTGTCTTACAAAATGTAAATACACACTTTTTAACTAAATGCATAGCTTATTAAAACCACATTAATTTAGAAAAGGCGTAAATAATGTGTTTTAACTGTTCATTTAATACTACATTGGGCAAATGTATCGAATAACCATGAAATTGATGCGATTTCGTCTTCATAAATTATTGTATTACTATTTCTCATAATTAAAATATTCAAATAAAAGATGAGTTCCAGTCCAATATTGCATTGCAGCATTATTAGAATTTCCACATTAAAATATAACAGTTTAGTTTTTTTAATAATTTGCATTACTTTTCTCTTTCAAATAAAATGGAAGTTTACTGATTTCATTATAGTTGTTTATTATAAATAAAAAAAGCAACTGAAAAATACAATTTTAGGGTTATGAAAAAAAATTACTTTTAAGTGACAGTCCTTTCTGGAATTCATCACTTTCTCCCTCATGTTTTGGCAAAATGCCACTGATGGACAGATATTGTGTACTCACATACGAAATCGGCAAGTGAGAACGTTTCCTCGCAGTTATTAGTAAATCAGGGCCATTGTACCAGTGTACATTAGTGTCCCTACTTAGGTAAACACCAGAAATGTAATCCACACACATACAAATGTATTCACATTCACATATCCACTATCATATGCCACTTAAGATGATTTAGTTTTGAATATTTGCTATTTTTAGTTTCTTTTTTAAACTGATCTCACCTGTAATCCGTAGTAAATGCAGTGGTAGTATGTTCCAATTTGACGTTGCCCTATACATTACATTTTTCGTTATGGCATTAGTTTCAGGTAAAGCTAGTATGATGCGTCACAAAAAAAGCAAGTCTAGTGTTGTATGAGTGCCTATCATGTGCATGCGTTAGCTATGAGAAAGTATAAGTACACAACAAATATAAGAACTGCATTGAACTGTTGGCTCTACACAACATTATCTTCCTGTTGATACTAACTTGAGTAATTTTGACAGGCCTGGACCACAGCGAGGCATTTTTGTCTCGCTCAGATGGAGCAAGAGCTCATGGAGGAACTAGAAAAAGAAAGGCAGCTTTCACAGCTGCTCGGCAGGAAGGTCACACTGGAGGGCCTTCAGATGTTTCTCTCCATCTTCCGCCCAAAAGCAAAGGAGGACATAAACACCTTCCTTGCACCTCTGCACAGACAACTACTGAGGAGGTTTGGTGGCATTGTGATCACCCTCAGCCCGTTCACTGAAGGGGATGCCAAACCAGCAAAGCTCTTGGAGCTGGAGAAGAGGGCTACTGTCCTGGTGCCAGCAATGGTGGACACAGTCATCAAGTTCCTACTGGAGGAACCAGAGGGGGAAAAACAAACCAAACTTGCCAGCGCCGAGATCTACAATATTTTGACAGACTCAGTATCTCCCTGCCTATGGATCCATTTCAGAAAGACCTATGTTTGAGGTCTGCAGTGACGCCGCCAGATCCATGTTTGAAACCATATGCAGTAGGTTTGACGAGGTCTTGAAGTCCTACCACCTGATGGATTATGACGAAAGCCATTTCTCTGCCAGAGAGGGCGTCATGTCTGCCATTGAAGACATGGACCAGCCAGAGGGGACTGCTGGTACCTCAGAAGTGCAGGAAGAGCGACAACTGGAGAAGAGGGAGGCTTCACCACAAGTCACTGCCACTGAGGAGCCAGAGGTTCTCAAGGAAAAGGAGTCTTTTACATCAGTCTTTCTGGATGAAGAGACACCGGAAATGACAATCAATGTGACTGAGGACACATCCCTAGTAAATATGGACACAAACATAATTGTATTCATAGATGACCTTGAGAAGGAGGTAGTCCAGGAGGAAAGCTTGCTTTGGAACTCGGCAGTCGGAATTATGACGGTCCCTAAAGTTAAGTGTCTTACATCCACCCAGTCCATTACCAAGCTAAGCCACTCAGAATAGAATAGAATATAATAGAATAGAATAGTATCTTTATTGTCATTGCACAACAGGTATACAATGAAATTGCAGTGCTGCTTCGGTCAGTGCATAATAAATGTAAAAAATAAAAATAAAAAGAAGACAGTAATAAGTTAAATTAATTAAATAGCAACGAATAAAAGGAGAAACATAGCAATATAAACTGTGTTTATCCAGCATAGCGCGCACACACACACACACACACGTCAAGAGTTCAAGGACCTGATGGCCCAGGGAAAGAAACTGTTTTCAAGTCTATTTGTCCTTCTGTTGAGGCACCTGTACCTCCTGCCCGGGGCAGTAGATTGAACAAGTGCTGTCCTGGGTGAGAGGGGTCTGCAGTGATTGCCCTAGCTCTCCTGAGACACCGCTTGCTGGCGATGTCTTCAAGCGATGGTAGAGGACTGCCAGTGATGCGCTGCGCTGTATTAATGACCCTCTGCAGGTTCTTTCTGTCCGCCACAGTGCAATTTGAGAACCAAGCCGTGATGCAGTACATCAGGACGCTTTCAATGGTGCTGCGGTAAAAGGCCACTAACAGTTTCTCCTCCAGATGATTTCTTGTAAGTATCCTTAGGAAGTGGAGTCGCTGTCGGGCCTTTTTCACCACCGCGGATGAGTTGGTAGTCCAGGAAAGGTCCTCGGCTAGGTGAGTCCCAAGGAATTTGAAGGAGGAAACCCGCTGAACACAGTCCCCGTTTATGCTCAGTGGGGCCGGTTCCCCCTTTTGTTTCCTGAAGTCTATGACCATCTCCTTGGTTTTACTGGTGTTGAGCAGCAGGTTGTGTTCTGAGCACCAACCTGCCAGCCTGTTGACCTCGTCCCTGTACGCAGTCTCATCCCCTCCGGTGATGAGGCCGATGACCGTAGTGTCATCTGCGAATTTAATGATGGTGTTGGAGGGGTGGATGGGTGTGCAGTCATGCGTGTACAGGGAGTACAGGAGAGGGCTCAGCACACAGCCCTGGGGGGAACCTGTGCTGAGGGTCAGGGTGGAGGAGCAGGTGGTGCCTACCTTAACCGTTTGAGGGCGGTCAGTGAGGAAGTTCTTGATCCAAGCACAGATGGAGGGGGGGGAGTGCGATGTTGGTCAGCTTGTCCACCAGGATGTCAGGAATGATGGTGTTGAACGCCGAGCTATAATCAATAAACAGCATCCTGACATAGCTCCCTGGCTTCTCGAGGTGGCTGAGTGCAGTGTGGAGAGTAGTAGCGATGGCGTCCTCTGTTGATCTGTTAGCTCTGTAGGCGAACTGATGTGGGTCCAGGTTTAAGGGGAGACAGGTCTTGATGTGGTGCAGGATGAGCCTCTCAAAGCATTTCATCACTACTGATGTTAGGGCAATAGGCCTGTAGTCGTTTGGGGACTTTGGAGCAGGTGACTTTGGGACTGGGATGATGGTAGCTGACTTCAGGCACCGGGGGATGGTAGCCTGTGACAGTGAGAGGTTGAACAACCTGGTTAGGACTCCCACTAGCTGGTCAGCACAGGCGCAGAGCACTTTCCCGAGTACACCATCCGGACCGGCTGCTTTCCTGGTGTTCACGGTCTTCAGCACCTGCCTCACCTGGTGTTCCTGGAGTGTGAGTGTGCTGTGACTGGAGGTCTGTGGTGGCCGAGCAGCTGTGTGTGGAGCCTCAGTCTCAAAGCGGGAAAAGAAGTTATTCAATTCCTCAGCCAGCGATGCATCAGCGGTGGTGGTTGTTAAGGGTTTGGAGCCTTTGTAGTTGGTGATGCTCTGTAGCCCCGCCACACCAGCCGCGGGTTGCTGTTGGCGAGATGGTCCTCCACTTTTCTCTTTTGGGCCGCCTTAGCAGCTTTGATGCCCCTCCGCAGCTCTGCCCTCGCCACGCTGTACTGCTCTTTGTCACCTGACTTAAAGGCAGCGTCCCGGCTTCTCAGGAGTGACCGGACTTCTGAGGTCATCCATGGTTTCTGGTTGGGGTAAATCCGGACACGCTTCTCCACAGTAACACTGTCAGTGCAGTTCTTGATGTAGAATAGAACAGTCTCCGTGTGCTCCTGTAGATCCAGGTGTTCAAATATGCTCCACTCAGTGCGCTCAAAGCAATCTTGAAGCTGGGAGAGAGCTCCTTCAGGCCAGATTGTAATGTACTTTGTTGCAGGTTTGGATTTTTTCCTGAGGGGGGTGTATGCAGGTACCAGGAGCAGTGAGAGATGGTCTGACATGCCCAGGTGTGGGAGGGGTACTGCTCTGTAGGCTTTCTTCAGGTTGGAATAAACATGGTCTAATGTGTTCTTCCCTCTGGTGGAGCACTTCACATACTGTACAAAGTTAGGGAGCACAGTCTTAAGGCAAGCTTTGTTGAAGTCCCCTGCCACAATACAAACTCCCTCTGGATGGGCCTGCATTTGTTTGTTTATGGTGTTATACAGCTGAGAGAGTGCTGAGCTAACATTAGCATCTGGTGGTATATACACAGCAGTGATGATCACCGTTGTGAGCTCTCTGGGCATGTAAAAGGGTCTACACTGTACAGACATTACTTCCAGATCAGGGGAGCAGTGTGTGTGAATTATCCTACTGCTAGTACACCAGTCCATATGAATATGTATACAGAGTCCCCCTCCCCTGCTCTTACCGGAGCTTTTATTCCTGTCGAGGCGGTACATGGAGCGGCCGGTTAGCTGAACAGCTGAGTCCAGGATGAGCGGGTGAAGCCAGGTTTCCGTGATAATCATCACACTGCTGTCGCGAATGTTTCGGTTGTTAGCTATAAGTAACTGCAGTTCGTCCGTTTTGTGGACAATGGATCTTGCATTTGTGAGAAATATGCTTGGTAACGGGGGTTTGTAGGGCAGTTTCCTTAGCCGCGCTAGTAGACCACCCCTGCAGCCTCGCTTCTGCCTCCGTTCTCTGCGCCGCCTCTGGCGTCTCGTTGGCCCGACAACAATCCATGGCGTTCCCGGTGATCTCGCTATGCCCAGCGGAATGTTGTGTAGTCGCTGGTACTCCGTCGTAATGTCCACCCGACATGAAAATCCCACCTTCCTCAGCATGGCTGGGGTGTAAATGTGTTTTGACTCACTCACACACCCTCGTACACACAAAAGCATCCATGCCATTACGATAACTATACACCGAAACCGAGAGCTAAGAGCCGCTGCGTCCGTGCGCGCCGCCATCTTTCAAAATCTCGAGAATCTCGAAGTGCAGGAAGATCAACATCTGGAGAAGAGGGAGGCTTCTCCACAATTCACTGACGAGCCAGCGTTACACATAGAGAGGGAGGCTTTCACATCTGTCTGTCCGGATAAGGAGACACCGGAAATGACAACCGTAGTGACACAGGACACATCTGTACTCAATATGGAGACAAATGTCATTGTGTTCACAGATGACAGGCCGGATAAACTTGAGAAGGAGGTAGTCCAGGAGGAAAGCCTGGTTCAAGACTCGGCCGTCGAAATTATGACGGTCCCTAAAGTTAAGTCTTTTACGTCCACCCAGTCCATTACCAAGCTTAGCCACTCAGAAGTGCAGGAAGATCAACATCTGGAGAAGAGGGAGGCTTCTCCAAAAGTTACTGCCACTGAGATGGCAGCGGTACGCATGGAGAAGGATAATGTCACATCTGTCTGTCCGGATAAGGAGACACCGGAAATGACAACCGAAGTGACGAAGGACACATCCCTGGTCAATATGGACACAAACGTAATTGTATTCATAGATGACAAGCTGGATAAACTTGAGCAGGAGGTAGTCCAGGAGGAAAGCCTGGTTCGGGACCCAGCCGTCGAAATTATGACGGTCCAAGTTAAGTCTCTTTCATCCACCGAGTCCGTTACCAAGCTTAGCCACTCAGGAGTGCAGGAAGATCAACATCTGGAGAAGAGGGAGGCTTCTCCACAAGTTACTGCCACTGAGGAGCCAGCGGTACGCATGGAGAAGGATAATGTCACATCTGTCTGTCCGGATAAGGAGACACCGGAAATGACAATCAATATGGACACAAACGTCATTGTGTACATAGATGACAAGCTGGATAAACTTGAGCAGGAGGTAGTCCAGGAGGAAAGCCTGGTTAAGGACTCGGACGTCCAAATCATGACGGTCCCTAAAGTTGAGTCTCTTACATCCACCAAGTCTGTTACCAAGCTCAGCCACTCAGAAGTGCAGGAATATCAACATCTGGAGAAGAGGGAGGCTTCTCCAAAAGTTACTGCCACTGAGATTCCAGCCGTACGCATGGAGAAGGATAATGTCACATCTGTCTGTCCGGATAAGGAGACACCGGAAATGACAACCGAAGTGACAGAAGACACATCCCTAGTCAATATGGACACAAACGTCATTGTATTCATAGATAACAAGCTGGATAAACTTGAGCAGGACGTAGTGCAGGAGGAAAGCCTGGTTCAGGACCCAAGAAGTCCAAATTATGACGGCCCATGAAGTGAAGTCTCTTACCGAGTCCGTTACCAGGCTCAGCCACTCAGAAGTGCAGGAACATCTACATCTGGAGAAGAGGGAGGCTTCTCCACAATTCACTGCCACTGAGGAGCCAGAGATACCCATTGAGAAGGATAATTTCACAACTGTCTGTCTACATGAGGAGACACCAGAAATTAAAACTGATGTGACTGAGGATCTTGAGCAGGAGGAAAGCCTGGTTCAGGAACTGGCCGTACAAATTATGACGGTTCATAAAGTGAAGTCTGCTACATCCACCAAGTCTATTAGCAAGCTCAGCACCTCAGAAATGCAGCAACATCAACATCTGGAGAAGAGGGAGGCTTCTCCACAAGTTACTGTTGACAAGGACGTGGCCATCACGAGCAGCATAAGAACACATTTGTGGTCATTATCTACATGTCAAATGAGCTGCAGGCACTGGAGCAGGAGGAAATGGAACCAAAGGACACACAGAAATCCTTGGTTCAGCACTGTGATGCTAATAAGAAAAACGGAGTGAAGGCCTTCTTCTGCGGTTGCTGGAGGAGAATGACAGGCTGCTTTTCTGTTTCCACTCTGAACTAAATTCATTCATTCTCTCTTTGATATTACTGTAAATTGATTAAATAAATGCTCTTCATTTTAAACCACTTATCGTTATTTTGGTGTTTACTCTTTCTGTACATGGTACTTGGTGTCCTACTACTTTTTTAACAGCCATGTTTTTTTTTCAAATGTACTACTACCATGTTTTTTCATAGTATTATAAAAACTCCCTTTAACATGAGTTTGAACCAAGGACATGTATCAGAAGTCTGCTACAGAAAATTAAAAGTCACTTCTGTTTGGGGTTTCAAAGACCCCAGGTGCAAAACATGAAAATACAAATGGTTGTAGGCTTTTCTTCTTCTTCTCTGATGGGGCTTCAAACATTTCATCATCCCTGTAAAATTTGAAATATTAAAAAGCCATGTAAGAAAAAGCTGTACACCCTCGAAAGCTAAGATTATGATGGTAAAAATAAGAAAAATTCCACTTTAATGCTGCACCTACATTAAGCCCTTTGTAGTTTGGCTTATTTAAAGTGAACACACTTCTGTCTTGCTGTTCTGAGTTTGAACTTTAATGTTTGATTGGACTTATCGGAAGTCGCTTTGGATTAAAGCGTCAGCTAAATGAAATCAAATGTAATGTAATATATAGGCTAGGAGCTGTACTGCCGTGCAAAGGCAAAAGACCGTAACTTCAATTTTTTCAAAAATGAGTTTTTGTCATTTTTGGAACACTGGCCATCAGTTTTATCATGTGAACAAATATCTTGAGTCAATTCTGTTGTTTTCTTATCAAAATAAGATGCTGTTTTTGCCATAACTTCCAAAAGCAGAGGGAAAGCCAAGGCAGAAGACCGGAACATCAGTTGCGGTCCTTTGGCTTTGTTTTCGCGTCGCTATGGAACGTTCGAATTAAGTTACGGCTGAGTTACGGCGCTCTGCCTTTGTTTTACTTCTTTATATGTCCATGACCATGGTTTTACAAAGCACCAAAGTGAAGTTACTGTTTACAGCGCTGGAGTTACGGTGATTTGCCTGTGTATTGCATGTAATTGAAGCACTTCTGTGCTTCCACGTTAAAAGCATTTCACTGCCATCACATTAGCATTTCACTGGACAAACGTGAGTTGGCTTTTATTTTGAAGTCACAGGAGGGTAAACACTGAAGCGGGCAGCACCTTCAGAGCCCACTGAGCTCGGCATCGCTCCAGTAGCAACTAGCAAGACTGCTGTCTCCACACAGCTATCGGATAAATGCCATATTATAAAACACGCATTTAAAAATGCGGGCTCACTGTCAATAACAATGTGGGACAACGTCTCAAAAGTAATGGAAATGCGTGACTGTCCCGCACCCTAACCCCAACCCCCCCAGCCCCACAGAGTTAGGTGGGTCAATATCCCTGTAGGGTGCCTTTTGGTGTCCCATGCACAAACTAGTGAATTACTGTCTTAATTTAACTTAATAATAATATGAAAGAGGTTTGTTGTACTGGACAATGGTTTTCTATCCTTGACAAAACATTATTTGGCTCTTCAGATACATAGCCTATTTTAGATTTTTTTCAGGTTTGTAAAAGAGGATATGTGCTATTTTCCCTTGTCCCTGGCAGTGAACATTAATTTACAATTCAAGTAAAATGTGGTCTAATCATACAAATTATCTTTTTTTTTCATATAATAGTAATAATTATTAGTATTAAGTATTTATAATTTGAACACACATTTCTCATTTTAATTTATTTTAAAAAAAGAAGATGTTTGTTTGTGTCCCTTAAAAATAGTCCACCCTGTCATGTTGGAGAATCCGTCCAATTAAGAAAAGGTCATCCACTCCAGGAACACCACAACACCAGTGATTAATGCATTTCATTGATGGGGAATGTAAAAGGCTGAGTTTAGTGTTTAGATTACTTTCCTACATACACATTTTCTTTGTAAAAGTTTGCTTACAGGTTTGTCCGAAGCTTAACATGTCCACCCTGTCGGCATGAACCATAACTGTTGATAATTCAATAGTTTAAAACTGTGTATGTTTAACTATAGACATTTCTCTTCAACAACCATACCAGCCAGTTATACAATCTTAGTTAGTTGTTAGCTTACATGCAAATTTAAGATCAAAATGTCCACCCTGTCATCATCCTCAATTGTCCACCCTGACATGTCTTGCATTGGGTAAAGTGGCGACAGGGTGGACATATTAATCATTTTAAATGTGAATTATGTGTCGAACCTCTTATAAGACGAGAGTAATGCAAACATCAATCACAGAATATGTTTAATCAATCAGAAAATGGGATGATAGAAAAATGTATTTAATTTTTTTACTTTAAAGATGTGTTCACTTATGAAACAGACGTTTCTGACTATTTGGCTGCAACATACACTCAACAAAAATATAAACGCAACACTTTTGTTTTTGCTCCCATTTTTCATGAGATGGACTTAAATATCTAAAATTCATTCCAGATACACAATATTACCATTTCTCTCAAACATTGTTCACAAATCTGTCTAAATGTGTGATAGTGAGCACTTCTGCTTTGCTGAGATAATCCATCCCACCTCACAAGTGTGATGACTAGTCATGACTATCATGACTAGTGCACAGGTGTGCCTTAGACTGTCCACAATAAAAGGTCACTCTGAAATGTGCATTTTTGTGCTTTATTGGGGGTCTGGGGACTCAGAACCAGTCAGTATCTGGTGTGACCACCATTTGCCTCATGCAGTGCAACACATCTTCTTCGCATAGAGTTTATCAGATTGTCAATTGTGGCCTGTGGAATGTTGGTCCACTCCTCTTCAATGGCTGTGCGAAGTTGCTGGATATTAGTGGGAAGTGGTGTCATATACGCCGGTCAAGCACATCCCAAACATGCTCAATGGGTGACATGTCCGGTGAGTATGCTGGCCATGCAAGAACTGGGACATTTTCAGCTTCCAAGAATTGTGTACAGATCCTTGCAACATGGGGCCGTGCATTATCTTGCTGAAACGTGAGGTGATGTTCATGGATGTATGGCACAACAATGGGCCTCAGGATCTCATCACGGTATCTCTGTGCATTCAAAATGCCATCAATAAAATGCACCTGTGTTCTTCGTCCATAACAGATGCCTGCCCATACCATAACCCCACCACCACCATGGGCCACTCGATCCACAACATTGCCATCAGCAAAGCGCTCACCCACACACGCTGTCTGCCATCTGCCCTGAACAATGTAAACTGAGATTCATCCGTGAAGAGAACACCTCTCCGACGTGCCAGACGCCATCGAATGTGAGCATTTGCCCACTCAAGTCTGTTACGGCGACGAGCTGGAGTCAGGTCAAGACCCCGATGAGGACGACGAGCATGCAGTTGAGCTTCCCTGAGACGGTTTCTGACAGTTTGTGCAGAAATTGTTTGGTTATGCAAACCAATTGTTTCAGCAGCTGTCTCAGTGGCTGGTCTCAGACGATCTTGGAGGTGAACCTGCTGGATGTGGAGGTCCTGGGCTGGTGTGGTTACACGTGGTCTGCGGTTGTGAGGCCGGTTGGATGTACTGCCATATTCTCTGAAACGCCTTTGGAGACGGCTTATGGTGGAGAAATGAACATTCAATGCACGAGCAACAGATCTGGTTGACATTCCTGCTGTCAGCATGCCAATTGCACGCTCCCTCAATGCTTGTGGCATCTGTGGCATTTTGCTGTGAGACAAAACTGCACATTTCAGGGTGGCCTTTTATTGTGGACAGTCTAAGGCACACCTGTGCACTAATCATGATGTCAGATCAGCATCTTGATGTGGCACACCTGTGAGGTGGGATGGATTATCTCAGCAAAGCAGAAGTGCTCACTATCACACATTTAGACAGATTTGTGAACAATGTTTGAGAGAAATGGTAATATTGTGTATCTGGAATGAATTTTAGATATTTAAGTCCATCTCAAGAAAAATGGGAGCAAAAACAAAAGTGTTGCGTTTATATTTTTGTTGAGTGTAGTTCACAGAGTTAGTAAATTAGTAAATCTAATGTAGCAAATACATTTGACTTTTGTCCGGAACCGGACTAATTTAGACAATTTTAGCATTTCACAGGCCTGACATGTCAGCTCCAAAAATAATCTATAAAAGGATTGTAACCTTTTTTCTATCACTCTAATGACCTTGGAATTTTGCTCAGCATCACTGTTCTGCTTACTGAGGAGGGACACTTTAAAAATGTGCTTTAAAAAATGTAAATAAAGATTGGGCTATAGTTTGTATAGCGTCTATCTAAATGATCAAATAAAAGCAACCACAAGGGTGACAATTAGAAATGTACACACATTTTCTAAACTCTAACTAAAAGGGCCTTGTAGTGGAGCTGTCAATGCTAAACTGAAAGGCAGCAGATGATTTTAAGACAGTATGAAGTGAACTCTTTTACGGTGTACTGGTAGTGTCACAGTGCTGATGAACCGAGGGGTTGTTGAACAAATTCGATCCTGTGGCCAGTGAGCCCACTAACTGGTTTCCTTCAGGGTGAGTTTTTCTATCAACTCTCAAATAATGCTGGTGCTTTCCGCATAGCCTCGTCTCCACTGAGCGGTACAGTTTCGTATGCAAATATTTGTGTTTCCACCATCTAAAGTTGGGGAAGGGTACCAAAATCAGCATACCGTGCCGTACCTATTTTTGTCACCCTTTCGTTGAGGTACCAAAAGGGTGGGGCTACACACTGCATTCTGTTGATCGGTCGACAGGATCCTCATTTTCATGTTGGATAAATGGCCATGTGTAATCACCTCGGAATGAGTGAAGAGCCATATCTATGGTTACTGTCCCGTACCAAACTGTACCATACAAAACCTAACTTTAGTGCTCAGTGGAAACGAGGCATAACTGTGCTACTGTATTCTGCTGATATTGACTTGAATGATCCCGTGCCCCTCTAGAGTACATGGTATTTTCACTGGAATAACATGCCATGAGGATAGGACGTAACATGATGAAAAGACAACTCTGTCAGTCACTGTGTAGGTTGTCCGTTTGTAACGTTCAGCATTGTGCTCGTCACTTTAACATTTCACATTAAGAGTGGTCCTGTTGTCCCCTGACGGTCCAGTTTCCACTATGAGCATGAGTCTGTCTGTGTGTTTGTGTGTGTGTGTGTGTGTGTGTGTGTGTGTGTGTGTGTGTGTGTGTGTGTGTGTGTGTGTATTTTGAATTGAAAACCTTTATTTAATACAAACTCGAAAGGCATTGAGGTTCCCCTCATTTACAACGCCGACGAGCGCACAACAAACACAACAACAACAATAACAACAGAGTGACAGAATAAAACAGAGAAACACAAAATCCTAGCAAGATAAAAAAGATCAAAAGAGATAAAGAATTACAATAAAAGAGCTTAAAAAATTAATTCAGTTAAAACAAATGCAGTGGTGATGGTGAAAATCAGAAATCATAGATTTAAAAGAAGAAAAAGTGGGGAGAATGGTCATATTGAAGTTGCTCTGAAGGGCATTCCAAGAGGTGGGGGCACTATAGCTAAAAGCAGTTGTTCCCAGCTTAGAATAAGCTCTAGGAACCTTTAAAAGCAGCAGCTCACTGGATCGGGTATTAAAAGACTGAGAGTTCCAGTCGAGCATAGCTGATAAATAGGGTGGCTGTTTACCAATTAAGGATTTAAAAATAAATAAAAAACAATGTAACTCACGTCTCAATGACAGGGATGTCCAGCCGACTTTTTCATACAGGGAACAGTGATGAGTTTTAAAGGAATCACCTGTAATAAATCTAAGGGCTGAATGGTACACCGAGTCAAGGGGTTTTAGGGCAGTAGCAGAGGCATGTCTATAAACTATATCTCCATAATCCAACACTGATAAAAACACTGCTTCGATTACCCTTTTCCTACAAATTTTTGGGAAACTTGATCTGTTCCGATATAAAAAAACAATTTTTTGACGAGATTTGAGAACAAGTTTGTCAATATGGGGTTTAAAAGTGAGCTTCTCATCTAGCCAGATACCAAGGTACTTATATTCAGAGACTTTTTCGATCAAAGAACCGTTTACAGCATAGATGCATGCACTGTTGTCCAATTCTCTAGCCCTAGAGAACAACATGAATTTAGTTTTAGTCTGGTTAAGGACAAGTTTAAGTGAAATAAGAGCATTCTGAAGAGCATTAAAGGACAGTTGCAGATTCTCAATAGCTGACTTTGCAGAGTCAGCAACACAGTACAAAATGGTGTCATCAGCATATAAATGGATTTGACAACCACTGACAAGAGACACAATATCATTGATGTAGATGGTGAATAGCACCGGACCTAAAATTGAACCTTGTGGAACACCTTTGGTTATGGGTAAGAAACCAGATTGGATATTACCTAGCTTCACACATTGAGATCGGTCAGAAAGGTAATTACTGAACCAGCTACACGCATTTTCACTAAGACCGATGTTAGCCAATTTATCTAATAGTAAAGTGTAGTGGCAACCTGTTTGCCACGCTTGCAGGACGTAGGGTTCTTGACTCGTGCTCAAAAAATAGAATCCAAGGCCGATGTAACATATAAAAATAGTGAGTTTATTTTCCAAAAAATAGTCGACAGTGAACAAACTTTGTGTAAGGCTACGGTCAGAAAGTGTAGCTCCCGTCCTGCTCCGAATAACACAATCACCATGCAGGAAGCCCACAGGTGACTAATTAACCCCGGTAGTACGACACTAAACTACGCTTTACGACAGTGAATAAAACTGAATATACAACAAAATATAAGCTATGATAATCATTATTAATTAAAGCAAAATATATTATTAACCCATGCCTATCCTCTCCATGGCTCTAACATTCCGGCCCCTAATTGTTCTTGTGGGCCACAAAACAATAATCTTTTACATATTCTAAGAGCCATATAACAGAATACAAAAAAACACAAAAACTGAAGTTATGCCCATATATAGGCTGGTCTTATGGTTCTTCCTCTCTGTGTCCAGCTGACTCTGGCTCTCTTTCAGGGCCTTGTTAGCCTTTCCTAGGCTCTCCTGCTTGGAGGCTAGCTCCTTCCTTTGAGCCTCCTTTTCCTGTTTGGACTTCTGTAGATCTACTACCAAACTCTGAGCTTTCCTGTCCAACTCTGCGTGCTTAGTCTTTCCCTCCTGGAATACCTTATCCATGTTGACCTTCAGAGCAGCTTTCTCCTGCTCACTGCGCTCCAGCTGCAGCTGAATGCCACTCAGAGCAGCTGCTTTTGTCTTTAATTCCTTTTGTAGTGTTCTAGCCCCTGCTTTCTCCGCTTCCAGCTTTGCCACTGAGATCCTGTTTACTGTTACCTGTGGCCATTCAGCGTCGTCTTTGCTGCTATTCCCTCCTTTCAGCAAAGGCCCATTGATTGTCCAGCCTAAAACAGTTTTTACGGCATAAGGGCACACTCTCACTGTGAATAACCTTCCAAGGCTCAAGCGCTTTCGGTACGTTTGTTCCTATTAACAAACCAATAGCCTTGTCAATCTGCTTGAGCTGAACCTCCCTCAAATGAGGCCACTTGTGAACATCGATCTGTTGTGGAATGTTCTCCTTTTTTACAGGAATCTCTGCTTGTGAGAAGACTTGTGGTAGCTTCAAAAATTTGTTGTCATCCAGACCGCTGACCTCAAGCCCCATGACAATATGTGTACTGACTGTCTCCTCTTGTCCCATTGTGCGGAGCAAAATGTTGGCCTTTTTCCCTGTTACCTTAAGGTCCCTCATTAACTCCTCTGAGCAGAAAGTTCCAGTACTGCCTGGGTCTAAGAATGCATATGACTCAACTGTTTTGTTGCTCCTCAAACATCTGACTTTCACTGGCACGATTGACAGTGAACAGGCTGATTCCCCGGCCCCAGTGCAGCCACACGTTTCACTAACTGCTGTGGAGGAGGAATTGGCGACTGATGACTGCATTCCTGCTTTCGCCAGCAGAGGGAGCTGCTGACTCACCTTTGTTGAAGTGCAGGAGGGTGGGGTGTTTTTGAGAACATGTTTGACAGGTGAGTCTTTGTTGACAGCCTCTGCTAAAGTGACCCTGTGAAAGGCATCCAAAACACACACCTTTGGATTTAAGGAAATCCATCTTCTCCTTGTGAGGCTTCTGTTTGATGAGCTTGCAAAAACCCAGGTTATGTCCACCTGTGTGACAAAAAAGACATTGTTCTCCTGTTTTGCAAGCAGTATTTTCCATATCCTTATTTCTTTGCTCGCTTGGAACAGGGGTTACATCCGTTGCAAAAGTGTATTTCCTTTCCTTGAATCTTGGAGGACCTTTTTCTCCTGCTTTTAGCTAGTTTCCGTGGCTTGATAACATGGGCTCTTGTAAATTGCCAAATAAAGGGTAAGAAGTGATTCTTGCCTGCTTGTCCACAAAGCTGACTAAGTCAGTGAACCTGGCTCTCAAACTTGTCCTTTCCTGCATGTCAAAAGCAACTCCCCTCCACCTTTCTCTTAACTTGAAGGGAAGCTTGGAAATGACAATCCTCATATTAGTAGGGCTATCCATTTCTTCAATGTACTCCATGCTGTTAACTGTATTGCAGCAACCGGTGAGGAACACGGCAAACTCGGTGAGGGCTTCTCCATCATCTGACCTAATTGAAGGCCATTTCAGTGCTTTTTCGATGTAGGCAGAGGCGATGGTATACTCATTACCAAAGTGTTTGTTCAAAAGCTTCTTTGCTTCTACATAGCCTCTGTCAGGATGCATATGTGAACAGCTGCGTGCTAGGATCTTTGGTCTGCCACGGGTGAACTGCTGAAGGAAATGCAGCCTATCCCTGTTGCTGTCTGTCCTGTCCTCGATCCCATGCTCAAACGCTTTCATGAAAAAGCCAAACTCCAAGGGATCTCCATCGAAAACTGGGATCTCCATCCGTGGGAGAGTGGACACTTTTTGTTGCTTCACCAAAAGCTCTGTAATCTTATTTTGTTGCTGCATGACGCTCAGCAAATCTTGAATATTGCCTGACCTGCTCTGTTCTGTGTTGGGCTGGTAGCTGAAATTAGCAGTTGGTTGATGGAGCCTGCTACTTTGTTGTGCGCCAATTGGAGGCCTTGTTCCCTGTGCCACATAGGTGGAAGCTCCATAGTCTGACTGCACGGCTCTGAAGCCGCCCTCACTACCCTGCCTTGGAGCATTAAAGTAGGCAGCCATACCGTCTTTAGGTTCAGCAGAAGTGTTGCAAGGTGGCCCATCTACAGCAAGCACCTCCAGCTTTGCATTTGCTTCAGCGATGGCTGTTTTCAACTCAAATTCCTGTTTTCTTGCTTTAAGCAGAGCCTCTTCTCTCTCAAATTGCTGCAACTGCTTTAGTGCATCTGCACGTGCTAACAGTGCTGCCAGTTCAGCTTCTACTTTAAGCCTGGTAGAAGATGCTGTAGAAGACACAACCGAAACAGATTGACTTGCTTGCGTCCTCTTGCTTGATGTCACTGAGACGCTGTCTTCAGGCTGGATTTCAGCATCAACTTTCTTGGCGTCATCATCTTGATGTTCAACTCTCTCCAGCCAACTTTCAACTTTCTCCACAAAATTCTTTAAGTCAATGGCTTTTGGCTGATACCAATGTGTCTGATCATGAAGAACCTCTTCCACATTCAAATAGTTTTTAACTGCCTCATTTGCGTCACAGAACTCCTTGTACATGTCTGTGAAAGCAGCTTCTATTATCACATTCACTTTTTTAGAGTTGCCATCATCCTCCATTAAAGCATCAAGTTCCTTCCTCTTTTTAGTAAGATTGGTCAACTTAGCTTTCCTTGTTCCTTTAAGCCGTTCGAGCTTCTCCTCATATGCTTTGGCTGTTGGCTTCGATACCCTCTTAGCTTCAGTCGGCTCCATATTAACTGCTTTGCCAAACACTCTTCAATGCAATTAATCCTTGTGATTTAAGTTGCTACAATAGCTCCACAATCACTTAGCTGACATGTCCAGAGTAGGGATGTCCATGGTTAACTGGTTAACCATTAACCGTTAAGAATATCTTTAACCGGTTAATACTAAAGGTTAAACGGTTAAAAAAAAAAAAAATCTTAATTTCTCTGAAATCCGGACTCTTATTTTGATATCGCTAAACCGGATGTAAGAATGCCAACTGTCGGTAAAGAATGAAACGAGTAGTGTAGGCTACTCTCAACTTTATAATAGGTCCATGGTACGCTCCCAGTCACAACTTATGGTCACAACACTCCCGTGTCATATGTTTGTATAATTTAATTAACAGCGTGGGCTCCCGCTAGCTTAAAATAGCGCTAGCATTAGCCTTCTTGAGGTGGATGCTGTCCTACATCTATCACCGTCTCAGTGAGTGTGTGAGGGAGTGACAGACAGCCAGGCAGTGAGTGCACGCCCCCTGCACAGACACAGGTCTGCCATGATTGTGTGCCAGGATTTCTTTATATGTCCATGGGATCAATAGCGAAAATCCGTCATATACAAAAGCGTTAAGTATCGTTATGCAGTACTGATAACATCGGAGCTTATCAATATTACGGTCTTTCAAAATGTTGCCCCGTGCTCAGCACTACTTAGCACCGCGTGTGTGGGGTTGTGTGTGTGTGTGTGTGTGTGTGTGTGTGTGTGTGTGTGTGTGTGTGTGTGTGTAAATGTCCCTTTTCAGTCAGTTATTGCACTTTCTGCTCCTACATTCGCATACTAGACCTCTTCTCACAACAGACAAAGGTGCCGTGTGAATGTGAAAATGTAGCCATTTAAATTGGCTACTGGTCCCTGAATTGTTTTTAAATTAATATGCTGGTCCTTGGAACAAAAAAAGGTCGGGAACCCTGCTATAATGCTTCATGTATTTCACTACAAATAGGCTACATTAAATCTTAACGGTTAACCGGTTAATAACCGTTAATTCTGGTGGTTAACCGGTTAAAGAAAAAATTCTAAATGGCCATCCCTAGTCCAGAGAGTAGTTTCCTTTTTCTAGCAAGCACATGCGCTCCGTTAAATACAAGTGACGCTTACGTTCCATATGTTTGGCCGTCCAAAAGTCCGTGGGGAGTCCGTTACGTTGCCAATCCCGTAATGTATCCCAGCCTCGCGCACCAAATCCTCCTCGTGCGTCGCGGTTAATCCTTTTTCTTGTGGAGCGAATTTCTGACTTGTGTAGTGGCAACCTGTTTGCCACGCTTGCAGGACGTAGGGTTCTTGACTCGTGCTCAAAAAATAGAATCCAAGGCCGATGTAACATATAAAAATAGTGAGTTTATTTTCCAAAAAATAGTCGACAGTGAACAAACTTTGTGTAAGGCTACGGTCAGAAAGTGTAGCTCCCGTCCTGCTCCGAATAACACAATCACCATGCAGGAAGCCCACAGGTGACTAATTAACCCCAGTAGTACGACACTAAACTACGCTTTACGACAGTGAATAAAACTGAATATACAACAAAATATAAGCTATGATAATCATTATTAATTAAAGCAAAATATATTATTAACCCATGCCTATCCTCTCCATGGCTCTAACATAAAGAATGGTCTACTGTATCAAAGGCTTTACTGAGATCAATAAAGAGGGCAGCACAGTGTTTACTATTATCTAAGGCAGAGACAATATTGTTAGTAACCAGAGTGATGGCAGAGATAGTGCTATGGTTAGTTCTAAAACCAGATTGGTGAACAGATAAAATAGTGTGACTTGAGAGAAATGTTTTCAATTGGTTATTAATAAGGGATTCCAGCGTTTTTGACAGACATGACAGTCTGGATATTGGCCTATAGTTATTAGGGTCAGTTTTTTCTCCCGCTTTATACAAAGGAAGGACACAAGCTGATTTCCAGATCCTTGGAATGACGCAGGAAGATATAGAAAGATTAAAAATGTGGGTAATACACTCTGCAATTACAGGGGCTGAAAGCTGGAGAAAGAATGGGTCTAGGTTGTCTTCTCCAGTGGATTTCTTGGGGTCAATGCTTAAGAGAGCATCAAGAACCATACTGGAGGACACAGGAATAAAAGAAAACTGAGGAACAGCATTGGTGGTAGGCATATGAACCTGTTCAAGGGGTAACTGGTTGTCTGCTAGAGAAGATCTAGAGTTGTCCTCTTTGAAGATATGGCCACTGGCCAGCAACATTAAAATGTCTATTAAAACCAGCGCAGATCTCGGTTTGATCAGTAATAAAACTATCATCAAATTTAACCTGAATTGGAATAGAAGCAGATGTAGCAGAGCTATTTTTGTTGGTTTTAACCACCTTCCAGAATTTTGCTGGGTTAGAATAGGTGTCTGTGATCAATTTTAAATAATAGTCAGATACATTCTTCCTCACTAAGGATGTGCATTTATTTCTTAAGGCTCTGAATGCAGTCCAGTGTGAGGCGTCATTAGTACGTCTAGCAAGAGACCAAGCTTTGTTTCTAGTTCGGAGAAGAGAAGTAAGTTCTGGACTAACCCAAGGACTGGATCTATCCTTAACTCTATACTTCTTAAAGGGGGCATGTGTATTTAAAATAGATAGAAAGGTGGAAATGAAAAAGTCTAAAGCTAGTTCGACATCAGGAATAGCCAGGGTGTTGTGAATATCACTATTATAAAGGTCATGAAGAAAGGCTTGTTTATTAAAAATGTTTAGGTTTCTCTTAATTAAAACCCTGGCTGAGGATTTTTTTTATATGTGTATCACGGACACATACAATAGGACAGTGGTCACTTATACCTAATTCAAGTACTCCAGATAAAGATATTTTATCACTCTTATTAGAGAAGATTAGGTCTATAAGTGTTGATCTTGAGGGTTCTTTCAGGTTTGGCCTGGTTGGATTTGTGATTAACTGTGACAAATTTAGGTTAGAAGATATTTCTTTTAAGTGATCAGAGGCATTTGTCAACCAATCCAGATTAAAATCACCCATAACTAAAACTTCAGAATTAGAATAGTGGGAAAGTAGGTCAGCCAAACGATCAATAGACCCAGCGTCAGCTGATGGAGGTCTATATACTCCAACAACAATGATAGAATTACTAAAACCACAATCAATTTTGAGAGCCAGAAATTCAAAACATTTGGGTATGGAGATTGAAAGTAAAACAGAAACAGAAAGACAGGACTTAACATAGATGGCCACACCACCACCTCTTTGAGGCCTGTCCGATCTAAAAATGTTGAAGTTAGGCAAGGCCACATCACTGTCATTTTGATGTTTTTTTAACCATGACTCAGTAATGATCAAAATATCGGGATCAGTTTGCAGGGCTAATATTTTCAAGTGATCCAATTTCTCAGATTGGAGTATACTCCTAATATTCCAATGAATCAGCTTCAGTCCTTTTCTGCACCGAAAAGAAGAGTAGTTGACACAAGATGTTGATTCTATGGACATAGGGTCAAGCAGTACAGCATTATGCCTATCAGTAACTCTAATAGGAATATGAAAGCGAATAGGGGCAGAAATTAACATAGGGAAATGGGTCAGGGGATGAGCTATGGGTATTATAGCCACAGAAGAACAAGGTGGAGTAAGGGGGCCGAATGCAGGGACAGCGCCCATACTAGAGATGACAGCAGGACCCGCACTGTCTAAGACAGTGTTGTGACAGGAAGACAACATGAGCAGGGCAGGGTCATTCTGGGGAAAACATCATTTCAGGCTAAACGCAATGAAGTTAATGAAATTCTTTGTTAATCTTTCGGACCCCTTCCTGTTCAAATGCAGACCATCAGCTTTAAAGAGGTCACGCTCAGTCCAAAAATAGTCGAAATTGCTAATAAAACCATGGCCTGTTGCAGTGGTGAAGTTTTGCATCCATGTGCATGATGTACCGTCTCTCCCAGCTGCAAGTGTGTATGATGCATGTACAAGAGTGTGTGTTCAGAGCCATTGCTAAAGCCACTGCAGTGTCCAGTGGCAGCCATGTTGGATCCCCTGTGCTGGTGACTCCAAGCCATCTGATTGGCTGATGTTTAGTGTACCGCCATGATGATGTTGTGCTGGTTTGGTAACACTTGCACCCACCCACTCTTTAGTTATAGCAAAGGGCTGCCACCAAACCACTAATGGCTGTGTGTGTGTATCTCAGTGCTTCTCAGGGTCCCAGCTGGGTAGTTTCTCTAGTAAAGCCTTATGGTCTACACCCACACTGGCCACCAGGCCTCCTTTGTTCAGCGGTTCTCCACTGTAGTCGATGCTCTCTCCCTTCAGGGTTGTCATGTGGCCTCCTACAATCACAGGGATTTATGTCAAAAATACTTTCAGAGACACATGTATTAATTTAAAAAGAAATACCATTGTCTCTTCTACTATCATTGATATCCTACTTCACACAAGCATTCAGCAGAATGCTGCAGCATCATTTACATCTGATTGTAACATTTCACCATAGATGATTGTGTAGCTGAAATGTGTCACTATGTGCGGTGTCAACAGGAAGAAATGTGAACATAATTGCATAATACGTTACCCATTGCATTTAGTATAGCTGCACCAGCGCAGATGTCCCATTTCTTAATAAAGGTGATGTGAACATAAACATCAGCCTGGTCCATAGAATCACTTTCACTTGGAGGCATGTCCAACAGAGCCAGGACCTTGTATCCTGAGAGAGAGAAAGAGAAAGGCCACTGTCAATATGATAAACATGATAAACAATGTGCTAAACATACCAACTATATTTGCGTCAACCTCCTGATTGGTCAGTATGTTTGTCTGTACTACTCACTGATGTGTGTGGTCATTTTACCAATGTCTGAAAACCACATTCAAATTAAATCATCATAGTAAAATAACTGATGATGTTAACTTAGACCAAATCTTAAGCAGCCATGTCTGCCTTGCAGGTCTGACCATTTTCGGAATATGACTAGAAAGTCTCCAGTTCAATCTTCAGACTGGTAGGATTAATCTTGGCAGGGACAGTGCTCTTAAACCCAAACTGCTCTTTCTGGCCAGCAGGTCAGACATTTTTTTTTTTTTTAACCTTTATTTATACAGGTAAATCCCATTGAGACTGAAGACTCTTTTACAAGGGAGACCTGTTTTCCTTTTCCCACGTTACCATTCACACACACATTCATACACCGATAGCAGGCTAACTATCGACATTCACACGAGGCAAGGTGGGTGAAGTGTCTTGCCCAAGGACACAACAACCATGACACAGGTGGCAGGGCGGGGATCGAACCTCCAACCCTTTGATCATCAGCCGACCCACTCTACCAACTGAGCCACAGTCGCCCCAGACATCAATTATCTCTGTGTTTTTTAGGTGTCCCTGTAAGTCATGCCAGTGAACCACAATGTATAATACCAACTACATGGTACTAGTGCATCTAAATGGAACCAGCCTTCTTTAATGTACAGCATAAAATATTCAATGTGAGAAAAGCACTGCAATACTGTGGGCTCCTTTCATCCTTTTATACTAATCAAGCTTCACTGATGCATAACATGCAATGCATGGCATAAAGTACTGTACATCATTCTGGTCAAACCGTCGGTACAACTTGTGTGAGCTGCAACATTTAGCTAGCTAGGGTTTAGATTGCTAAAACAGGAAAAAAATAAAGATTCCAGATACCAAATAATAATTTTCCCATGGTGGAACTATATAAGTTCCACAGCTCCGGAAATATTTACATTCCCTGAGAGAAAAACGTTGTCTGAAATGTGAAAATCTATAAATTCGACCTTATAACGGTTGACAGTTTGTTTAAACCTCATCAGCACACATACTACATGTCATATTAAGATGTAATAGAACGCTCTACTCACCGGAACCACCTGCTTCTATGACTGTTGTGTTGTTTCCAAACGCGTCATGAATGTAACTTTTGATTTTCCCAGAGTAGGAGTGTGACGCCACCACCTTCGGAGGAGTGATGCTGTAGGCCGAGCGGGTAGCCATGTTGGAGCCCTGACCCACATACGCCCAGGCTGGGGGGGGGGGGGAGAGAGAGAGAGAGACGTTCAATACAGAATACTTTGTCAACAAACATCTCAACTTTTAAAAGCACTAGAAGGCAATAACTGCTACAAATTCTTCCACTAAATGACAGTGAGGCAGGACTTGGGATCCTTTATGCCAAAATGAAAAGAAACAAGGAGAAACAGATCTTCAAATGTCTGTTTGAGTTTGTTTTTTGAAAATGAACCAACAATCATGAACCAACTTTGGTGAGTTTCACAGAAAGAGAAAAATGACATTTAGGGCTGAATGATATCAGAAAAACTTGTGATGTGCGAGAACATTGTTGAATATTGCGTTGACGATGTTTCTAGATTGTGCAGATATATATGTATATCTATTATATTGTTCAACACACTTACCAGTGAAGCCGGTGAACGGTTGATGAATGACTCCAATGACTGGTTTGCCCTCTAAAGCCACGCATACCATGGTGGTCACATAGTTCACCAGATTCTCTATGGGGAGGGGAAGATTAGCACATGAAGAGGGCATATAGTTGTTAAGACAGATTGATACAGATAGCAGCAGGGTGATAAGGCAGTAGTAACACTAGCCTACATGACTTGGAGAATGAAGAATGATGCATACAGGAGAGATGCAGAGATAAGTGCCAGCGTGTCTGTAACATGCGGACATCCTTATCTGTCCGCATTTGTGTTTTATAAACCTCTATCTTTTTAATCCTAATAAATAATAAATTCCGGGTGTGAAAGAACACCATCTAATTCCTGGAGTGACTAGGGGATTAAACTGGTACACATGAGTTAGGAAAAAATCACCCACACCCTTTGGACAACTACCAATAAGGTTTTAAAACTAATATTTCAGCTAGATAAAACAAGAACATGATATGGAAAGTCTACTCCATGGACTATCTGTGCTGTAATAACTTTGAACTAAGCAGTTATTTAATAAATTTGGAAAAATCAACATAGAAAAGTTTTGAGGGTTTGGAAAAATCTCTCCCAGCAAATATCATGGCCGACATCTAGTCAGGGGTTGGTAGACAGCCCCGGCTGACTGTATCATTAGTTTATATTTGAACCTAAAAGGATGGCTGGGAGGGACGGAAAGAGATGCTTAAACATATTTAACTGGTTGAATGTGGACATTGTCAGAGGAAAGAGATCAACTACATGATTGTCAAAAGGGTGTGGCTGAAAATGCACATTGAGGGCCCACTCACACTAGTGCCGTTGGCCTGTTCCGTGCTGCAGGAAGATTCAGCACGATTCCCCCCTCCCCACTCCCCCCCGCAGGCCCGTGCTCACACTGCTCGTGGCCTGGGCACATTTGCACCTTGCCTACGTCACCGTGCGCGTTTAGGATTTGGAGTGTATAGTCTACTTGTAGGCTATACGACTGTTTGTGAATATTTTCATCCGGCCAAATTTGAATCATATATTCCACTTCCACATTAGAGCAACGAGAATCCTTAAGCTATTGTTTTTTTTAAATGTAGCCTTGACGTAATAGGTCGCGGTGGACAGTCTCATATTTGTGCAGCACGCTGTTTATTATTAATATAACGGCCCGTCATCAGACCATACGTACCGGATGGTTTTATACACATCGATCGCTCTATCAAGTAATCCAAGTCAGAACTTTTTGTATGGGCAGAGATCGTTATTTTAAGTGTCTTTATAAAGTAGCTACTGTTTCCTTATCACCGGGCCGCGGAGTCCCGCTGTGTGTTGTTTTGGGTTCGTCTCAACCGCCATGCATAAAGGCAGTATTATGACAGCTGCGAGAGGAAAAAGAAAAAAATCATCTGACGAACGTGAGTAAACACGAAAACCTTTTTTCTTTGCTTTCTGCGCTCACCTATTTAGCTATCTCCCTCTTTTATTAGCCCTCACCTAGGCCTACACACACGTTAATTCTCACACATTTTATGTAGGCTAGCTACAAGTCCAAGTGGTGGGCAATTCTGGTGCCGACTAGTAAGGCAGCGGACGTTAACGGACTATGCATCCTTACTAAATTCACGTCAGGAACGTCGCCTGTGCGCTTGCTTGTGCGCGTGTCATCTCATTAGCATCTGTACTTTGGCCACGGCACACCTCTCCCAGGTGTGCCGTGGCCAAGGGGCTGTTCCGTGCTGGAATACGGTTGGCGTGGTCACACTAGGCCAAACGTTCTAGACTTTAGTATGCTAATGAGCTTTGGCACGGGGCCGCGGCCCTAGTGTGAGTGGGCCCTGAGTCAGCTCACCATAGACAATGTTAGCACAAAGATTCAAAACAAGACAAACAAGTCTGGCCACTCAGGGCTCAAGACTAACTCATTTTACTAGGAGCACTGGTGCCCCTAACTTGAAATTCTTAGGGGCACAAGCAGAAAATTTAGGGGCACACTTTAAATCGACCTGCAACGCAACTATTTACATTTACCCCCATTTTAACTATATAAGGCCTAATGATAAATGCTTCTGTAATGAATAAACTACTACTTTCAGAAAATTACAAATTATTATTTTATTTTAAGGTCACAAATAAATAATAAAAATTAAATAAATAACATTTTACATTCAGAAAGCTTTTAGAAAAGGACAAATGAAATGTAAACAAAAGGGATGTGTGACCTCCCTGTCATTAGTACAAAAAATACATAATCTGCTTTAACATCAGGTAAGTTTGTACTACTAGCCAATAACTTACAAAAACTTACAGATAACAATAAACAGAGGAAGTCCCTGGAGTTGAATGGTCAACATCAGCTCAGAATTATGTTTAATGTTGGCGCTTTTGCCAACATATACAAAACCATATGCTCTGGTATATTACCATAAAAGTTGGGTCAACGTGGAGTGAAAACATTATATTGAGTGGAACAAATAACCAATTTACTTTCACGTGCTTTTTGAAAAGGACAAATTAAATGTAAACAAAAGGGATGTTTGACGTTCCTGTCATCACAACACAACAACAAATAAATACACTCTTTAACATGAGCTGAATTCAGACCTGTCATTACTTAACATATTGCAACTGAACAAGGAAACTGCACTCCTTGCCAATATTATGCCCCTTTAGACCACATCCCCCTGTGAGCCACAAGGTGACTCTGACGGCCAGCCCTTGTAGTTGGGCCTCCTAGATCTTTTACCCTGACTGAACCACATCTGTACAGCCTCCTTGGCATCAAACTCCTCCAAGCTAGGCCCCTCCATACTTATTCTGATCAGGTCCTCCACTGTGTGTACATGCAGGGAACCCCTGACATCAGATTTAATCCTCTTCTGTGTTGAAAAACCCCTTTCACACACAGCAGAGGAGACAGGAAGGACCAGCATAATGTGCACAAGATGTAGGATGTTCTACAAAGAATAAAAAATAAGTTTTAGCTGTGAGCCATTTAATGAGGTAGTCACACATTTACAAATACACATGAATGCAGACTTGATTCGTACCTCGTAGTCAGAGCAAAATGGCAACTTGGTTAGCATCATCTCCCATAGGGAATGGTAGGATTTATCCATGTAGTTTCTGAAGATAAACATCTTCATGGACTGATACTCGTCTCTAGCCAGATTTGTGTCACAGCCATTTCTGAAAGGAGTGAGGGAAAATATGAACAAAACATTTGAAGTTCATTTGAATCAAGTTACTGTAGGTTTGTAAAATTGTGAACTTAGTGATACTGTCTTTATATGTAATGCCATGACCAAGTCAATGACAATTAATTATTTTGAGTCAATGACCTTAACACAGTGGAGAAATGATCCAGCAGGAAATCCAGCTCTTCTGTGCCATAGTCTATCAGCTGGTCTCTCTGCTCTGGCCATGAATCATGATTGAAGATCTTGAATGACTTCACTGCCTTGGCTGTTGCAGATGTAGATGCTTCATCTTCTACAAGGGAAGAAAATATATAAAAAGAAAATGTATGAAGATTGCTTCTTTTTATATTTACAGTATATACATTTGTAATCATTTGGTGTTCCTTTTGCTTACCAAATAGACTGTTGAATCTTTGTTTTAAGTGCAGCACAGTACACTCAACAGTTGTCTTGATGGCCTGCTGAAGTTTTGGTGTGCTCGCCAGTCCATCCTCTGCTAGTCCAGCAGCTTCTCCTTTGATGGTGACCCCCTGAGTTTAAACATTTGGGGATGGCTTGAGACAAGGATATAAAATAAAAATTCAACTCAGAAGCTGAAATAATTTAAAATAATTGCTTACTTGATATTTGTAGACAGGGTTACTCTCGCCATCATCATTCTCCTGCTTTTGCTTTTGGGCCTGAAAATCTGCCTTTAGCTCTGCCAGCTTACCACCTGGCTTGTGTCTGACTGCCATGGCCTCAACAGTCACAAGAAGATTTTCAATTCCATTGACAGCCTGTAAAACATTTTTCTTAAAAATGTGAACAATATTTAGGGGGAAAAAACTAAACATGATCAGATTATATTTAATCATACTATCATAATTAAGTTTATATAAATATCATGCCACTTCAGCCTTACCTGAGGCAAGATCACATCATTCCTTTGAAGGAGAAGGCTGAACTTGCTGATGGCTTCAAACAAGTCGGCCAGGAAGGTACAGAAACCTACAAAGGTTCCATCTTCCATCGTCTTCTTGACCTGGAGGACATGACCAGTATATAATTCAGGAATGTTTATGGATTTATGGATGGAAAATATGAAATTATTTTAAAATGACATACAAACCTTCCTTGCTCTCCCACAAATCTCTGCATTTTTGGATGATGCAGTCAAATGCTCCATATGAAAGGAGACTGCTGTGAATTGTCCTGGGTTTTGCAGGTTTCTGTCCTTTCCGCCTGGTCTCAGCAGAGTAAGTAGGGCCCTGGTTACATGTGGGAGCCAGCGTGTCCCACTGACACCACCTGGGACGTTAACATGCACACCCAAGTCCTCTCCAAGGGCCCTCAGCTCTCTCATCGACTTGGAGCTGTAGTGGTATGTTTTCCACACCATATTGAGGAGAGAATATACCTGCTCAACCATCGGAACTTTCCTCTGCACGGAAAGCATCGCCAACTCCAGTCTATAATTAAAATGAATTAATGGTGAATACATTGCATTGTTATTACTATACTAACTTTAGTGTAATTGTCCACTTAACCTACCTATGTGGCAAACAATGGAAGGGGATAATAAAAGGCCCTGCCTCAGCTTGGAGGAGGGAAATTACGCCTCCCTTATGTCCAAGATTTACAGCAGCACCATCAGCTCCCATGGCAACTGTTTTCTTTAACCATCCTGTCTCTGACCCTAGATGTTCAAAGGCCTCTTTGGTGGCATCATAGATTCCTATAATTTTGTAATTCGTTTTTTTTCCCTGAAGAGTGATGTCTTATTCTTAGAAAGTATTGACTAAAAACTGTGGTCAAATTCATTGTCTGATCAACTTCTTCAAAGTAAACATACCTTGAGCATGTGCGTGATGGACTTCCCTGTGGCCAATCAAAATATTCTTCGGTTTCCCCTGATCCAGGATCCTGGCATATATTATCTCGCACTCTTTGGTTGCGACATCAGTGTCACCGTCGAGCATGAATGACAGGTAGCTGGCATCTTTTATCGCCTGATGAGTCTTTTTTTTTAGGTTATCAGCTATAAGGCCAATGAATTGGGCACATGCCACATCATTACTATATGTAGGGTTAACCTTTACGCCGTTTTTCTTCAATAGTTCGATCTGCCCCTTGAACTTGGTGAATGGAAGTTCTTCCTTGGCAATAAAATATGCCGTATTAAATTTAGCCACCATTTCTGCCTCATCTGCAGACTGAGCTGCTGCTTCATGCCGGCGAAAGGCTGTCTGTAGTGGTGATGCGCTTTCGCTGTTGCAACGGTCCCGACATATCTTATGTTTCAAACTGGTGCTGTGTTTAATCAGCGTATCGTGTTTAAACTGGCAGGTGCCTGTTGCTTCGGCAAACTTAGTGTTGCCGGCATGTTTTGCCCCACATCGACAGCAAAATATGCAGTTCATTGTGTTGTTTATTTTGTCATACCGAAGCCAGGTGAATTCCTTCAGCCATTCCTCTCGAAAGCGGGAATTTTTCGCTTTTTTCGCCACCACTCCATCCACATCATTCAACTCTGCTGCGCCATCATTTACCTCTGCTTCGCCGTCATTTACCTCTGCAGGTTGCTGCGTAAGAGGGTCTGGCCCTGCTACTGGAGCAGCCATACTTTTAAAAAAATCATGAATGGTTCTTTTCGCCATTGTCAAAGAAGTATCCGATGTTTAAAGCCGCAAAGACATATGGGGACTACTTATGTAGATGAGATGTTGTTTATTAAAAAGATAAACAGCGCGAAACAGTGCAAAACGCGTCATGTACATTCGTCCGGGACCCTCCCCCTTACACACACACACACACACACACACACACACACACACACACACACACACACACACACACACACACACAGAGAGAGAGACACACGATAGCGGTTTCGTTTTTTTTAATGTTCCTCCTCGTTTTTCAACGCAAGAAAAATAATATAATTTAAAGATATACTGTAAAAATAATATGAAAAAAAAAAAAAAATCGGCACATTTCCAGGTCGCGCTAGTGCCCCTAGTTTTAAAAATCACTCGCGCTGTCTCTCAAACTGGTCGCAAAATGCGAGCATTTGGTCGCAGTCTAGAGCCCTGCCACTCCACTTTTTTTAAGGTCATGGAATATTTTACACAGCAGCGTATTGATACTAGGGGTGTGAACGTTTACAAAAAATTCTAACCGTGTACACGACGGAATTTTTTTCGTGTACACGGTTAACCGTGACGTCATTGTCCTCGTGCGCCCACCGTCTTGTAGCCGCGCGGGCACACACACATACGCGTTCGCCTTACATGTGTTGGCCGTCATTATCGCCCTTCATTCATTTCCTGATAAATATAGCCTATCGCTTTCTACATGTCCACATTTATGAGGGTGAACAGGTGTTATAAAGTTCGGGCTACTTACGCGCGTAATTCACTTCAACCGGGTAACTTTAGTCTTTAGGTTATCTTTCATCACTCGTCCGTTGCTGTTACTCGAGCACGGCGCCCCCGTGTGTGTGTGTGTGTTTGCGATTATACACAGTCACACACACACGCCGAGGGACAGACAGATTGGGCCGACTAGCTTCTATCATCCCCAAGTAGTTTATTAGTGATGTAAAATCAATAAATGCGTGTCTCCAGAACATATTTAAAAACTTTGAGGAAAAAAAAGAACATTTAAAATTTTTAAGATTTTTTTTTAAACGGTTTTCGTTTATTGATTTTCCCTAAACGGTTATGATTTACTAAACGGTTAAACGTGTACACGTGTACACGTGCACACCCCTAATTGATACAATAGGGGAATGAATTCAAATCAGCATCACATTAGAACGGGATAATGAGTTAACAGGTTATAGCTTGACAGAAGCTTACAATGTTAATTCGTAATAGTTTTGTCAAAACATGAACTTTGGAGAAGGACAAGTGTCAGTGTTGTGTGCCATGTGTTTACGTGTTTCCATGCCAAACGCCAAGTGCCATGCATTCCGCTCCACCCAAGACCGAATGCTTCTCTTTTGACATTGTGACGGTGAAACGCGTCACATTATACAGAGATACACATCTATTTTGATTTTGCGGCATCAATATGCTGCGGTCATTTTACAAAGTCACATGACCTTTAACTGTGTTGTACAGTATACCTCTACCACCTGTGCCAGAGCTGAGGAAGTGTACCGTGCTTGAGTATGGAACGGCACACTCACACTGGTCAAACCAACTAGACTTAAGGGGGCATACGTACTTGGGCACGGTACAGGTAGGTAGGTGAGAGTGCGCTCTAAGGGGCACTTTACACGGTGAAAAGTAACACATCAGTTTTCCCCTTTACGGTTTCAAAAGTTAACACATTCAGACACAATTGATTTGAAAACTTCACTCGTGCACATGCTTTCGGAGAAAACGGGCCGAAATCGCTGTAGTACGCATGCCAAGCCAATAGTCGGCGGTGAGACTTAGCCTAGTAGATAGCTCTTCCAGTACAATTTGATGCATAGAAACTTAGTGTAACCGAAAATGAATGCCACTAACGATCATGAAGCGGTTGGTGTAAGCTTAGAGTTACAAGTATATAAATAACAAGCTTTCTGTCCTCTTATCAAACCGCGTTGAACTTGTGAAAACAGACAACATGCCCTGCGTTCGGAATCGCATACTCTTTCTTTTTTCTATTCTACATACTACATCTGACGATAAAAATAATCTAGTTAGGATGCAGTAGGCAATAGCATACTATTGGGACATACTTTTACTTATTTATTTCGTCATAACATTGCGCCTTGATCTTGCCTCTTGCTTTTATATCCGTTGCATCCCCGTTTGTTTTCATATGGAGGCTTCGTCGATGTGACGTCACATCAGGTTCGCATTGGATTATGGGTCGGAATCGCCCAAATAGGATGCTGTTTTCAACACTAAAAATCTTGGCCGGATGTAGTAGACGTCCGGGTCTTTCTAACCATCCTCAATCTGGCCACAAGAATCGAGACATCCTAAATCTTTTTTCTACCATACTAAATAGTAGAAAGTATGCGATATGGAACCCAGAGATGCTGTTAGTGACTGCAGCGCTGCAGGGCTGTGAAGGGGCTGTGTCGGCAGCTACCTTCCTGTTAGGCATACTTCAAAATAATAGACAGAAAAATGCTTTCAGTAACAGTAACTTAACTGCTGCTCGCTGATCTATAGTGTTTTTTAATGTAGAAAGCCATATCCCTGGCATTACAGGTGGTGACACAAGTTTATTTTGCTAGAAAAACTGGCAGAGCACAAATCTTTCCCCAGCCAAAGTGGCGGGTGGTCTCAATAACTTACTAATCGCTTAGACTAAATTGGCGAGTGTTATATTTTGGCGCTTTACCACCGCATGGTGTCAGCTCAACTCGACTCGACTCGCATTTTTGGCGTTTCCACCGCAATTTCATGGTACCTGGTAGCGGCTGCTTTTTTGGTATCGCCTCGCTCTAGGTTCCAAGCGAGCTGAGCCGATGCTAAAAGGTGACGTCGGCAGACAGCCGGCCACTGATTGGCCAGACAATAGTCTCTGGCCAATCAGTGGCCGGCCGTCTGCAGACGCTTCTGATTGGCCAGAGACTACCGGCTTCATTCTGTTGTTTATTCTCCCCAACTCTCTGGGACTTTTGAGTGTATTTACGCAGCGTGCAGCCTACTCTGGCTCTCTTTCATTTGATTTGCATCACAGATCCGATTTTTTTTTCCCATATATTCGCTAAGCTCACCCAGTGTTGGTTGTTGGGGAAGTTATTTTTAACATACGAGAGGAGACATGTAGGGCAGCTAGCAGCTAGGCTAAATAGAATATAGTAGCCAGTAGGGATGAGCCCGAATCCGAATATGTATTCGGATAAGCACGGATAATGAGTTAGATACGGATACAGATAATTTCCGAATAGTCCCGTTATTATTCGGGGATTTTTTTTTTATAGGCCTATTATGCGCTTAATTGACGCAGCGCGTTCAGCCTCTTGACACAACAGGTAGAATGACACTAACAGCTGTTCTGTGGTGACCCGCGGTCTCTCTCTTTTTATCCACTGATAAACGCAGCGTGTTCACCCTTTCCCTCGAATAGAGGGTTCTACCGATCGCATTTGCTGCCGTTTTTATGTGAGTTTCCTCGTAACCCGGCCGCTGCCGTGGCGGAGAAGAGACGAACCGATGGAATATGCTGCACCCCGAGTCACCGTCTGCCCTTCCCCGATGTATTTACATTCACTAGGCCTACTGCTTAAACTCTTTCAAACACCACAACGTTTCCATCAAACTGATGCTTAGGACCTGTGCTTTTTCAGCTGTCAATCAATGCGTATACGGCTAGGCCTACTTCAGGACCTATACAATAAAATCGGAAACTGCAAACTTCACACATTGAAATCACATATGGCTTTGTGGAAAGGCTAAGATATTATTTAGGGTTTATGAGATTGGCACGTTGATACAGATTGTTCCTAAACCATAGTTTAGTAAAACAAATGTAAAAAAAGAGCGATAGGGAGAGATAGAGATAAAAAAAATCATGAAATACAGCTGTATTTTCCCCAGTTAAAGGGATACCTTAATTAAGTTAAAAGTAAAACACTGGCCCTCATTTACTAACAGTGAGTAGCCTATGCACAGATTTGGACTGTTATTTATCAATATTTTCGTTCCCCGAATTTCTTCGTATTCTGAGAACAAAGAAGAGAGAGATGAAAAGGTAGAAATATATCTGACTTTTTGACTTATATGTCAACATTACATCAATGTGATGCTTTGAAGGGACAACAATTGCATTGACAATGAATATTAGTTTAGAAAATCAATTTAGGTGTGACTTCCTTTAATGTAGACTAATGTAAAAGAAACTTCCGGTATACGCCACGCCCACTTCTGGTTGTGTATCCGGATACAGATACAGATACAGATAATTTTGTTGGTTGAACAGATACAGATACAGATACAGATAATGACGTCTCCGCACACCCCTAGTAGCCAGCTGGGACAGACATGATAGCGAGCGATTACATTACAAGCCTCGGACTGAACTGATTACCTCAATAAAATATTCAGGCTGAGACACGGCTTGCATTTGAAAACACGTATCCTGAAACAAGCACTAAACAGTCAACTTTATCATGCCCATGTTTACGTGCATAGGGATGTACGTGACGCATCCCTACAGCTGACTGTGTGGCAGAGTCACACATCGGGACAACAACCCGCCCTTTTAATGGCCCGTAGTAATATTCTTCTACTTCTTTTAGCAAACAGATACAAGGGGGGTATTTCTTAAACATTTTTCATCCGTGTTTTTGGCGGTTGGTTCAGTTAATAGTGCAACAACTGCTCGTAATTTCTGCTTTGCTAGGTAGTAGGCTTTCAGCCCCTTACGACAACCCCGCCTATGTTCAGGAGGTACTATTTGCGGTGGAAAACGATCCGTGCTGCTACCAAACCAAGTTGAACTGAGTCGAGTTGAGTCGAGTCGAGCTACATGTGCGGTGGAAAAGCGCCATTTGAGCCCTGCACGACACTCTCCGCTGATCACAGTGATGGTGCCGCAGAGACACCGTGCATGTTATGTTGTCTTCTAACTTTATAACTCGCGTGTGGGTATTTTGACAGCAAATGTAATAGACTGCGCATGTGTGAACAGTTGCGGTCTCACAAGATTCCTCACTGGGAGGTGGTATCAGAAGTTTGCGGTTTCGAGCCTGCGTTTTCTGTTGTCATGTGAATGATAGGCTGCATCCGCAAGTGTATTTTTTGCGGATGCAGCGTTTTCAGTATAAACAGGGTCTAAGATCCCTTCAGTAACATGCAGACCTGTGTATTCCTTCGTGGCATCCAGAGGGTCGATCCACACGGTGAGGCTGTCAGCAGCGACCTCCCTGCCCCCCTCTATCTGCAGTATGTCTGCCGGAATGTCTCGGCTCCAGGCCAAGCTATCCTCCTCATTGTCATGTTCCTCACTGTGCACCTGTCAACAACACATTACAACACGGTTTAATAAGCGCCATACCTTATCCTAAATGCTACGTGAACTTCTAAGAAAAGGAGGCGTTCAGGTCTTTCCAGTCTGACTAAAGAAGAAGAGGGATGGGCCAGACAACTGCAGCTATCATCTCCCGTGATGGCAAAACAACGCCTTTTGTTCATAATCGTTCCTAGTCCCTTGTACTTTTTTTTTAGATTTGTAGAACTGGTCATGATTGAGATCCTTACTTCTTCATCTAACAAACCAAGTCACCTTGTTTTATGGTTCAGCGTGGCCTGGCTGTTTTATTTCTATTATTCTTTTTTCTCAAAGAATGCAAAATGCTCCTATTCCAGTGGAAATATTGTAAAAAAATAATAAAATTGTAAATAAAGTTTTGAAAAAAAAAATAATAATCTAGCAACTACGTACTGGCCTTCTGTAACATTACTGGAGTTTTTCAGAGTAAACAATGATAAAAAAGAGACATAGGAACAATGCAATGTGCTTAATAAAAGCCACTTGGTCAACTTTGTCCAGAGGCTGTGCTCACCGTGACTTGAGGGAAGGTGTTCTTAATGAGGTTGTACATCTTCCTATAGGACAGCAGGTCTCCCATACCCCAGAGCTCATTGGCTTCCTCCCTGGTCTTTCCCTTTGACTTCTCCTTTAGGCTGTTACCTTCACGCACCGCCTTCACCTGGAGAGCAAAAACTAAACCATAAGATAGAACTCGATGGATGGCAGAAAGTGAAAATGTGCAAAGATAGATAGATAGATAGATAGATAGATAGATAGATAGATAGATAGATAGATAGATAGATAGATAGATAGATAGATAGATAGATAGATAGATAGATATTTGCACTCATATCTGGAAATAGAGAGACCAGTCCAAATAATCAGTGTCTCTGATTGACCTATTTCTAGGAAAGTCATCAGTTAAATGAGCATTTTTGTTTGATTTGACTGCTTCATTTCCCCCAAAAAATCCAATGAAATATATTGCCATTTAGAACAATTCTACTAATCAATGTAAAGATGCCACTCAGGAATAAATTTGCGAATGAAAATTTAAAACAAAAATATAAGAAATTCTCACACAATGCCATTCATGGAACCTGTTATCAGTGAGTATCATAAACACAAAAGCGTCTTTACCTCTTTGCCTCCTAGAATGGCAGCCTCCACAGAGACAGCCAGCAGCTCCCTCAGATCCACCTTCCTCTGTCTGCAGGGACAAAGGGACACAGGACAGGAACATGAATTAAGGGTGTATTCACACATGCTGTGTTTAGTTCGGTTGAAACAAACTCAGATGCACTTCTGCTTTCGATGCGCATCTTTCAGGCATGTGTGAATACAGCAATCGCGCTCGGGTGCGGCCCAAACAAACGCTCCGAGACCCAGCTGAAGAGGTAGTCTCGGTGCGTTTCCAAACGCACTCTGCTGCAGTTCGTTTGTGGTGTGAATTTGTTCGGACTCGATCCGACCCAAATGCAGGAGGCACTGTGCCTTTTCTTTCTTTTCTTTTTTAATAAATAGCCGTCAGCTTCACATTATGGGAAAGTGTTGTTGTTGCCATTGTTAGGACGATAAGTTGTGGTTTGACCGGGAGCCCAGAACAATATATTACATTTGATCGAGAGGACGCGTAAAGATGCTGAATGTGTTCAGCGATCAGATGAAGGAGAGGGGAGCGTCTCTCGCACAGTGCCAACAGGTTCACGCTGCGCAAGAAGTGTGTGTTTTTATTTTGCTTCCCATGTACGGGACCGTCAATACTATCCCTGTGTCAGTTTGGAGCTGAACTGCGCCGACCCAGCTGATACACAGTTTAATCAGCTGAGTGTCAGCTTGAGCCTATTCTTCTCGCGTGACAGGCGTCCAGCACCAAAAATACAGTAAAAATTATGTTTCACATCGTAGGCTACAAGCCACATAATATGGCACTGACATAGGGCTACACATTATAACCATATGAAACAACAATAATTTGATGTTTTTCCTCTTTATTTATAGGTTAGTTGTAGGCCCTTTTATTATTTTTAGCCCCATATTATATCAATGATATATATTTCGCAGTTTTTACTTCGTGCTTCCTGTTTCTCTCCACCCCAGAATGTCTGTCCAATGAATGATTGACCTCAGATCACGTGTGGTTTTGCTTCTTAATGCTGGTTCACTTGCAAAAGGGGCAATATGAAAGTGGACCACACCAAACAAAAAAAATCTAAACTCTATTTGGTCTGGACCAAAGCAAGTGCACTAGCGGACTTTCCCAGTGTGAATACACCCTAAGACTCAAAACACCATCTCACTTTTCTTCACACTAAACCTCAAACAACTACATGTTGTGAAATTGTAATGTATCAGCTTTTGGGGAAGTGAGTGAGAAAGCTAGTTTAGGACGCCGGCCCTGATATTTTTAAATGAAGTGAATGTTCTGTTGTCATACCACTATCTTACAATCAAACCATACTTTAGACAATGATCGTTCTTAACTGACAGCAGTAGGACTAGGCAGACAGGGATAACAAATAACATTGGAATGTTTAGCCACGTTTAGGGTCTCCAATACTCAATGCAGCAGACACCTTTCAGTATGTAAAGGTGTTATTAATATTGAGGTTGGATATCCTGTCCTAGTAAGCAGCTATATGACTTGGGTGAACCCTTCACAAAAAAAAACAATATATGAAGGTTCAAGAGAGGCATTAGCCGAAGCTTAACCACATTGACAGCAGGCAACACTGTCTGGTGAACATCCGATTATTACTATCAAAAATGTCAAAGTCATCTACATGCAAATCCCTAACAAGATAAGACCATACCTGAAACAACACATACCTACACGGGTATGTGTTGCAGGGCATAACCTACAATGAGACGTAATGCAACGTTATAACATGTATAGTAATGAGAGGTAAAGCTAAATATACAGTGGAGGCAAAGTTTTATATTCAGATGTAATCTTGCTATTACATTTTGCTAAGTTAAACCCTATATCCAAAGAAATGGAAAGCTATTTAAAACTGTACTCACATTTTGATGTTTTCACTCAAACCTCTTTCTATTCATTCATGTTGACCCCTGGCATATACAATTCTGTTAATTTTGTTTATTTATCCTATAATTGACTTACTTACAGTATATCATTGTATTTACTTGCCATAGGCCTATATTTGCACTGCTATTATTATACTGAAGTTGTCTGCATTTATAACATTATATCGTTAGACAAAAATAACTAAATAAAAAGGTATGGTAATGAGGAGGGTCTGACCCGAAAGCAGCCAGGCGGTTGGAGATGGCTCCGCCATACATGTGGTAGATGATGGCGACTCCGAGGAGGCAGAACACCACCCGATCGAGCGGTGGCAGCCGGATACCCATTGGAGCCATTGTTGTGACAAAATAGCTCACAAGTTGTTGGTACACGAAAGCAAACTAGGAGCCCTAATGCAGGCAGCTCGACGCACTACAGAGATGTTTTGAACTCGACGTCATTGTAAATGAGGGTCACCCCTCAATTGGTCTCTCGAGGATAAATAAAAGTTAAATGAAATATAAAATGAAATATAAGCTAGGCTAGCTGACGTGGCTGTCACCGCCACCTAAAGGTGCTAATAAAACAGCTAACGCACAAGGTGCTGCTCCACCACACCTGGCGGCATGACCACTAGATGAAGCCAGTCACCATGCATGTAATACTACAGTGCCCTGATCTTCATCTCTCAAGAAGGTTCTGAGTATTCAGTGTGTTCACACTGGAAAAGGGACTAGTACACAAACTCGAATATGTTAGTTTACACAGAATATTCAGTGTTCTGTTGATTGATTGTACTGTCAATCTAATTCATGAGAAACAGACTAGCAGCTCCCGCGAAATGTGTGAATGCTCGGGGATTTTCTGACAGTGAATCTGGCAAGTGCACTCCTCTTTGGTTGACTTTTTGAACCTCTCTCGTGCACACTCCTTAATAACTATGACACAATGCACAGCTTTGTTAACACAGAGATCACACTATAGTTCTGGAGGTGTACAATAGAAAGAATCCTCTATTCTAGTATAGTATATATTTTTCATTCAAGTATAGTAGGCAGTTTGACAACTTTAAGCCATACTAATATTATGGGTATTTCCAAATACATTGATTAGTTCCAATAGTGGAGCAAAACAACCCAGTTTATAGAACACTGTATGGATTACGAGGCTTAATTTGCTGGCCTAAGAAATGCCTCTGTCCTGGGAAAATTATTCCACACAGTGCTGTCCCATAGACCTTTAACATAGTGGACATGTTGACATTCCATTGAAGAAAAAGCACAGATTTAATTAACATAAAAATGACAGCATTTCATTCAGATGGTCCTGGCATTGTGTGTGGTGGTTAAGTGGTACGCCTTACTATAGCACTTATCTTTGTTAGTAGCAGCATCTTCTTTTCCTGCTTTAATAACTAAAAACTGCCCGCTGCCGGCAGAGTCTATTAACTCCGCTTTGAACCCGAAATTGCGTGATTATTATCTCACCATCGGTATCATCCATTGTTTCAAGGGCCATGAATGTTCTTTTTCTCCACAGCAGTGTTTATGTATGCGTGTGTGTGTGTGTGTCACTGTGTGGTGTGTGTGTGTGTGTGTGTGTGTGTGTGTGTGTGTGTGTGTGTGTGTGTGTGTGTCACTGTGTGTGTGTGTGTGTGTGAGTGCGTCTCTGTGTTTCTGCATGTGTATGTGCAGTGTGTGTGTGTGTGTGTGCGCGCGTCTCTGTGTTTCTGCGTGTGTGTTTGTGTCAGTTTGTGTGTGTCTGTTTAATGTGTGTGTATCAGTCTGTGTGTGTTTACGTGTGTACAGACAGGCCCCCTTAGCATCACTCCTGCCCCCTTCTAGGAGTTATAACTGATGTCTACCTGATGTGTGAATATGTGAGTGAATGTGTGTGTGAATGGTGTGAGTGGACTGCGGTATACAGCAATTTGACTGGTCTTCTGACTAGCAAAGCGCTGTATACTATAATATGTAAGTCAGTCCAATCACCGCCAATTTAAGGTGATTTTTTTGTTTTTCTTGTCTTTGAGCAGACCCCCTCTCCAGTTAGCACACTGGGGAGGGGGTCAGAGCACGGGGTCAGCCATAGCACAGGGCTGGCCCTGACACAGTGCCTTGCTCAAGGACACAATGGCAGAGATGGTGGGGGATTCCAACCAGCGACCTCATGGTTACTGGGAGGCCCCCTTTACCCTCTAGGCAGGGACATCCTACCATTGCTTAACACCTTAACTCAAATGTGTGAATGTGTGTGTGAATGGGACTGCCATGTATAGCAATTTGAGTGGTACAGTCGGACTAGCAAAGCGCTATTTTTTAGCAGTAGCTCACGACAGGCTGTGGAATGTGCTCATTATACCACAGTTAAGGGGCGTTGTTCGGCCCCCTTAACTGTAATATAATGAGCACATTTCACAGACTGAAGTGAGCTATCACTTTTAACGGCAAAATGAAAGTCATAGACGTGCTACCATTTAAATGTTTTATTCAATCAAACAATCAGTTTATCAAAAAATACAAAAAAAGCAGTCCCTCCTGGTAGCTAAACAAAACGTTCTGTAGCGTCCCTTGGTGAGAAAGCTACGAGAGCTGCGATCGCTAGCAATTTATAGCAATGTATTGAGGGAGTTCAAAGGCTATCTTACTGTTAGCTCAACAATAATAATAATGGATTGGATTTATATAGCGCCTTATTCCCTAGGGACTCAAAGCACTTACTTAGCTTAGCCACCGACAGAACAACAAGCATTTAACCTCACCGTGTGTCTGATCTATCATTAGTTTCATCTACTTGCCTTCGCTGCTGTCCTGAGCCTCACTCACTACTGCAACACACACAAGCACAGAGACCAGTTACAGCTCCGTGTCAATCAGTGGCTTAGACATCTCTCAACATGTTAGTGAAACGCTCTGTTGAGATGGTCAGGAAGCCCATTACTACACAGTGTCTGTATGTGGAACACCAGCGTTATCTTATTTAGAGTTCGTCCTCCTCATCTTTAGTCGCTCTGCGGGACGTTTGATCAGTCACTCCTCTCGCTCGCTCACACACACACACACACACACGCACGCACACACACACACACACACACACACAGACAGACAGACAGACAGACAGACACTCAGACACTCACTCACTCACTCACACACACACACACACACTGACTAACTCACTCACTCACTCATTGACACACACACTGACTAACTCACTCACTCACTCACACCACACACACACACACACACACACACACCACACACACACACACACACACACACACACACACACACACACACACCACTCACTCACTCACTCACGGAGATCACCATCTGTTGAGAGAAGAAGACAACAGAAGTCATGAATCAGAGTTTACAGAGACTCCCTCCATCAGCTGTCTGTCAGTGAGTCTGTTTACGTTTATATATTCCTTTTGTCTTTTTTAATGTCCATATGTTTTTATATTTACATATTTGTTCTGTTATCTTTTAAAAGTTCAAACGTAAACTTAGTCACTGTGTATATATGAAATATGAAATGTCCTACAGTGCTGTGAAAACAGTATTTGCCTCTCTCCTGATTTCTTCTATTTTTGCACATTTGTCACAACTAAAGATTTCAGATCATCAAACAAATATAAAATGAGACAAAGATAACCGGAGTGATACAAAATGTAGTTTTTAAATGAAAGCAGCTAATGACAAGGTTTAAGGTTTACCAGGAAATGCTGGATCTTTGATACTAACTGTGTTTAGTGACATTCTGCTGAAAGCATCATGGACTGACTCCAACCCTCTACTCACTCGAGAGTCTCTAGTCTGTAGTGTGGACTCTCCTTAAGATCAGACAGAGGCTTCACTGCTGACTCCTGCAGCTTGTTTCCCCACAGATGCAGCTCTCTGAGATGGGAGGGGTTGGACTTCAGAGATGAGGCTAGAGAAGCACAGCTGATCTCTGACAAACTGCAGCACCATAATCTGAATAAAGAATAAATTATGGAAATAAACAATAATTAATAATCCAATCAGATGTGTTCAGGTTTTTAAATGTGCACCTCAACATGACTTTGTTCTAATCAATGAGCTTTCCT